>OY720023.1:12427166-12765449 GCA_963082485.1 Eudonia mercurella | reverse complement strand
ATTGCAAAGAGTGACTCAAATCAGGGATTTGGGTATAATCATGGACTCGGAGTTATCATTTAACGCCCACACTGATCACATCCTTGCTTCTGCCTTTCGGAATCTAGGCTTCATACTACGTGTAAGTAAACCTTTAAATCGACCTGGCACATTAAAAATCTTGTACTTCTCTTTTGTTCGATCCTTTTTAGATTTTTGCAGCATGGTGTGGAGTCCATGTTATGAAGTTCACATTAATAGAATTGAAACAGTTAAAAAAAAATTATTAAATCCTTAAATAACAGCCTAGTAGATTCCTCGTTGCTACTGAGCAAGATGTCCTTTGTATCTTGTGCTCGTCTCCCAGTGCGCTCCTCACGTTCGAAACCACTTTTCGCCACCCCACGATACTGTAAGAATTATACGCGTAACTCATTTGTATTCCGTTCCACTAACACTTACAATGAAGAATGCACCGATATTGATCTATTTAGTACATCGATCGTTACCTAAGCAAAAATCTATTCTTTTAGAAAGCTTGAGTTGTGACTGATTATCTTGTTATAGTTACTGTTCTCTGTGCTTCTTCCTGTAATTGAATTTGATCAATGTAACCACGATAGTACATAGCTAAAAAATTTTATTTTTTATTATTATTATTGTTAGTTGACTAGTTGTTGTTCCAATTACATAAGTATTGTCTTGTCTTATGGCTCAAATAATTAAGATTATTTTAACACGTTATAGGCACTATAGGTCTTTCTTTGTAACCATCATGTAACTTATATTACTATATTGTAGAAATGACCGTTTGTTGCCTTAAATAAATTAAAAATATAAAAAAGCACGTTCTGACTGATTGAATCATCAACGCTTCATGCCGAAAAAGCCAATTACTTACATGACATTTTTCTCTTTTATTAAGAAAGGATTTTATGAGAGTTCACTAAAAGGGGAAAGATAAGAGAGGTATTATTATTGAAAATGCAATAAAGTTGTTACAGGGCTTTTTTGGCTTTTTAACTAGAAATAAAAGAAGAAGAGTTTCAGATTTTTTAAATGTCTATTATGTATATTAGTATTAAAAATTTATCCCTAAAATGAAAATTGAAATGCCACTTATGTAACTGACTGTCTGACTTATCAGAAAACCTCAGCTAAGACATGATATCCGCTAAAAGTTTTTAACAAAGTTCTTCTTGTACCAACACGTGAGACTCCATTTTAAATTCACTCTACCGTACAATTGCACCCTTACTACTGTACTTATTACTAATACTACTTGAAATTGGCTTAACACTAAATGCGAAGCCATTAATTGAAATATTAAAATAAATATTAATAAAATACAGTGAAAAAATTAAATGCCTACCCGACCCAGCCAGGAATCGAACCTGGGTCTTCCGCAACCCGGGCGGCTGCACTGACCATTATGCTACCGGGAAGGCTGACGTAAGCACTAAAATTAAAATAATATCCACTAAGAAAATATTTTCAATACTTTTACTTTTTTTTTATGTTTAATGACATCATCCGACGAGCTCTTGTCGCGTCGGTGTTCCAGCTGTATTAGAACCTAATGGCTTGGCGGAATAATGAGTCACAAAATTTGCAAGTTTTCTTTGCATGCATGCTGGTTCTGCCGTCGAGTGTGACCGTCGAAAAAGCATTATAATGCTTTTAATAAGTAGGTGAACCAACGATCTGGTGAAGGTCGCGGGAAGCCGCTGGATGCAAGCAGCACAAAACCGGTCGTTGTGGAGATCCTTGGGGGAGGCTTTTGTCCAGCAGTGGACGTCTTTTGGCTGAGATGATGATGATGATGATGAATAAGTAGGTACAGAGCAGAGATACTGTCTGCTGATAGGGGTTTTATAATGACTAGCTGTTTATTTAGTACTTTGACATTGATTGATTTATTAAAATGTTGTTTTATTTACTACACCTTATCATGCATGCATGCAGCAAGCATGCAGCAAGCAAGAAGCAAGCATGCAGCAAGCAAGCTTCAGCAAGCATGCGGCATGCAAGCAGCATGCAAGCAAGCTAGCAGCATGCAAGCAAGCATGCAACATGCAGCAGGCATGGTTTCTGTCACGGCTCCGGCGCTGCGGGGCTTCGACGGTCCCACGCGAGCTTATCGTCGCAGATGGTTTTCGCTCTCCACCGCAGCTTCGGCTTGCTGCCTCAGCCGCGTCGGCGGGCGTTGCAACCACCTGCTCCTCAGCTCGCGGGCCGCCTCGCCCTTCCGCGCCTACGCGCTTCTAAATTACACTCTAGGGGTAGGACAGACAAGACTACGTGGAGTCGGATTTGTAGCGATTAGTTTCTGTCACTGACTTTTGTAGCACAACATTACTAAAAACACAACGTATTTACTTTTAAGACTATATTTTAAATCAAAATAAGGTTTAAATTATATTTACGTAATGTTTTTATAAGAAGTGTATTTAGACCAAGTAAAAATTATATCCAATGAACGTTATATCCTTTGAAATTAGTTCATTTGTAATTGTATGAAATGAAATGAAACTACTATTTTTAATTTTTTTTTATTATCCTCATCAATTAAGTAGCTATAATTATGCTATTAGATAGGCGCTTAGAGACTATTAATTAGCTACAGTTTGTGACTCTTATAACAAACGGCATAAGGTTTAGCGTGAGTTGAAAGTATTTGCAGATGCCTACACTAGTGCACATGATTAAAAATTAAAAAGATTATTGTTTGATTGATTGAACTTCCAATCAATTATTAGTGATATGAGCGCAGGATAATTACTTGACATCATGCTGACAGTCTAGGTATTTTGGCAACTACTAGGTGGCAATTATAATCATGAATATTAAATTAAATCACCGATTATTCAAACGGATTAGTGATTGATGACTTTCGACAAATAACTGTAGCGAACAGTGTTGTTTTGCTTGAAAATACTTATTTATCTACTTCAAATACATACATTAGTATTAGTTTAAATATGGCTGTTATACATAACAAGTTAATTTAACAAGAATCACGAAAAAATATCAAATTTAAAATTTATAAAATTTTATATATACTTAACCATAAGTTGACACAACTCAGAGATTAGAGTGATTAGATATTTAACTTGTAATGAAAAAAAACACAAATCTATTTTTAACAAATATTTGAGGTGCCGATATTGTACCGACGATGATGCTTTTTATAACACCTATAAAATAAAAATATAAAATATATTTTCTTTTCATGAGACTTTAAGTTTTGTTAATTACCTAATAATCTTTAGTCCTAACGCTTTAATAGCATGTTAGTTGATCTAATAGTTAGGACTATTGAACCTGAAATGGGGAAACTCAATGCTTCGCGGCTGCGAACAGCGGGGGCTGTTCGCAGTTCGCTAGACAAGTGGCAAAACGCTAATAGAATAGAAAGAAATCTGATGATTATTTTACGGGATGGACATAAGTTAGAGTTAAGTTTTGGAATGTTACTTTGATTATAATTTTTTGTAAAGTGTAAATTTTTATAAAATGTTAATTTTTGTACATGCTGTGATTACCTATAAATTTAAGAACAGTAAGTAAACAACACTAATATAAATATTAAATTGTAATGCTGTATCTTATATTGGTGATCCATTAAATAAATAAATAAAATAAATAAGTCAACGATACGTATAAATGACGTTTATGTCAGTCCCATATAATAATCATTCTTTAACAGCCAAAGCCCGTTGTTCTCGAAAAATAATATTTTAAACAATTCCCGCGACATCCACGACCATTTAAAACTAATATACTTAATAAAATATATTTTTTTTCCTACAACGTGGTAGTAGTGGTGATAATCATAATAGGGTAAAGCCACCAAAGAGCACGCACTACCAAAGAGTACCGCAGTGCTATTAATTGAATAATATTGTTAGATACTACTTACCTGTAAAATAACGTGTGCATGGAGTCAATATGGTACATAGTATTTATTAATCTTATGAATGTGTGTTTGCAAATAGAAAATATAGAATTTTGTATATGAATACGAACTCTTTGGTAGTGCGTACTCTTTGGTGGCTTTCCTCTACGTAAGTACCTGCATTCATCATAAGTGTATGTTATGCATGTCAACATGCATGTCTGCATAATTGTATGCCTCCATGAATGAATGTTCTATGATACGCATGAATGTTTACATGAGTGCTTCCTTACATGCATGACTACCTACTATACTCGTATGTTATAAACATAAAAAGCAATATTTCCATGATCAATTCAGTTAAAAACATGTCAACATAATGATTTTTATATGATGTATTACATTACATTACAGATAATAATAATTAATATAATCTAATTTAGGTATCTAAATGTGTTAAATGTGTAGCAATTTGTTTGTAGTGCATGATAATCGATAATTATGATAAAAATGCTTATGATACTCGTATAATATTATAACACACTGAAATATTAATATAAATGTTATAAAGCAAAATAACTAGAGGTATAGAATTGTTTTACAAATGTACCTAGAATCTTTACATCGATGAATTATGCGATCGATTACACAAACGCGATTCTTCCTATTCGTGATTCCCATACAATATGGATTCCACACAACTGCAGTTTACTACATTCGTGATTCTACACAGCCGTTATTTTAACGCAATCGGGATTCTTCCTATTCGCGATTCTACACATTATGGGTTCATCGCAACTGCAGTTAACTACATTTGTAATTCCACTCACTTATTATTTTTTCCATCGTAATCAATAAATGTAAACTATCTATGGCTATAATTCGTAAGAAAATAAATAAATATTTTTTTTATAAATTACGTATAAACATGTAACATTAAATGTTAATGAGAAATGAATTCTATATTTAATATTAACAATAAGGTTAGTAAATAATTTAAAAAAAATGTTATGTTTTATTTTCTTACGAATTATAGACAAAGATAGTATAAATTTATTGATTACTATGAAAAATAATAACTGAGTGGAATTACGAATGTAGTTAACTGCAGTTGCGATAAACTCATAATGTGTAGAATCACGAATAGGAAGAATCCCGATTGCGTTAAAATAACGGCTGTGTAGGATCACGAATATAGTAAACTGCAGTTGTGTGAAATCCATATTGTATGGGAATCACGAATACGAAGAATCGCGTTTGTGTAATCGATCGCATAATTCGATTTTTTCTACTTCTATTTCTATTTCAAGCCCTACCTGCAACCAAAAAAACTATTTAGTTTCAATCATTGGTTTCTCAAAACAAAATACAACATGGTATTAAACAGAATCAGAACAATTCGTCTATGCTATGTTTAGAATTTATAAATATTGCGTTTATTTAAATTGCTTATAGTAACGTTGTTTATTTATAGGTAATATTATATGATTTAGATTTAGCATTACCTTCTCACCAACTTTAGGCATTTATACATAGTTATAGGGTACTGGCACCAGTGATCGACATTACACTAATAATAGGAACAGCAACTGATTTTAATCATTAGCAACAATCAATTGAATACAGACCACCTACTTTCAAATGTTATCCCTTAAAAAAAATATGAAAAATCTGTATTTGTGATTGTATGTATATTTATGTTTATTTACATATAATTTCACGCAAATTTTGTTGCGAATAAATTACAAATTGAAAAAAGACAAAGTGTTAATATGTAAATAATTATAAATATAGCTTGCCTAATTCTTAACTGATCTTTCAATATTTGTAAAAATATTAAGATCCGATGTTGATGACGTAGTTGTCGACATTAAATTCCTCCTTTGGCTTACAGAGTAAGAGTAGATAGTGTTGATTAATTTCGGCGAGTTGGATTGAGCCACGACAGCATAGTTGGTAGTGCACCTGACCTCGCATGTCATGGGGTGCGGGTTCGAATCCCGCTCATGGAATTTTTTCAACACTTTGTCTTCATTATTTTTTCAATTTGTATGTATATTGGTCTAAGCTATTTATGTAGCTTAGCTATGTATGGGTCATTGTTGCCTGATTTAAATAAATAAAAATAATTTCAACACTGTTTTCAAGAAGAAAAGATTAGTACAAATACCCTATTGCGATCACCGATCAATAACTGACTTTTTAAGCTCTAGTGCCATAAGTGAGTTACTAGACACTACTACTATACTGTACCCCCTCTCTATTTCCATGTAGATGGCTAGAGCTGCAAAGCTCGCTTATTTCGAGATGCACGCGAAAATTACAACTGCTTTAGTAATCATCAACTCAAAAGTCAACTCTAAAATCTACATTTTAGCGATTGGTATTCCATATTTGGTACACTTTCTCTACAGAAAGTGTACCAAATATGGAATACCAATCGCTTCAAGAACCTCGCAGGTTTATGACTATGGTTAAATATCATTTTAAGATTTTTTTTACGAACAAATTACGATTTGAAAAAAAAAACAAAGTGTTGAAAAAAATTTGCAGCGCCTCTAGAAGGCTTGTGATATTTTCGACATTCGATCACGTTAACTAAAACGAGAATTCGGATTAAACGACTCTTTCAATTTAGACGTTTGTGTCGGACCGCTGCTGTCGTGCGGTTTCATAATATTAAACGCCAGCCGCACGACAGCCACACGGCGACTGTTTTAATATGGAACGTGAAGTTACAGATTAGGTAATAGTTACTTCGTAACAGATAAATCACTCCCTACAAAAATTCGTATACCTACCGCGTTAATAGCCTACTTCATTTCGTCGCGACGCGTCGGCGACCGCTGCGTGCTAAATTATACCTAATAGGCTCGACTATAGAGTTGTAATCGATTGGCAGCCGCGCGGCCTTGCTGCCATCGTAGTAATGATAGGGCTGTTGCTACGATAAAAATATTGTTCACACACAATAACTTGTACCTAAATTAATCTGTGTCTAAATGGCTTGTTTAAGCTTTGTAATGTAAATTAAAATGAATGATAAATTGAAAAGCTCAATTGTTTATGATCAGTATGAAAACTTGGAACTCGGATTATAATGTTACCTATGATATTAAATGAATTACCTACTTAAAGTTATAAATCTTCATCATCATCAGTCCATAATATCCCACTGCTGGAATATAGATTTTCCTTCGTATGAAAGTGTTATGATATGAAAAAGAACTGAGTGGGTATAGAGATGGATTATATTCCTTATTTTTTGTAAATAAGAAATATAATCTATAACTCGAGTATAAAATAGGTATCCACATTCATCATACAAACATTTGCCCCTATCGGGATTCGAACCCACGACCGCTGACGTGGCAGGCAGGGTCACTAACCACCACACCAAACGTGTTGTCACAACTTTAATGCAGACATAGTCACAGGTCATTAATATTTGTCTGACGTGTCGTGTCGCGACGCGTCAGAACGGAATCGATTTCATACATACATTGTTTCATACATTTTTAGATTTATATTTTAATGTTGTGACTCAAAATCCGCCTTTAATGTTGAAAGTACATAAAACAAGTAACACAAGTAATTAAAACCAACCTATTTTATTCTATAAATTCATCCAAATAAGTAGGTATCTATAATGTATATACTTAAAAGAGTTTCATTAGGTAGGTACTGTAGTAACCGAGACTCCTTGCTCGGGCATACTGACTGGCAGCCGCCGCCGTGGCCTGAATTCAAACGGTGTAGAAGAAAAATGTTGAAAGCAATATAGATATTTTAAGCTTTTAAAGCGTTATTTATTGAATAAACCCCTGGTACCTTAAGTAACGACCCAGCGGGGTGTTACAGTACTTACCTTTCTTCATCAACAGGCAAACTAAATAATGACAGGTTTTAATTCCTTTTATTAGATTTACAACCATCAACTTCACAAAAATTGCCAGGCGCGGGCGGCATTGGTTTATATTATTGAAACGAGATTTTAAATCACCTAATTACTATTTACAATAATCTAAACCACACAAATGTCAATCAACATTTATATTAAACTTATTCACTATTTACAATACTTATTTAATAATAACTACAGAATACCTACAAATGATCGATGTTTTATGATGATGCAACGTGCACAGCGAACGAGCGAGCGATAACGAGCGCTTGCGACAGTCCACTGGCTTTTAGACCGCCGCCACCGCCTCGGTAGGTAACTAACGCGCGCAAGTACATGGAGTGACGGAGGCCTGGCGAAGTGCAAACGTGCACAGCCGTCCGATAACAAACGTGTAAATTGAAAAAGCCCTTAGTAGGTATGGCATCGAAGCAGCGCCTCCTGGCAACATTAGAAGAGTTCAGATTTTGCCATACAAATTTTTTCGTATTCGTAATCAAATGAATTCGGATATTAAACGTAAGTCACACTAGGAACTCTAGTGACAAACGTCGTAGTAAGTAGTCTGCTTCGATCAATAATGTACTAGATTCCCGATGAGCGCTTGAAAAACGGTATACGACTTTGGTGCCATAGAGCCGCAATGACGTTTGTGTCGATGACAGTACATATTAAGTGTATGGTAATGAAACTTCTTGATATAAAAAGAAATGTTCTTTTTTATTTGACAACGTCAAGTGTCTTTGATTTTTTCTCTGTTCTATCACATCTTTGTAAATGTATTAATGTTTAATTCTAAATACAGAAATTTCATTTATTAAAAACATCTTTTATCTAACATATTGGTCCATATTTTGCAACCTTAATTTAATCTTTATACCTATTTAAGATTTAAGGTTCACAGTAAGCTTTTGACAGAAGTTGTTGATGCTATCCAATGTTTTTTCAGATTTGGTACTCGAAATTTAAATGTACCTATAGGTTTGAGCAAAAATGACTACTTTCGAGATGCATTTTTGTTCCGGATCCTTTATCTAGTACATTTATGATCGAAGTCTATATGTCACATTTATCGAATAAATAAAAAACAAGTAAATAGTTATTTTTTTTAATTAATTTCGTCAAACATTTTTACATAACAAAGCAAATAATCAACGAGAAGGTTAAGAATGTATTGTACCTTTAATAACGTAATGGCCATTTAATTTCTTGCGAAAGGTGGAGTAGGATTCGTCACGAAGGTGTAAATTCCGGAACCGCTGAAACAACAACAAAAATTAAAATTTTATATTGGAGAATGCATACTCCCTTACTTGTTTTACCCACAGATCAACTGCACCAATGTGTGATTTAGTATAATTTATGGATTTGCACTTTACTTTACGAAAATCCGTGACACACAAAATGCAAATAAAAAATTTGTATTAAATTGTTTGTATTCATGATTTCAGGTTTGTAGATCCAAGAGTTTGAGCTGGGTGATTACAAGGTACTAGAAGAGTTTTTCAGCCACCATCATCATTAGCCCACTTCCACTAACTACAGGACATAGGCCAGGGCGTGGAAATTCCGCCGCGGAATATGTACGCATTTCATTGCATATAAATTGCTGTCATGTCATGTCATGTCATGTCATGCGGATTTACCGCGACGGAAGTTTGGTGACGAAATTTCCGCGTAATGTGGCCTCATCCGGGAAACCGTCACTTTATCGCAATTAATTAGATCGAATTTCATTTCCCATGACACTATTCACCGATGTTTTTGAACAATTCCGCGAATCTCATTACATCGCATATTTATTTTCTCGAATAGTTCTCACTTCATCGTATTTTTTTTCGTTTTTTTTTATTTCATCGATATATTGTTAGATCGATGTTTCCTTTCTTATAATTTTGTTTCCACGTAAGTTTCAGTTCGCAAAATAGTCGGTTACAACAAAATTTCACTTCACTTAAGTCATTGTACATCGAAAATACAGCCAGCAAGCAGAAGCGGCAGTGAGCGTTACATCCATCTGCGACGATAAGCTCGCGTGGGACCGCCGGAGCCCCGCAGCGCCGGAGCCGTGACAGAAACAATGCCTGCTGCATGCTGCATGTTTGCTTGCATGCTGTATGCTTGCTTGCATGCTGCATGCATGCTGCATGTTTCCTTGCATGCTGTATGCTTGCTTGCATGGTGCATGCTTGCGTGCATGTTATCTTGTAATACTTGGCACGCCTTTTTACCGGTACTCGCTTCTTTCTTGATTGAATCACTATAAAATATTAATATAGAACTGACCGCAACACAATTTAACGTCAACAGGCGAATGCATCGTTCGATGAAACGTTACTGCGATAAAAGTTGTTAAGTGAAAAAGTATTATGGGTTCCGATTTCCGATACATATTGTAATATGTTTTTACGAATAGTTTCATCGATAACTTAATACTTTTATGAAATGTAAGTTCGATATACCGTTTTTCTGGTAATCAAAACAACTTTAAAAGATTTTTTTTAAGAAACGTTTTTCGATGATATAAAACAGCGATGATTAACTATTTGATGAATTGAAACAAAAATATTAAAAATCGTGGAATAGTTTTTGGTAAAATTCGATATCAAAAAAATCTGTATTCTAATAGACACCCGGCCTCATCCATATCCCGACCGCCAGTTGGACTAGGTCGTCTGAACACTGAACTGGAGCTGCAATTTCTTGACTACCACCAATTACTGTACGCTAGGTACAGTAATTGGTTACTTTTATTTACAAGAAGTCATGTTATGAGAGACTTTTTAATCATTAATAATAGGTGCTAAATTATAATGTTGATAGACGTCTCTCAGGATAGGTCTTGAAGGTGATGCAGACGTACCATCTTGTCGATGCCCGTATTAAGGCAATACCTTTTCTCCTTGTTAAATAAGACAGACAGCATCCGTATGGATAATCCTACGAGTTGTAAGGCCCTCGTCGTTATTGGTGGTTCACTTAATATTATATTTAAAATTTATTTAATATATTATTATAATAATCATTAATTAATTGCGGTTTTCGTTTCACCTTGTATGTGTAAAATAATTATATGTATAAAACAAAAAAAAAGATAAACTTTATATTTTCTATGACTGAGTGATCTATTTACTTATGTATTAAAAAACCTAAAAAGTTTTTACGTTTACCAACGTTTTTTTCATAATTTTAAACCCACTCAAGAGTTTAAATGCGATACTTAAATCATAAAACATAATTAGTCTAAACGTTTTGCTTACTCGGTCTTAACTTCTGATCCTCCGAAGGTAACGTCCCTATCGCCAGTGCAGCTCAAAGAGATAGCGCTTGCGTAATCCTCGCAAGCAGTACCGACGAACTTGGGACTGTCTCTGGAGGTTGCGGTGATGGACTCGGCGTAGAAGGCAACGCCGTAGGTGTGTGAGCAGGCAACGTCGGTGCCGCATCCGCTCTGGTGGGCGCCACCGTTTGGGTAGAAGTCAACGTCACCGAGGGGATAATCGTAGCCAAGGAAACCAGAGGTGGTGTGCAATACTTCGACAACTTCGGCTGCGTCAGCACTCAGACGGCCTTCGTGGTGCGTCCAGCCAGTGAGGGATGGGTCGATAGCTGAAATTAATTTAATTTAAATTTCAGATTGCCAGTTCTATACAAAAAGTCGTTAGGTTGGTTAAATAACAGCTACCTAAAATAATCGGTAGCATAACCCTTTTTTTCTGAAAAGTTTGCTGATTGATTCAGGTTGCATTTTCAGCGTCACTGGACTTTTTGGGGGTGGGCGGCGAGGAACTTAAAGGGTTTCTCAAACCTTATCATCGAAACACCGTCAGAGGTTTTCTAGAGGGGATGGCGTCACGCACGCACGGACACGCCCCCGTTCTCTATTAAATTCGCCGAGAGGTTCGGATTGGATCGGGGAAGCATAACCCAGTTGCTAACTTGTCAGCCTGCCAAGTGGTAACCAAGTTTGGTGCAACCCGATCATCAAATAGTCGGTAATATAATGAAAATAAATTCTTAAACATAGATAATATGTCTTTATGTCAATCAAGAAACAGTTCATTATTATGCTACAGTAGTGGTGATATAAGATCCTAGGCCGACGCTAACAAACCCGAGCAAGGAGGAGCAGGAGCAAAGTGGCTTTTCAAAACTTCTTAAAACTAGGCACTGCTTACCGATTATATGAGGAACTTCTCCGTTGATCTGTCTAGCTGCAATACCAGCGATGTGACCTCCGAGGCCGACACCCACGATCCTTAGCTGTGAGGATCTGTAGCTGAAGCTGTTGTCGAGGACATTGAAGAAGTTCGCGATGACTTCACCGCACTGCGCCGCTTGCGCCAGGCCCTCGGTATAGGTGGATGAGCCAGCGCTCCAGTCCACTGCAATAACGTTAACTGATTCTGCTTCGAGGTGGGCTGGAAAAATATTGTTTTTAATTAGTATGGTGTATGAATTGTATAAAAAAAGGTTAGATTAAAGATATTTTAGAATAGTATTAAAATTATGTATTAATGTGATCAGATAAACTAAAAGGAAGATGTTGATGACTTGTCACGATCATAGCACAAGTGTTGAAATGTCGGATATTCGAAGACTATCTGACTAGCAACAGACATTGTTATAAACCCGTTAATAAATACCCTAACATTCGTGAAGTACAGTGCAAAATGAATTTTAAGTAACGACACTTTCAGTTTAGCATTTTTTTAAATTCATAATAAACAAGTTTTTTTTTTCTTTTAAACGTCTTTTGGCTGAGATGATAATGATGATGATGAAACAAGTTTTGGCCGTAATCTGACAACCTAGAAAATGCTATCCTCCCTTGCCTTGAAAAGGTCAGAAAAAGATTTTTTTAGTAGTCGCGTTTACCAACTCTCTCTCTCTCTCTCTCGTTATGTCTGACTGTATCTGTGATGTGTGAAAGTTATTTTCCACTCATAGTGACCATAATCGTTTTATAATAAATTTATTTATAAAGTTAAAAATTTATAAAGTTTTAGAATAAAGACTAGTACCTGGATGACCGAGCTTTGCTCGGTATTTTTTTACGGATAAAACGACGTTTTCTAAATATCAAACCTTGCTAGAACGATTTATCGCCCCCGAAACCCCCTGCATACTAAATTTCATGAAAATCGTTGGAGCCGTTTCCGAGATTCAGATTATATATATACATATACCTATACAAGAATTGCTCGTTTAAATGTATTAGATTACATAATCTCCTAACTCTTGTTAGCGTTGTTTGTTATGTAATGGCATTAGAGTTCGATACTTTAAGCCCAGCGGCGGCGGCGCTCAGTATGTGTGTGTTAAGAATTAAAAAATGATAAAAAATAAAAAATATATATTTGTTGAAAAAATTTCCACGAGCAGGATTTGAACCTGCACCCTTCTGACATGTCATACTGCTCGTGGAAATTTTTTCAACATTTGTGTTTTTGTAATTTGTTCGCAACAAAATTTGCGTTAAAAATTATTTGAACATTTTAAAATATATATGTATATTTATTTCCATACATAATTCCAATTCCATTTCGATGAACAAGCTACGTAGGTGTGTAGGGTAATGGCACCAGCGTTCGACACTTTTTTTCCTTTAGTTGACGGCTTCGTGCGATTAGCCAGTGTCAAAGTAATTTTTCTTACAAGTAATACATAAATAAACAATATTTCCTTCCTGTATGATGATGATGAATGATAATAGAAATGAGAAGTGAGAAATGATATACCCCCTAACCCCTCGGGTATCTCAGTAAAGATGTGGGGCTTTACTAAGTCCTCGGGCGGATTTCTTGAGAGAATTTGAAAAGTGACGTTGCACTGTTTTGTTTCATTTCCACCATTATTTCAAATTAATATTCGACGTAACACAAATTTTAGAAAATAAAACAAAACCGCAGACATGACTCTTCACTTTCCCGCCAAGAAGTCAGTTTGACGTTCTAAGTCTAGTTCGACAGAATTGTCGTCGCCAAAAAAAAAACAAATTTTCATTGAAATATTACAGCAAGAAAGCAGGTGGTCGGTATTAAATTTTTTATCATCATCATCATCAGCTCATTTTATTTCACTACTGCTGGGGCACGAGCCTTCCCTATGGATAGATGGGAAGAACGGGCCATAAACCACCACGCAGGCCCAATGAGGATTGATGGTTGTTAACGACTGCGAATACAGCCGGGACCAACGGCTTTGCGTGCCTTCTGAAGCACGGAGGAGTTTGAGATGATAAATTTTTGGTCAGCCATCCGATGACAGGTCTTTGCGAAAGTTGCTTAACCTCAGCACTCGCAGACCGGTCGCGTTAATCACTGCGCCATCGAGCTCCTAATTGTTAAATTATTGGTAAAGTTGCTGACCCCTATTTTTAATGATGAACGGACAAAAGCGTCGATCACTGGTGCCAGCAATTACCCTGCACACCTACGTAGCTTATTCATGGAAATGGAATTGTATTATTTATGAAAATATTTTTTTTTTCCTTTTGTTGATAGCTTCGTGCGATTAGCACATTGATCCAGTGTCAAAGTATTTTTTCTTACAAGTAATCTTAGACCATATAACCAACTAAGCATGTAATACATGAATAAACAATATTTCCTTCGTGAGAAATAATATACCCCCCCAACCCCTCGAGTATCTCAGTAAAGATGTGGGGCTAAGTCATCGGACGGACTTCTTGAAATAATTATATTTTTTATTTTTCTCATTTTCCATCTTCTTTTTTTTATTCGTAGATGTATAAATAAAGGAAGATGCATATTTACCAGTTATGACGAAAGCGTTGAAGTTTGAGAAGTCGTTGTTTCCGTGGATGGTAATGATGGTGCGCTGGTTCGTCTGGAAGTTGGACGACAGGATGGAGCTCACCGTGGGGTAAAGCACCTGGCTCACCGTGGGGTTGGTCCTGGAACGTTACCATTCGTTTATAAAAATAAGAATAAGAATGTTGGTGGTTGGTCATTTCTGAAGGTTACTAATTAGGTTAATTAGGTACTGTCCACCAAACAATATTTTTAGATATCAGGAGGAGTGAAATAAAACCAGGAGATTGGGTGACGAGCGGCCAGGACCGGCGCGCAATGGTAACTGTCATTTTATTCCTTTTTCTTACATAGGTATACATGTCGAATATAGATCGGATGCAAAGTTAGCTTTAGTATATACCTACTATATAGTTATCTATGTGGTGCAGCGGTTCTGAGAATTTACAATGTGTGCCTACAAGAATAACAAAAGACTATGAGAAAATAAACATGATAATAAAACAACAATGAAAGTTATTTTTCTGTAGTACACGTATAGTCAGTTGTAATTGGTACTTGTAATATTTGTTAGAACGACTGGCTACCACTCTCATGTCTGCCGCCATTACAGTAATGTTAGAGCATTATTCTATTCTATAGAGGGGTCAGGGTGCCTAGTGCGAGTTTGATTTGCCATTCGATCACATTAACAAAAACGAGAGATAGTATGGCAAAAATGTAGCTGTACTGTAGCTTGTCTGGCAATCACTGGTGCCTTTAGAACCACTACAACAGCAGCGCTGGAGGTCCTCACAGACCTTTCACCCCTGCACATTATAATAGAAACAGAGGCAAAGAAAGCGTTGCATAGATTAAAGGTGGCCGGACAGTGGGACGCATCTAAACCTCTGACTAGACACACAAAATGGGAACCAAGTGACATTCCTGACAGGATCATGGAAATGGGGTGCGATAAAATATCCCCTATATTCATGTTCGAAAAGATATTTAAAGTTTATGTTCCAACCTGGACGAATGGAAATGAGGGCCACCGTCTCCGGAGAAAGACAGTCTAATCTGGTATACCGATGGATCAAAAATGAAGTCGGGCACAGGGGCAGGTGTCTTTAATAACGACTTCAAGCATAGTCATAGCATGGAAAAATTTGCTACTGTTTACCAAGCAGAAACTTTCGCAATTCTCCTATGCGCAAAGCAAAATATAGAATTAGCTATGAAAAAGCGCAATATATTCATTCTGAGTGACAGCCAAGCTGCGCTCAAGTCACCTGCGCTCAAGTATCCTTTTAAATTGTTAAAACTTTAATTATACATATACTTTGTGGATTTAATTGTAAGTGATGAATTGTGTTTTTATTTAATTTAATTTATCTTTTTTTTCTTTTCTATCAATATACTAGCACTATGGTCGCCTGAATCACAGGATTTTCCTAGTTCAGGCAAAAAATTCAATATGTTTATTTATAAGAATTTATCTGTTTCTGTTTATATGTGTGATTTTATATGAAAAATAAATTATTATTATTATTATTATTATTATTATTATATTACTCATATCGCCCCGGATCGACTCTGGCCTTGTTCTAGAAACCACCAAAGCTATAAACAAGCTTGGTGGACATAACAAGGTGCGATTGATCTGGGTCCCAGGCCATATGGGAATTCATGGCAACGAGATGGCGGATGCACTTGCCAGGGAGGGCTCGGAGACCCAGCTCATTGGTCCTGAGCCGTTCGTGGCACTTGCACCAAGTACCATTAACAAGGCCTTAAAAAATCACATCGTAAACAGGCACAGCATCGAATGGAAAGAGCAGCCGGGTATGAAACACTTCAAATCCTTCCTAGGCGAAAACGCCTTAGGACGGAGTAAGTTTATATGCGGAGGCAGTAGAAGGCAGGCCCGACTAACCATCGGTGCCTTGACAGAGTACTATGCCACAAAACAAATGCTCCACAGAATGCATCTATCGACAAATAGCTTGTGTAGGGCATGTGGGGAGGAAACGGAGTCAATGCAGCACCTACTGTGTGACTGCCACTCTCTGGCTAAAAAAAGAATGGGATTTCTGGGGTCGGCCTATCCGAAACCGGAGGACTTCAGGCTCTTCGCTCTTAAGGACGTTGCCAAGCTTATGGCATCTATCTTTACAGAGGAAGAAGAGTGAAAAGATGGAGTTGCACAAAAGATCCCGATGGGTCGAAGTGTTGCTGCGAGAGGGAAACCTCGGCAGGCCCCACTAAGATAAGATAAGATAATAAAGATGGCAAAAATTTAACTCTCCTCGTTTGTCACCAGGAGGCACTGCTTCATTGCCATACAAACTGTGTTCGGAATGCAAGGCTGTATGGGCAGTGTCTTTGCCTTCATATATCTTTCTATAGGCATCTGTCGGTTTGCACCGAATGAAAAATGGAGTTGGTAATATATGGCGACGGCGTTTACGTATTATTATTTGATAACTTGTGAATACTAACCTCTGACGAGAGGAATACCAGGAAATAGTCCAACTTTGAGTGTTTAAAGTAATTTTGCAATGTCCTATAGCGAGGACAAATATCAATATTTTCTAAGTGAAAACTTGAAACACCAGTGCTTTGGGTGTTTGGCTCACGAAGAGCCAGTGAACAAGAGGTGTAATCGCGGAGGCATTAACCCAAAAGTAAGCCCTGCACAGGCGACCTGGTGACGCCTGCAGGTAGTGCGTGCCAATTGGAAGCACCAAGCACGCGGTTGAAGCAAGATCGCGACCGATTTAGGCGCGGGCCTAAAAAGTGTTGAATAATTTCGGCGGGCTGGTTAGAACCACGATAGCTCAATTGGAAGAGCACCTGATCCGGAATGTCAGAAGGGTGCAGGTTCAAATCCTGCTCGTAGAATTTTTTTCAACATTTGTGTTTTTTCTTAGAAATAAATTTATTTAGTACAAAAATAGAAATACAGACATGAAATAAAAATTAAACTTAAAATAAACTCAAAATGGTACCAAACAGGACATCATTATGCATCGCGTACTTGATTTTTTTATATTATTAAACTTGTTATATTGTGAATTTAATTAACCTTATCGAACTCCAAATTTACAATACCTGAACTAAATTCTTTTAAAATAATATTTATCTTTACGAGAACAAGTTAGTTTAAAAGGAAAAAGTAGACAATTTTTAAAAAACTAAATCCTGATTGTCTAATTTAAAAGGTTTCAAAAGACTGATTTTTTAATTAGATGTAAGCTGTGTAGTTAAACAATACTTTTGTAATTATTAGATACAAAATTTTTGCTTATTTACATTTTTATTGTTCTATCTAATAAGGATTTAAGATAATCGGATCATTGTTATGTATACCTCTACCAACATTTATTTCAAAGACTGATTTTTAAATTAGATGTAAGCTGTATATTTAAACAATACTTCTGTGATTATTAGATACAAATACAAAGATATATATTACTTATTTACATTTTGATTGTTTTATAGTACTTATTAGGTTTTAAGCCAACCAGTAGATGTACCTATATGTCATTTCGTATTGTAGTTGTAATTTAAAAATGAATAAATAATGATTTTATTATTTTAAGTGTTTGACTCTTCTGCAGTCCATACGAAAATACCTTAAGTGGCGAGTTTACAATAGAACAAAATAATTAAAAGCAAATTTATTTTTAAAAAGCTACCGGTGGCGAACTTACACATGCTTTTTTAGTGTTTTTTCGATGCCGAATTTACTTTGATGGCGAGTTCACAATAACTCCCTAGTGTGATATTCATTTTACATTCGATCACATTAATAAACAGAAACGAAAATTAGTATGGCATCGAAGCAGCGCCTCCTGGCGACATACGAGAAGAGTTAAAATTGTGTCGTACAAATTTGTGTTTTCGTAAACATAACCAAATGAATACGGATAGTAAATAAAACTCACACTAGGCACTCAGGACAGCCAGTTCCTCTTAGTCATGGTTGAGCGAGCAGACGCGACCTTAAACCTCGTGTCCAATTGGGGGGGGGGACAACCTGGTCCGTTTCAACGCCTCCAAGACACAAGCGTGTCTGTTCTCCGCCAAAAGGAGTCCATTTCATCTGACTCCTACTTTCCGAGGTACGTCCATCCCAATCAAGGGCACCCTTGAGCTGTTAGGCATGGAGTTGACTGCAAATCTCAACTTCGGCTTAACCATCGAGTCCAAAGCTCAGACTGCAGCAGAAAAGCTGGGCATTCTGAACAAGGTGCGGCAGTATTTCACACCAGAGCAGATCCTTAGCCTGTTCAAGGCTCAATTCCGATCATGCATGGAATACTGCAGTCACCTTTGGGACGGATCTGCCAAATACCACTTGGCCGCACTCGACTCGGTGGAACGCAGAGCTATAAGGCTCATCGGTGATGACGTGCTTGTCGAGGCCAAGCTTACCAGCCTCGCACACCGGCGTCGTGTCGCCTGCCTGTGTGTCTTTTACCGACTTTACCACGGAGAGTGTGCCGGGGAGCTTTTCGAGCTCATACCACCATCGCCCTTTTACCACCGAACCTCCAGACGTACTGCAGGATATCATCCCCACCTAGTAGAAATTCCACTATGTCGCACTAAGCGCTTCATGTCATCATTTTTACTGCGCACTGGCAAGGAGTGGAATTCTCTGCCATCGTCTGTGTTCCCAAAAACTTATAACCTGAATTCCTTCAAGGCGAGAGTTAATAGGCATCTTCTGGCGCAGCTCGCTCCATCGTAGACCTCATCTACGCTCACCATCAGGCGAGATCGAGGTCAAGAGCCGTCTTATAAGGCATAAAAAAATAAAAATAAAGTTCAAGAATATGGGTGAATGGTGCTTCTACCTTCGCTCGGCCTTATCATCACTTAGGATCAGATGATAGTCAAGCGCTTTTCTCTTGTAAAAAAGAACTTGCGTTCGAAATAACTTTACTAATACAAAGCTAAAAGGAAACGGTTATAATTTAGAAGTTTTTAAGTGTTGGTTTAAATTAAACAGTAGTAAAATATTTATTTACTGTGTAAATAAGTGGAAGACGACATCATTGGGACCCAGGCTGAAGCCGGAAGCTGAAAAACAAAAACAGGTATATTAGTTTGGTTGTCTAAAAATTACTCGATCACTACCCTACCCACTGTATTGGACCAGTAATCCAAGGGCCGTGGGTTCGATTCCCGTGCTAGCTTTCTGAGACTGTTTAGTTTCTAGTAACATTTTATTTTGTAACTACCCTACCCATTGAATTTAACACTACACGTTTGGATTTACGAAACATTAAAATAACGGTACTTATATTGAGATGAAACACTCCACGAATCTATTCAACATGTTATTTTAGTTTCCCTTTACCAAGGTGAAACGTCATTCTAAATTGATTAACTGGCGGTTGTTATTGATAAACAATTATGATCACATTTTTCATTACAATTAAAATGTGAACTTATAAGGCCAAGAAACTCTAGGTAATTGTTTGTATACCAATTTCTTTCAGATAACTAGGCTTTCCTTTAATTCTCGAAAAATGCAAATTCACAACATGTATCGTTTTCAATTTAATTAATGTAAGTAAATAGTAAATAACCTATAACTATCTCACTGTTGGGCCTCCATTATTGAAATCAAGTCATTTGGAATTAAGGGGGTGCATCGCGGACGCAAAACTGCGAGTTTCAAGTTTCTTTATGATAGCGAGCGAGCGGCGCGTGGCAGTGGTGTGACAATGGCGCACGACTACGAATACGCACGCACACTAATATCTGTACAGAGTAGGCTGGTGATTTAATTACAGCAATGTTTACTTTCGTAAAATCATAGGCGTTTGGGTAAAAAATAAGAAAAGTCTTAATATTTTCATATTCATGTTTTTTTATTGAAAAATAAGACAACAGTGACCTGCGGAATATCAATACAAACATTTTGATGTCGGATCATTGTTTCATTTGTGCTATATTTACAAAGTTTCAGAAGAAATAAGTTTTTAGATATAATTATTTTACGTATTGTTTATGCAGTTTCTGGGTATTTGTTTGAAATTCCTAGACAACCATGACCTTGTGAAAGGATCAAGCTAACCTATACTAGTCCTTTTAATGTATAAGAAGACCTATTCAGCGCCTAGCACCAGTGACTTAAAAACACGTAAATTTTCAAATTTCGCGCTACACCCCCTTAATGTAATGACTAATATTTCATGTTGATATTGCGACTCAGCATTCCCTTTATGAATTATGTAACACTAATTAAAGCGAAATAGAAAAAAACAAGATTTTTATGAATTTTATTGGTAAATAACATATTTTTTCAAAATGACCTTTTTAGATCTACTATTGACGCAAAAAATTATCTGTAGATAATAATTTCAGTAGTTAATAACGACCATATATTATTAAAGGCTTTTAGGATTAAAGTAATCTATACGTCGCGTCGCACCATTATTCATGGTCACATTGATAGTAATGCAACGATTAAATTGGTCTTTATAAGTGATTCTGATTACTTAACCCGCTACAACTTTTCAAGAATTTTCTTCTATTCAACTTTATAGTAGATGACATGTTCATCAGAGAAAGACCGTTTTTTCGGACACTAGGCAAACATCTATTATTTAATAATTGTGCCCTACTTTTAGGTTTGTTTTTGTATTCATTCGCTAACACCATAGTAGAATGAAACAAGTATGGCATCTTCATACATACGCACCGAGCGCGGCTTGTATGTGAGCGCAGCCGAGCCAACCCGTCCGTACGCATCGTCGCACGCACACACTGACAAAGTTTATTGATGCTAATGATGCGCCAGTCGCGGCTGAGCCGTACGTAATGCCGCGTGTGCCTGCGTGTTTCGTCGCTGCGCCGGCGCCGCTGACGCTCGCACGTAGATTATAATTTGTTAAACGTAAGTCAAGGTCAACGATGGTTACAAAAAATAAACAAGAGATATTGCAGTTAGGGATGGGCAGATGAAAAATTTCATTTCAATGAAATGTAAAATATGTGAAAAATATGAAAAATTTCAAAACACCGTGAAAAATTTCAAATTGGGTGAAATTTATTTTTGTAATTTTAAATTTCGATTTTGTATGATTTTATGTATGATTGGCATAAGTACTGTAGATTAATAGTGATAATAACATCAACGGACATTATTTGTACTAAATAAATATGTTTCTATTATCAAAACAGAATATTTATGTTTATACCTACCTAAAAAAAAATAGAAATGTTTGCATCTACCTTTTTGTTTGTTGTTTATAAACAAAGGTTATAAACATTATCAAACTTTTAATTAAACTTCAGTTGATACAACATTGATTAGGTAGTAGGTACTTATATTACAAGTTTTTTGTCATGATTTTACCATAAAGTTAATATACCAACGGAATAGAGTAACAAACACGAGCTGTCAAACGAAACCGAAATAGGATGACATTTGTGTGTGCAAATTGTTTATGAATGCGTGTCAGTCATGTATGTCATGTTGCTTTTTACATTAATGTCGATATCGAAAATATTAATTAGGAACAGTATTAGGAGAACTAAAATAGGATGGGATGGAATTTTGCATGGCTGAAACTACGATTGTTGAAAAACTCAGAAGATATTTTAAATAATTTATTTAAATTTCTCATTGCCCACGGAAAATAATTATTTTGTTTAAGAGCGTTTACGCCGCACACTAGCGCCGCCAATGAAAAGAAAAAACATATCTAGTAATTAGAGATAGGAAATCAATTTATGCTCAACAAACTATTTGAATGAAGTAATTTAGCATTTTTAAGTCACCTAATGAACATCTGACATGTTATGGTTTAGTTAAAAGTGGCCGTTTTTAGCTGTAACGTCATATTTAACTAAACCACAACATGTCAGATGTTCATTAGGTGACGTAAAAATACTAAATTACTTCATTCAAATAGTTTGTTACATAAATAAATGTTTATAGAAGAGAATTATCACACTTTGTGCTTAAAATTCGAAGCGCATCGGCAAAAATAAATCCTAGGTCAGGGGATGTCGATTGGGAATAATTTACCTGTGAAATGATCATGTTTCAGGGTTATGTCGCTGTGTTATACAACAATCAATAATGAACATGTCACCATTTTTCTAAAGCACTATTTCTCAAAAATATCCACGATTTCACGTAAAATTAGAAAAAATCACAGAGCTCAAATTCTCAGCGTGCGGATAAGTGCTGACGAACTGTCAAACAGTTGCCAAAAACAGTTCTGTTACGTCGCATCACGCATCTCTTTTTATCACAATGTTGCTGCTGGTGACATCTCGCTCGCTCAGCTCTTTGTTGCTCTATTCCGTTGGTATATTAACTTTATGGATGTTACTCTATTTAAAATATTATATATACCTATGTCGTAAATATTATTCTTTGTTGATTTTTTTCATTGTTTACTTTAAAATAGCATTAAACGCTCAAAAAATCATAACATTGTTTTATTTTGCAAGGACTGCGGTTCATATTTTAAAATAAAAATATTTTTCAAGTAAACTTGAAATTTTCAATGTGAAATGAAATTTTTCCGAAAAATTTCAGCGGTTGAAATATTTCATGAAATTTGCCCAACTCTAATTGCAGTGTTTATGGATGTCTTAATAGCAGCTTGTCCATCCAGAATTTTCTTTCTTTACTTTACTTAACGAACAAGAACGGTGAGTGAGTACCTCCTGCCTAACCTAATTACACAATTTTGTGTCAGTTATTAACTACCGAAAGAGTTAAGTTAGATTAGAGAGGTAAATAAAGGTACCTACGGATTTTTAAGTTTAATTTATTAGATTACACGGTACACCCTACCGCGAAAACAAGGGACTAATTAGGAACAGTCAGACGAAACACTGGACTTTGTACCGCTCTTATGTTTTGGGCATAAGTACTAATATCGAACTGCAAGTGTTTACCGTGATGTGCTGTTGACCGTGCCTACTTACCTATTGTAAGTTGTTGTGGTACAGTTGACAAACTACGTTTAGGAAGATCGGGGGTTCTCTGGAATCCATGAATTCATATTTCTAAGTATGTTCTTATTTTATATGTAGATACCTACCTCATTCTAATTACAAGCGACAGCCCTACAAGTTTAGGTGATTATCGCTTGCTCGGGGGCAGAGTTGCCTTACTTGTTTCATTCTACTATGCTAACACCAAAAGTGGCCATTGTTTGTGAATAAATGCGATAGCCCCTTTTGTGAATAAACCACGCAACAAAAAGTAGTGCACAATTATTAAATAAATACTATGGATGCTTTCCTGTTATTGGACGGTACGCAATGTTTAAAAAAAGATCCAGTCCGTTAGTAATTGTCAAATTATCAATTGGTGGCGCTAGTGTGCCCTACCCTTCGCCTTAAATGACGTTTATACGACAGGAACAAAACACGGAATAACTATTCGGTCCTTATTCTTTGTTTATTTGAAAGGCACATAATGTTCTGGAATTAATTATTGTTGTTTTCAATCTAGGTAATTACAGAGATTTCAATGTATCTATCTACAGCTTAATATAATATAATAATATAAATGTAAAAATAGGTAATTATTTTGACCTGTAGTTTATTAACGTATCAAATTGACCTACGATTTACATAGTGCCTACCAGTTATAGTAGGTGTTCCTATCCTACAACTCATAACTTATTTAGCTGTAAGAATGTGGAACGGTATTCCAGGAAAGCAAACACATCTACGATTTACAAAAGACATCGACCAAACCATAATGCGACGCTATCCCCATTTTTTTAAGTGCTTCCACAATATTATAATCAAATAACGTTTTTCTATATTAATTGTATTGTACTAACACCCTAACCGTAATAACCAGACCTACATATAGAAACAAGATAAAATTTTATTAGAAAAAACCCACGACCTTTGGATAACCGGTCTAATGCTCTGACCGCTGAGCCTTTTAAAACTAAATAGGGATATTCTATATCTATACTAATATTATAAAGAGGAAACCTTTGTAATTTTGTATATATGTATGTATGTATGTATGTATGTATGTATGTATGTATGTATGTAAGTATGTATGTATGTATGTATGTATGTATGTATGTTTGCAACGAATAAACTCATAAACTACTGGACCGATTTAAAAAAATATTTCACCATTAGAATGCTACATTAGCGCTGAGTAACATAGGCTATATTAAAAAAAATTAAATAAAATACTAAAAACGACAATTTAAATTTCCAATACAAAATGATTTGTTTTTTTTTATTGTCATGGAAACCATTGTTATATATTTAACTCAATGATGGAAACTGTCAAAGCGGTACGAAGTCGTCCGGGTCAGCTAGTCTATACTAATATTATAAAGAGGAAACCTTTGTATTTTTGTATGTATGTATGTATGTTTGCAACGAATAATCTCAAAAACTACTGGAGCGATTTAAAAATCCTTTCACCATTAGAATGCTACATTAGCGCTGAGTAACATAAGCTAAGTAGCTAAGTATAAGCTAAGTAATATAAGTATATTAAAAAAAAGAATAATTTATAAAATACTTAAAACGACAATTTAATTTTCCAATACAAAATGATTTGTTTGTTTTGTTGTCATGGAAACCATTGATATATATTTAACTCCTCAGAACAATAACTAAAGCTTTTAACTCAATGATAAGTCTTCTTGATTGATATCGTTGATTGTAACTCAGTGATAGTAATGGTACGAAGTCCGCCGGGTCAGCTAATAAGTAATAAACATTAAAACAATAAACATCAAACAGATCTACGCCTAGGGCGAGTTTTAGTAGATATTGGATCAAGCTAACGAAAACGAAAAATTGTATGGAATTGAAACAACGCCTCCTGGTGACAAACGAAATCAGACCACCTCTGTGGTCTAGTGGTTAAGACCACTGGTTTAGACCCAGAGGTACTAATGTCTACATGATGATCTACATGTTTGTGTACTCGGCTTGTTTGTCCGCTTGACTAGCTACCACCATTTATCTAAATATGTCGCTATAACATCAATGTTGTAGCATGGTTGTGTTCCGGCAGCTGGAGATAAGATAGCCAGTGCCTCAGTAGTTGAGGATTCCGGGTGAAGTGTGCTTCCACCTCCGGCCTTATCATCACTTAACATCAGGTGAGATAAGGGCGAAGTGTAAGATATTTTTTTTAAAACGAGGTGAATTTTTTTTCTAACAAATTCAGTTTACACACATTCATAATAGTGTATTAAGTAACTTAGCTTATGCGTGGGTTAGTTATATGTCTAGCTATGTAATTTGGAAAGGCACACATAATAGTACAGTATATATTTATATTGGTTCCTACCTGAGGCTGCCACTGCTACCACCAACACTAAACACCTCACAAAAGCGGCCATTTTAAAGGAGGAAATACCACTAGATGCTTCACACTTAAACCGAGTTATATATAAACGTTATTTATCATAATTCATACGTGATTAGCGAGTGCTAGATAATCTTTAATTCGGCCATCATAAAACCGTATGATACGTTTAATATTTCCGCTACTACACGGCTACAAAGAACAGGTAAAAATAATGCAACTATGCGTAGGGTAATCGCACCAGTATTTGACAGGACCCAGTAATCGACAGTTATCACATCCCACTTCGTACACAGTCGTGCCGGGTGTTAAAAAACCTCTAAAAGTATTTTAAAGATGTACCCTAATGTGATACTTTTAAAGTTTCATTTACAACCACACATAAACGCCTGGACGGTTTAAATGGGCTTACTAAAAAAAAAAAAGAGATCAGCGACTCTGGGGGGAGACCCCTAACCTCCCCATTCTACTCTCTTCCCCCCCCCCCCCTTCCGTGACGCATAGTTTCGGAGATATGCAATAAAGAAATTTTGAGGTTAGGAATCTATAAAAGTTACATTGAGAGGGGGGGTGCCCCTTTCCCATAACTTCAACCCTCCCTTACTCTTATTTAAAGTAAATTCAATGTAAACTAGTTACCTAATCTGACAATTTTTTCACAAAAGAGGTAACAAAAGGTAGCTAAATAAAAGAAAATTAAGTTAAATTAAATATTCTTAGATAATAGACAAAGTAATGTACGCGGTTGTACATATTCGCCTTATTTTTGGCCAAGAAAACTGTGTCGGACCCTGGGTTCAAACTGTCGAACACTGGTGACACTACCCTAGCTCTAAATGGTGTAAAATAATTTTTCTTTTTTGACCCAGCAATGGAGCGCTAGGACAATCATAGGCTAATAACGTTGAAAGAAGAAAATAAGTATAACGCTGAAAGTGGTAAGGTTACTTGTAATTTTCACGATAATTGTAAGAAAATAATTAAATGCAGTTTGGTACTTCGGAGCCGGCGTTTAAAAATAAGCTTTGTTTTTCTAATGTTTATAATCTCATATCATAATCAAATAATCTCATAATATCTAAACAAAACTTTTTGTTATGTAATGGGTACCACACATCAGCTTATTTTATTTCCCCCACTGCTTGAGCATGTGTTTTCTGTTCCCGATCCGATCCGAACCCCGATCCGATCCGAACCCTTCGAAGAATCTAGTAGGGCACGGGGACGCGCACTAGTGCGCGATGCCGTTCCCTCTAGAAAACCTTCGAAGGTGATTCGTTTCACACGGCTTGAGGGAGCCTTTACGTTCCTCGCCGCCCCTAAAAAAGCCCGGTGAAGCTAAAAATGCCGTCTGAGGCATTCAGCAATCTCTCTCCAAAAAAAAAGTGTTTTCTCTATGGATGGATAGGGAGAACGGGCTATAAACCACCACGTGGGCCCAGTGCGGATTAGTGGTTGTTAACGACTGTTAATGCAGCTGAGACCAACGACTTTACGTGCTTTCCGAAGCACGGAGGAGCTCGTGATGATACATTTTTAGTCACCCATCCGATGACCGGACTTTGCGAAAATTGCTTAACCTGTTTCGTCCTAACTGTTGCTTGCTAAGCACTCGCAGACCGGGCGCGTTAAACATTTCGCCATCGAGCTCCTCAAATATCCACCACCCATACCCCATACCAAGCATACAAAACTTGCATTAACCATCGATATTGGAAGAGTAATAATCTCATATAACTAGCTTGTTAAATTTCATCTTTAGACTGTTTTAGCATCTGCTAAACATCATGGAGGAAGGAGTAATTTGCCTGCTTATCGATTAAAAAAACACTGCGCCACCTAGCTTCGTTACGATATTACTTACTTACTTCATACTTCCAGTGGGATCCAGGACGCCCAACCGTTAGGATATTACCTACGATTATTTTAGAAATAAATGAATACACAGAAACAGGTAATGCATTTTATTAATTTAATCAGTATAAATTTCAAAACTATTAAATTGCGATTTCAGCTAATTTCCTCGATCTCACTGATCGGCTTCATGTTGATTGAAGTAGAATTGGCCTGGCAAGCTTCCTGGAAATAAGATTATTAATTATTGACAATAATGTTTTAATCAGACGTATCTTACTACTATAAAGTTATTAAATATTTTTATCTGTATGATATATTGTATTATATTGCGCCTGTTATAAGATAAAAATTGAATTGTACTTAGTATTTATAAAACAGTTAAAGTCAAATCTTTTGTGCATTAAACAGTACTTGGCGCATAGACCGACACACATTTTTGGAAGATCTATCGTGAGGGTTGATATATTAGTTGATATATTCACCCATAGAAAACATTATGTCGCGTCACGTTAACGGAAGATTATAAAGAAATTTTCTTGCAAACAATTGAACCATTTAAATTTATTTTGAATATTATTCTCCCATGGAATATTGTATGGAAGTTTACACAGCAACCCATCCTATAAATTTTGTATACCTAAAACATTTCAGCTTAAACATAGTCCCTCAGTCAGTACTAACAAATTGAGTATAATTTTCGAACAGTTATTCAGTGTTTTGTCTCTTTTTTACTCTTGTTCAAAAGGAGTGCAATAAAATGATTAGAAGTTAACATGACGGAAAAAAAACACGAAACATCTATTCCAAGCTTATACTCTATTTATAAGTAGGGAGGAGGAGCTCGATGGCGCAGTGGTTAACGCGCCCGGTCTGCGAGTGCTGAGGTTAAGCAACTTTCGCAAAGGCCGGTCATCGGATGGGTGACCAAAAATGTATCATCTCGAGCTCCTCCGTGCTTCCGAAGGCACGTAAAGCCGTTGGTCCCGGCTGCATTAGCAGTCGTTAACAACCGCCAATCCGCACTGGGCACGCGTGGTGGTTTATAGCCCGTTCTCCCTATCCATCCATAGGGAAGGCTCGTGCCTCAGCAGTGGGGACATAAAATGAGCTGATGATGATGATGATGATGATGAAGTAGGGCCCAGTGGCTATAAACCACACTGACAATCACCTTATTCTGTTCATAAGCCCTGATGTACGGTTCGTCAGTCGGGTGCGGAGGTTCCTTATACAGCCTTCGTAGTTGTGGCGCCAGCAGCTTCGGAGATGGCGGCACGTGTGCTTTCCCGCGCACGCGGTTTACGCGGGATACTGCTGCGCCTACGCACATGGTCACCAGCGCTCCGGCCAGCGTGTACCACATGTAGGACACGCGGAGGACCGGGTTTGCGGCTTCCCTGCATACATACATATATAACGTTACATTTAGCTAATATCGCAATATAGATCATCTAAGATGATAAGATATAGCAGGCAAGAAGCTCAGGCCCCGATGCTTGCCGGTCGTGCTCCCGAGCCATCCCCGTGCCAAAGAAAGGATGGAAGGAGGAAGGAAGTAAGCCCTTTAGTGGGTCTACACGCTAAGTAATCCTTTCGTTGATGTTTTCTTTTTTGTTTTTTTTCTGGTTGAACTCCTCTCTCCTTCTCCTAAGAAGGGGAGAAGAGCGTAACCCGGATATCGCCTCTAGCCCCCGTGTGTGCGTGATAAACATTTTACTTATTTAAAAAGAGTTAGGAAGCAACCATAGTTCATCGAATAACTTTTGAAACAGGATGGCGCAGCAGTTTTTGAATTAAGAAGCCAATTTAGCAGTACCTGATAGTACATAATTACTGAAGGTACGTTAAGCCGGTACGTGAAGTCACAAGCTACCAGCTTCCTGTAGAAAGAGTGACCGAATACGTATACTTGGGGCATAAGGTTACACTAGGCTGCGCGAACCTGCGCGCGCCGGTCCAACCACACCAACGTGTGAAGGGACCGGCGCGCGTGGGCACACGGGCGCCAGGGTGAACCCCGCGGTTCAATTTCCTAGGAACCGGCCCCGCGGCCTTCACCTGTATTCGGATTGTGACCTCCAGGGTTTTAGTGGATATTCCCCTCCGTCTCGCCCTTCCCAGCCCCGGACAGCCGGGGTAGCCGATGGAGACAATGACGTCTCCGCATAGTCGGTGGGTTGAGGAAAGACGGACGGGCGAGGTCTCACACACCCCGGACCGGTCGTAATGGCTTTCCCTGGGTCAAAAAAAAAAAAAAAAAAAAAAAAAAAAGGCTGCGCGAACCAGGCAGTGGAAGTGGAACGACGGATCGCGCAGGCGTGTTCATCTACGGGACAGAAACTATGACTTTTACGCATAGAGGTTCCGGGTTGCGCAGAGGGGCATGGAGAGAGCGATGCTCGGGATCTCCCTTCGAGACCGAAAACGCAATGACTGGATCCGAAATAAAACCAAAGTCAACGACGTCATGGCTGTCATAGCAAAGAAAAAGTGGACATGGGCGGGACACATTGCGAGAATGGACAAGAATCGCTGGACAAGGCGAGTCCTTGAATGGAGACCAAGAGCTGACACCAGAGGGCGCGGCAGACCACTGCAGCGCTGGATGGACGACATTCGACGACATGGAGGCTGGGACTGGATGAGCCGGGCACAGGATTGGCAGGAATGGAAAAAGAGGGAAGAGGCCTACATCCAAGAGGCCACCATGATGATGATGACGTCAAGCCGCAGCACTCATGCTATCGCAAGATAGCAGACGTTAATTCACCTACCCTGTTAAGCTACGTCATCGACGTTACGCCTTACATTTTATTTTAAGAAATCCATAGGTTTCTGTGTCATCTGAGAGTTTATTCGTTATCCATGACGTACATTTTTATATAAAATAAAATGGCCTATTTAGACTTATCTGAAGTAGCCTACAGATAAACCTAGGCCTGGCCGTTTTATTGTTTAGTAACAATACTATAATTATTCATTACTTACATAACTTCATCAGGCGCCGTAGGCTCCACAAGTGTAAAATTGTACTGGCACCCTGATGTGGTGAGTTCCCTATGAGGGTGTACTATCTGGCCGCGGGCTATAGCCATTTGAGCTGTGAGACACCACCAGGACATGGTGGCCAGACCACTCAACCCGCCAACGAGAGCGCCCTGTACGACAAAATGTTGAAGTAAAGTCAGCAACGAAAATTGAATTACATTTTAGTACCATGTTATATTAACGGGAATAGAAGTTGTCAAGCGCCTGTAACAATTTTGTGATTGCTTTGACAAAGTACTAAAATTACATCTTTTAACTTTCCAAAATCTTTACGATTTGCGCTGACTTAGTTATTATATATACATTATGAATAAGAAAGTATTTTTTTTAATTTGACATTGGATACTTACGGTAGAGTCGACCCATGGCATTAATATTCCCATAGAAAACACACCGAGTTGAGGACCCATAGTTATAGCTTCCAATGTCATGGTTAATTGCAAAACAGTGCCCAATCTCTCCACTATAAATACCAAACCTGGAATAGAAGGAATTACTCATAATCTATCTAACTATATACGGCTACAAAAATTCAAACCTTTATTCCAAAATACACATAGTAAAACATATTTGCTCATGACCAATAGGAATACCCAGTATTGACGGGTCATTGTACTAAATTCTTTCTGACCCTGATAAAATCCGGTGATGCTGAAAATTCAGTCTGAGGCAATTAGCAAACTCTTTACAAAAGAAGTAGAAAAAGGCGTTCAATAACATTAACGTTGCGGATACATTATATGTAGTTGTAATTTAATACTTATTGCTCACAATTAAGGTTTTATATTGTTAAATTGATTATTTCTTATGTAACTATAGGTATTGTAAACCATTTACATGTTTAACTATTTACCTACACATAGTGTGCCTAGGAATACGACGACGCCTCGCATGAGCCAGTTGGCCTGTTTGTCTGACAGCTCCTTCTTGAAGAATGGCTTGTAGAAATCCTCCAACACTACAGCGGACATCGAATTCAAGCTTGTCGACAGTGAGCTAAAATATAATAATGTGGGTCATTTTCAACAAATGATTTTTATTTGTCATTTCGGTGGGATTTTCTTATAACAATGTCTCCTACATATATTTTAGTAACAAAAAAAGCTTTTACCTTATTTGTAACATATGCTTGAGTGGGCATCAAATATCATTATCGCTTACTGAAATATTTAAGAATAAGTTTTCGGGAGTCCACTGAAATGAAAAGTGTCCACCGAAATGGTAAAAATGACCACCGAAATGATAATTATCCCCACCAAAATGACTAGACCATCTACCCGAATTTAGTACAAGTTATAAAGGCTACCGAAAAGAAACTATTTTTGTCCCCATATCACTGAAATGATATACTTTCTTTTTGGCGGGAATCCACAATGACGTTGTTGCGCGTGCGTGTGCTCTGACGAGCTGAGGCGGATTGACTCGAAGTGAGCAATGACAAGCGGGACACAACAATTCAATGTTGACGAACCTATTTTACTAAAACTTACTGTCCATGAAAATGATAACTTTTTCCAGGACAAAAGTTGAGTGCTTGTTACATGTATAAGAACGAAGGTAAACAAACAATAGCAGAAAACACAAATGTTGAAAAAAAATCCACGAGCAGGAACCACAATAGCTCAATTGGAAGAGCACCTGACCCGGAATGTCAGAAGGGTGCAGGTTCAAATCCTGCTCGTGGAAATTTTTTCAACATTTGTGTTTTTATAAATTGTTCGCAACAAAATTTGCGTAAAAAATTATATGAACATTTATAAACAATAGCAGTTTTTGTTGATAGGCTATATTATATTGTAAGGAACACCCCCTCCATGCCACCGGACTACCCGCCGCAGCCTATATAATTCGAGTGCCTACGCCGGCAAACTCATTTGCTTCTTGGCGCTTATGGTGGACGGAAGACTTCCTGAATCGCTGTCGATTGCTTTAAGGTCACGTGAGCCATTTTTTTGCCTATAAAAGTGTTTTCTATTATTTATGAGGTGTGCAATTGTTTCGTTTGTTTAGAAAAGCTCTGTTTTGTGTTAATTGAAAGTGATTTTCTTGAGATTTTAGATTGTTAAATTAATAAACCGGTTTCTTGTTGTAATTTGTTTTTTTTTTAAATAATTACCACTTCTGAACCTAAAATCAGAAGTGGGATAAAGGACTTGTTCGCCCACTTGAAGAAAAATAAGATGATTAGCTAAAAATTTTGAAAACAAGAAAACCGTTGTTACTTTTCTCTCGTTTAAAAAGTTTTATTTAAAGTGTGACAATTGCCCGCCTTGTTTTTAAATTGATATAATTGAAGTGTGTTGCGTATTGTTCTTGTGATTTGAGTGATTTAAAATGATGCGTAGCGAATCACGTAGCCGTGAACGGCAAAATACGGCGTAATCGAGAACGGCGTAATATTCAAAACAAGCGAGTTTCGCGAAGCAGGTCGATTAATCGTAATAGCGGTGATTCGCGACGTAACTCGAGTGATAAACAACGTGATCCGCGGTATGGCTCTCGTGTCCGAGATCGGCGTGATTCACGTAGTACCGAAGGAAGCTATTCGCGCAGTAGGACTAAGCGTCGATCACGTAGCGGTTTACGTAATCGACGTAGGGATCGTTCGAGGAGTAACGCTAGTGATAGGTCGTCGCAGTCGCGTTCTCGTAATATATCGCGATCTCGTGCGCGTAATATATCGCGATCTCGTGTGCGTAATATATCGCGATCTCGTGCGTGTAATATATCGCGATCTCGTGTGCGTAATATATCGCGATCTCGTTCGCGTGATATATTGCGTGGTCAGGTGGAACAGTCACGTGTTGAGCATGAGCCCACACCTAGGAGGTCGAGTCCTGTAATTTTGCTCACACCGCGACGACAGATATCTGTCGAATCGGGCCCAGTATGTTCTGAGGCGTCTACCCTTGCCCACGCTTTGATGCAAGCAATCAAGACCATGCAACCCGCGAAGTCACAGCATTACTATGTGTCCAATTTCGACCCCTCAATAAATAATATTGAAGCGTGGTGTGAAGAGGTAGATCGCGCCAAGGACGCAAACGGCTGGACCGACCACGAGTGTCTGTCACGTGTAGCCACATGTTTAAAGGGTGACGCTAAAGTTTGGCTAAGCGAATGGGTCACCAACGATAGAATATGGTCTAATTTCAAAAAGGAATTTAAGTCTCTTTGTCCTAGTAAACTAGACTACGCTAATATTTTATATGATGCCATGAATACAACTTCCGATAAATTTTCGACATTTGCGGAATACGCGCGTCGCGCCTTGTTGCGTCTAAGAATAGTTCAAGGTTTAAGTGACGAGTTGAGGACGCTTATCGTTATACGTGGGATAGATAGCCCTCAAGTACGCGCAGCCGCTGCCAATGCGGATTTGACTCCCGATACTATTGTCTCATTTCTTTCAATCTATACGAAACCCAGTTTCACAAAACGAAATAATTTAGGCGGCCCTAAGAGACACGCTCAGTCAAAACCGAATAAACCGGTCTTTGGTCCGAAATGTTTCTCATGCAATCAACGTGGACATGTCAGTCGAGATTGCAAACGCCCAAAGTCAAATGTAACTTTTAGCACGCAGCCAAATACAAGTATCCTATGCACATTCTGTAAGAAACAGGGACATACCGAGGACAACTGTTTTGCAAAAGCTCGATCCGAACCACGGAATCAGCGGAATATAAATCTTTGTCGTCAACGGTCTAATAGCTCTCAAGGTAGTGACGTAACTTCCGCGGTAATAGATGGACTACCGGTGGACGTACTGATTGATAGTGGTGCCCTCGACGTATCCCTTATTTCTTCGGACGTTCTGAAGCACATTTCTTGCCAACCTAAACCGAGGCGCTGCGTGTTGAAGGGTATAGGCGAAAAAGAATTTATCGCCGAATCTTATGTTACGGTCACGGTAGAATTTAGCGACATATCCATTGAGGTAGACTTGGTAGTTGTTCCTTTGTCTTACATGGGAACACCCATCATAATAGGCACCGACGTACTGAATCGTGACGGAATAACTCACATGCGAACTAAAGACAGGCAGTACCTAACACATAGTAACGACACATGTGTTCATGTCTATACTGTTAGGTCAAAAGATCAGGTGGATGTGAACACGCCCCTTCAGGGTAAAGAATTGGAACGTCTTATGTCAGTCATCAGTGAGTTCTCGAATTTTTTAATAACGGGCACCGCCGCGTCTACGGTCACAACAGGCGAGATGGAAATTAAGCTTACTAAGTCCACACCAGTAGTGTATCGACCATACAAACTCTCGTATCAAGAGAAGCTTAAAGTTCGGGAAATTACCAACGATCTTTTAGATAAGGGGGTAATCAGACGTTCTAAATCAGAATTTGCAAGCCCTATAATTCTAGTAAAGAAGCGCGATGGCTCTGATCGGCTTTGTGTTGATTATAGAGCACTCAATCGAATCACGGTAAAAGATCGGTACCCCCTTCCTCTAATTGATGACCACATTGATAGGTTAGGTGGTTACAAATTCTTTTCAAGTTTAGACATGGCTACTGGTTTTCACCAGATCCCTTTGAAGGAAGAATGTATTCACCTAACTGCGTTCGTTACACCAGAAGAGCATTTTGAGTACATTAAAATGCCATACGGGTTGGCCAACTCACCTATCGTATACCAGCGTATTATAAATGACACGTTGCGCGATCATATTAACGAGGGCCATGTCCTGGTTTATGTTGATGATGTGCTCCTTATCAGCAATAGTGTGTGTGACGGAATCAACTTATTACGCAAAGTGCTAAAGACTCTTACCAAAGCCGGCTTTTCAATCAATCTCCGAAAATGCTCTTTTCTTGCCACCGAGGTAGAGTATTTGGGAAAAGTTATAAGCCAAGGTCAGGTTAGGCCGAGTCCAAGAAAAGTAGAGGCTTTAGCTAATACCAAATCACCAGAAAACGTTAAGCAGGTCCGTCAACTCCTTGGTTTAGCGGGTTATTTTAGGCGGTATATAAAAAATTACGCCACCAAGACAGCTCCTATTGCTCACCTGACTCGTAAGGATGTCAAATTCTTCTGGTCTCCTGAATGTGAAGTCATTCGTCAAGATCTTATCCAACAACTGACTAGTGAGCCAGTCCTCGCCATTTTCGATCCAAACCTTTCCACTGAGGTCCATACGGACGCTAGCAGCGCAGGTTATGGCGCTGTTCTCCTACAAACACACCTAGACTCAAAAAAGCATGTTGTAGCATATTTCAGTAGGTCCACTCAAGGAGCTGAAAGCAAATATCATTCCTACGAACTCGAAACTTTAGCTGTCGTCAAAGCTCTTCAAAACTTCCGCCACTATCTAGTAGGATTGAAATTTATAGTTGTCACTGACTGTAACGCTTTAAAATCGACCGAACGCAAGAAAGACTTATTACCCCGAGTCGCGCGCTGGTGGATATATCTTCAAGATTTCGAGTTCACTATCGAATATCGTAAAGGTGTAATGATGCCTCACGCGGACTACCTAAGTCGTAACCCCGTTGCTAGTGTAAATCAAATTTCGAGAGATTAGTAACTGGGCCCAAATAGCGCAGTCGGCTGATAGCGAGACTCAGGACCTCATCCAAAAAGTTCAAGATGGTAGTCTAGATGCCAACCGCTACTCAGTTCAAAATGACATCTTGTACTATAAATATGTTACAGTAGGCGAGCAACCACGACTGCTTTGTTATATTCCCAAGGGTCATAGACTAAGCCTCCTTAGAGTGTTCCACGATGAACACGAACACATTGGTGCTGAAAAAACTCTTGATCTTATTCTTAGACATTTCTGGTTCCCTGGACTCAAACAGTTTGTCGGTAAATATGTAGCTCATTGCATAGTATGTATTTCACAAAAGAGGGTTCCTCGTGCTCCACTCCAGAATATCACTTCATGGGAGAAACCAGACACCCCATTTCATACCGTGCATGTCGATGCTCTAGGCCCCCTGCCTGTGTCGGAGGGATACATGTTTGTTCTTCTCATAGTAGATGCTTTTACTAAGTACTCTCTCTTGTGTCCCATATACAAACAAGATGCTAAAGAGTTAAAGCGTGTTATTACGCAGGCGATTTCTTTGTTTGGGGTGCCTAAGCTTATGATCACTGACAAAGGGCGTATGTTTGAGTCCATAGAGTTTGTTGCGTGGGTAAGTGAACTCGGCTGCAATCTCCACTATATAACACCAGAGATGCATCACGCTAATGGCCAAGCCGAGCGGTATATGCGGACCGTTCTCAACACACGTTACGCATCCAGGCGAATCATAGGAACGTATCTTGGTCAGAGACGCTGTGGAAGCTTCAACTGGTGCTAAATATTACAAAGCAGAAAACTACCCAAGTTTCCCCACTGAATTTGTTGATCGGCACAGAAGCTACAACTCCAGTTGTTCGTGCATTAGTGCGGGATGTGGCCATTGAAGGCTTTTCATCTAACCGTGAGGCTTTAAGGGAAATCACCAGGAGTAGAGCTCATCAACTGTTAAAGGCTAATCAGACCAGGCAAGATGAACAAGTTAACCGACGGAGACATCAACCTCGTCAGTTCAACCTTAACGATTGTGTGTTCGTTATTAATTTTCTCAGTCGACAGGAAAGCTAGATCCCGGCATGCGTGGCCCTTACAAAGTGGTAGAGGTGCTACCAAGTGGACGCTACGCACTCCGCTTGCTGAGCGGTGGCTACGGAAAAACCACGCAGGCTGCGGTACAACACATGGTGCCGTGGCGAGGCGAGTGGTGCCCAGAGACGTGTGCTGCGTTTTTCGAGAGTGAGTTATACTTCATGGACATAGTGTAAGTGCTGGTCACTGTTGTACCAGTCGCTCAGGCTTCTATTGCTTGGCGTTTGTCGCTACACCTGGGTGTTCGTCGTGAAATCGCTTGGAGAGGTCCTAGTGGCTGCATAGGTTGGTCAATGAGTGGCCAGGTTATGTATAGTCCATGTGATGGACGGCTCACACGTATGAATACGGTCTGCGTGCTGAGTAGGCTTACACGTACGAATACGGTCTGCGTGTAAGCGGCTTGACGTATGAATACGGTCTGCGTCAAGTCATGTTACAGATGGTCACTGCTGCACACCGATGGCAGTGGACAGCGTGGCGAGAAAGTCTCTTCGGGCGAGAGACGAGCTGCATTTCTCTGAACGAAGGTCTTGGCTGGGTTTGGTAATTGTTTTAAAAGAGACGACTCTGGTTATCTTTTTAGAACGATGGATGTATGAAAGATGTATGAACTATTTGAAAGTTAGACGCTTGAATTGACTGGATGTTAAGAGAGTGGAAGGTATATGAGGTTGAACGTAATTATCAGTCTGTCGATTTTTTTTTTTTTAATGAATGGTTTTTCCAGATGAAAATGCGGAAGACGACGAGAGTGCGTCTGTTGACGCTCCACCTGCAGTCGACCCGTCTATGCCCTTGTTGGATGCAGACATGGATGCTGGACCTTCGGAATTAGATGTCGCAGGACCCAGTGGCACCACTGGAAAAGTTTGCGTCGAGGACGACACACAGTCAGGAGAGGCCGTGTAAGGAACACCCCCTCCATGCCACCGGACTACCCGCCGCAGCCTATATAATTCGAGTGCCTACGCCGGCAAACTCATTTGCTTCTTGGCGCTTATGGTGGACGGAAGACTTCCTGAATCGCTGTCGATTGCTTTAAGGTCACGTGAGCCATTTTTTTGCCTATAAAAGTGTTTTCTATTATTTATGAGGTGTGCAATTGTTTCGTTTGTTTAGAAAAGCTCTGTTTTGTGTTAATTGAAAGTGATTTTCTTGAGATTTTAGATTGTTAAATTAATAAACCGGTTTCTTGTTGTAATTTGTTTTTTTTTTAATAATTACCACTTCTGAACCTAAAAATATATTATTGATATAAAAGTCAATATCAATCCAAATAATAAATGTAACTACAGGGGAAGATATTTTACGAGAGGAATTGGGTTCAGGACAGGTCACCGTGATGATAAAATGCCACTTTGCATTTTTTTTTATGTAATAGTGCCCATTACTCAATAATTATTTTTGCCAAGGTAGAGAAGTACCTACTTAACTAAGAAAAAAATTCAAAATCACAAATCAGCACATTGCACTGCCGCTCTCAGGATTGCCGTGTATTTTTTTTGCTTGGGCATTTCACCCATGTGACTGTCGTTAAAATGAATAGAGTAGAATTTAAGTCTATAGATGAAATACAGGCACTTAATACTAAAACACTCTTATGCACCAGAAATGGAATAGATTGTTATGAAATGGTTTTCTTACCAAAACTCAACAAAAATTCGTCATGTTTCCAAGGGCATTTTGTTAAACATAATTATTATACAACTCACTTTCTTTATTTTTAAAAAATAAGAATTTAAGTCAGTAAATAATAATCGGTAGCGCTGTTCCACTGTTTGGCAAAAATCAAGTCATTGCTATCTACATATAATGTATGAACTGGTTTTATCACCACGTTTATCAAATGCAAGTCAGTGATCACAAACGCGGAAAGTGCATCGAAAAATTCAAAGATCTCTATGTCTGACATGGAAATTGAAGGACCTCTGGATATCAAGTTGAGCGCTTTGTCATTCAGATAAAAAAATGTGTAAATACCTTAAAGCAGCACTGAATACGCCAGCAACAAAGACTCCAGGTAAACCTGGGATGTCTCCTAGCACATCCATTACCAACAATGGTAACAATTGGTCCTTAGCTTTGGCTAACTGAAACAAACGCACAATCGGAATACCGTTCATGAACCTTGGAGTAATAACTAAGATAGATAGAAAGAACTCGTATAAATGAAAACTCTTACCTTTGTTTGCAATGGGTCACAGTCATGAAATTTGGCATATATCAGCAGTCCACAGTATAAACAGAAGCAATACAATACTGAAATTCCGATGCAAAACAATATCACTGCGCTGTAAAGATATAATTAATTTTATTAACTTTTATGTCGATGCCTTGATGCTTACTTGAGGTTGTGAGATATATGTACATAATAATGTGTTTTTATACGACATGTTATAACACTTGTTATATAATATATCTTGTCTTAATTGTTATTTTCCAATCAAAAATTAGACGACTTCTTCGAATGATATTAATTTTTTCATAATGTTCTTAACTTTCTTCTCTTATTAACACTATTATAGCATAGTCCGCTGACTTCGGGGTTACAACTAGTTTTAATTCAAGGGCCCTGACCTTTTAATTATGTTGTTATTTATTTTTATATATATTTATTATGTTGTTATTACCCTGTTAGCTATTGCGAATATCAGAAGTGTGAGAGTTTTTTTCACAAAGTTGAATGGCAAAATGTTAACTCTCTTCGATCATCACCAGGAAGCGATGCTGAATAATAAATAATAATGTGATCTAAAAATACTATTGTAGAGAATGTATTTGCTATCACATACCACTTAGCTCCGCGCAACGTGGGTAGCGCCAAATATCTCTGCACCATAGTTTGATTGACAGTATTCGCTTGAAGCCAGTATACCAAACCTCCAATGACTAAACTCCATACTGTGTGTCTCGTAAGAGGATTTGGGTCCCAACTGGAAATAAAATAAGATCGTTAAATGAGCATCACCATCTTTGAAATGACTAAATAAACGAAAGTTATGGAAGTAGGCTAATTACGAATCGTATCGTAGACAACTGGCGGCAGCAGTTCAGAAACGGAACAGTTTTCTTTTATAAATGTAAAAAGACCTGTCCGAGGTTAGTTAACACGTTTGCCCCGCCTCTGTGTCGCACCAATTATGCCAAAAACCGCTTTTCCATAAGATCAAGTAGTACTTATGATAAGAGCTATCAACAGTTTGAAAATTTTTGCTCTTAGTTCTTATAAATTCAAAAAGTCTATTTGTAACGAAGACGACAAAAAGAAGAAATAAGGAAATGGGTGTTCGCGGGTGAACAAGTGAACGACAGTTTACTCGTTCACCTGTGAATATTTATTTATTCATTTGATAATTTACTTTTTTGTAGTTTTTATTTGTATTTTAATTTTTTTCCTCAGTAAAATAATAATTAAATTTTGTTATCGTTCGACCATTGTCTGAGTTTCTGGTTCAATGTCTACTCGGCCTTTTATATTTCTTTTGCAGTGGAAACTTTGTTAGCTTAGGTAAAAACTTAAAGCTTTATATTTTCTCTTGTTATATTAAGCTGTTTGTTTCTCTTCCCAATATAACAAAAATAAAAATAAAAACGGGACCAGTGGCGACTTGTATCAGAGGCCAAAGCTCACTTGGGACTACAGCGCGAGCGCCAGAATAGTAGGTAAGTAAGTAATTACTAATCATGTTACTAATGTTATGAGTAATAAAGAACTTGTCTTCTTAGCGGTAAATTGCAATCAGCTCCTTGAGTTTTCGTTTTATGTAAAAAAATAGTTTCAGCTGATTTTTATTGTGAATATTGGATCAATAAACGTTAACTGTTCTTGAACGTGCAATGATTGTTGGTAAATTAAACATAAACACAGCAACGTAATTTTTTAATTGTCTTAAGAAGTCTGCTAGAGAAATCTCAGTAAAATTATACTTCTTTGCTGAAAGTGGGCTAAGGAGTGATGATAGATTGATGATTGCTCTATAATTATTAATTATTATCGATTACGAAACAATGAAGATTTTATTACTCAGTAGTTGTTGCTACTTTGACATTGCAACAACTACCCACATTAGAATTTAAAATTGAAAATGCGAATAGATCAAGAGGATGTACAAAATAAGCATATCCTCCTTAGCTCATTACTATTCATCTTCATCATAGACTGCAATCATAGGATGTGGGCCCAGACGGAACACAGTAAGAGCATGCAATCTTTTACTGTCTGTGTAGGCGGGAACAATAAACACGATCAGGAAAAACTAAATTTTCTAATTACATTACATGAATATAGTTTTTATGGAGGTAAAGATGTAGGCATAATGGCTGTGTTCGTGTCCTTTCTCTTTCTGTAACCATGGACCCTGTAATGGGTTCACAGCGATTGGATAAAAGCAATCATTATGTTAAATAAATGGGTGTTATTTAAACGGTTAGCAAAGTATTCGTATTTTTGTTAGCAAAAAAAAGTAATCGGTTAGCTAAAACAGCTAGTTGGGCAGCAACTTATGGTCAGCAAATATTTCTAACACCCGTTTGCACTAAACTTATGAATCGCCTAAGTCTTGGCTTAACTACTACCCGGTCAAGTTAAGTCGGCACCTGGCTCGAAAACGTCGCTTACACTCAGGTGCCGATTTAACTTGACCGGGTAGTAGTTAGGCAAAGACTTAGGCGATTTATAAGTTTAGTGCAAACGGGTGTAAATCAGTCTGCAACTTATATCATTCTGAACAGCAGTCGTATGCCGCTCCTCCCTTCCGTTACTGGCCCTCGCTACGCTGCGCTTCACTCGAGAAAAAAAATTAACTTAACCTAACCAACAGTATAAGGATTTCTTATGCTGACCAAATAATAATTTTGCGTTACAACTATTTATTTTGTAATACAAATAAATTATTTCTCCAAATAAATTAAGTCGTTTTATAGTGTTTTATTTAATGTTTATCATTCCCGTACAAACTTTTATTTTTGCAGAGATTGTTATCTGATTGCCGCTGGGCACAATCAGTTTCACCGGACTTTTTTTTCCTGTGCTGGTGTGTGAAACTGTCAGAGGTTTTCTAAAGGGAACGGCATCACGCACTAGTGCGTGTTAATCCTATTAGATTCTCCGAGGAGTTCGGATCGGATCGGGCCCGTAAAAACATTTGTTAAACAATTTATGATAGCTCTTCATGAAAATAACATCGGGAGACTTACAAAAAGAGAGAAAAAGGATATATCACCTGTAGGTAAGGCAGTTTACTTGAATGCTTATCACTGAGGAACCTTGAACTATCACTTCAGATATTTGAATTTATTTAAGTTTATTGCTGATAACAGCATATATGCTATGGCGTTTATTTTCAACCGCTTCTGTGGTTAATCCAATTAGTCAGACCCAGAGTTTAAAATACTGGGGTCTGGTTCATGAAATCGACAGGCACAACATCGACGGTCGCTATATCGAAAACGTTCCATCGACGGGTCACTGTAGCGAGAGTACACTATATCGATGGTACGCTACATTGACAGTACACCATATCGACGGTACGCTGCATCGACGGTACACCATATCGACGGTACGCTGCATCGACAGTACACCATATCGATTTTACGCTGCTTCGACAGCCCTATCCAAGTCAGACACAAGTAAAAAAGGTTCCTAAAGACCTAAATCAAAAACTTAAGGCCTTTTCTTTTTATTTTCTTTCAATTTTGTAGTATGTAACGTCATCGTCAGTACCTTTGAAGGTAACCTTAGTAAACAGAACTTTGTCTGATTTTATGTGTGAAAGGGCAGTAATTAACATTAAGAATATACTTTTTCATTTATGAATACTTATCTGAAATATAGTTTGCATTATCAATATTATTGTTATTGTTAGGATTTAGTTACGCAAAATTTATTGAAAAATCTTCTGCAAAAATTTAAAGCAGAACCGGCAGCAAATTCTCATCAAAATCGCGGAACAATACAATGTATTGAGTTTGGATCGGGCCGTCAAAACAGCGTGTACTGTCGATGCAGCGTACATTCGATATGGTAAACCGTCGATGCAGCGTACAGTCGACATGGTGTACCGTCGATGTAGCGTACCATCGATATAGTGTACTCTCGCTACGGTGACCCGTCGATGGAACGTTTTCAATACAGCGACCGTCGATTTCGTAAACTAGACCCAAAGTACTGTCTCTGTCTAAAAATATTAGCTAAAAAGTGACAGCATCTGTTAAAACAGATGCTTAAAAGCATTGTCTAATTTTAGTCATCGTTTTGTGGTAAAGCATAGAGTATCTGAGCTTATGGCTTATATCTATACTAATATTATAAAGAGGAAAACTTTGTATTTTGTATGCTTAGATTAATAACGCCTAGATAGATAGACGTCATACAAACGCATCGAATAAAGTGATGCAAAAAGCAGATTAATGTAGGCGTGAGCATTACGTGCTTACGGTCGCCTACACGCACACAAACAAAACTTTAATGTGTACAGTGAATGAGCAATTTCCCCGAAAGTGGGGAAATGTTATACTTACGTGAAATAATAGTATAAGTAGTACAGTAGTTCATGATAATGTCGTTAAAAGATAAGTAAGAAAATAAATGTCTAACATCTTATATACTTTTTGTTGATAATTTGGTTTAATACGATAATGTTTATATGACATTAATCAATAATAATCAAATGACCTCGAAATCAAATATTTAGCTTTTCTCTTTACTAAAATTTGTAATAAAAATCAGGAGTGGTGGTAGCTCAATAATCGGAGTCACGCGCCTCATATCCGTCGTTGAATCCTTGAAAGGAACGAACTGCTAGGAGGATGATATATAATAAAAGTCACAATATGTCATGACGAGGTCCTTTTTTATTATATTATTTACACACCTACGCAATAAAAACACTTTGCGTTTTACAAATAAACAAAAAATAAGCTTCGAATAGTTATTCCGTGTTTTGTCTCTTTTACTCTAATTTTAAATGACGTTTACATGACGGGAACAAAACACGGAATAACTATTCGGACCTTATTCTTTGCTTATTTGTAAGGCACTTTAAGTATGACTAATAAATGAAAATAAATACTTATAATTTGAAAAAATTCTCAAAATTCGCCATTTTGTGAATTTGTTGTTTTTCGCTCTAAAGTTATTTGCTAAAAAATCACTTATCATGTATTCGACGTAGAGTGTAACCCAATTAGCAAAGGCTAATAAAGAGGTGTCGACGAGCGGAAAGAAATCAGCTTTAATTGAACGGTAAACAAATTATCGGCATTTTAATTTTGTGCTGGTTATGTTTCGTTGATTTAAAATACTATAATACAAGTAATTTCATGTGTACTAAGAAGAAAAACTACTTAGAAATAAAAGTATTTCCAAGATCTGGGATTTAATAAAAATAAATAAACAACATTTTGGTGCTATTAACCACTTTTAGTGTTGTCTTGTCGGCAACTTTAGTAAAATTAGCCACCTTCATTCCGATCACTGCTCATCATTATACCATTACACTAAATAGGGAAAGATATTATCTTACTTAAGGGCAACACTTAAAATATATTATGGTTTCAATAAATATTTTCAATATGATTTAATTTTATAACTAACATACACCAAGGAAAAATAGGAAAATAATTTCTTCTTACTAGTAACACTTTCATAAAATCGCGGCTTGTAATTTTATTTTTAAAAGTAGTAAATATTTAGCTCAATACAAGTCAATTTGTAATACTTACGTATGAAATGTTATGTTAAAAGCTTTTTTGTCCTTTTGCGATGCGTTGTGACACCCATTAATTACACAAACCGTCATAATGTAATTAATTGTCGGAGATGTTTGCACTAGCGCTTGATCTTGACAACTGACTGACGTTCGGGCGGACTGAGCCAAAATGGCTTGGTTTGAATTGCTTCACTTTTCTTGCGTCTACTCGGTTTCTATGCGTTATTATTCTAAGTTTGTATGTATTTATGTATGTTTGCAACGAATAAACTCAAAAACTACTGCACCGATTTAAAATATTCTTTCACCATTAGAATGCTACATTAGCGCTAAGTAACTTAGGCTATACTTATTCAAAAAAATATATTTAATAAAATACTAAAAACGACAATTTAAATTTCCAATACAAAATTATTTGTTTGTTTTGTTGTCATGGAAACCATTAGTAACACAATGATGGAAACTGTCAAAGCGGTACGAAGTCCGCCGGGTCAGCTAGTAATAGTAAATAATAAAATTCAATGCTCAAGTAGTGCAGTTCTTACTTGGGAGCTTCGATGCGTCCACTGTCCATATTGCGCTGCCATACCACGCCTATCCCACCTACGTCTATGGTTCCCTTAATTGCTACCAAGGTCATGGCTCCGAACATAGCAGTGATCTGGATCACATCTGTCCACACCACCGCTTGCAAACCACCCTAAAAATAGAACACCAAATAAGTAACATCTTTAGTAAATAGCCTTTTAGACTGTCCCTTCATCATTAGTTTCAAGTCATAGTTATATATATAATATATATGAGCAGTAGCTTAATTTAATTTAAAAAAATATTGAAAAATACATTTCTTAGTGGCACGTGTTCGACCCTGAAATATCATAGATTTTCATCGAAATTTTACGGAATGACAGCTAGGAAACAGGTGGTCTGTGTTAATGACTAAAATCCCTGAGGAGCTCGATGGTGCATTGGTTAACGCGCCCGGTCTGCGAGTGTTGAGGTTAAGCAACTTTCGCAAAGGCCGGTCATCGGATGGGTGACCAAAAATTTATCATCTCGAGCTCCTCCGTGCTTCGGAAGGCACGTAAAGCCGTTGGTCCCGGCTGCATTAGCAGTCGTTATCAACCACCAATCCGCACTGGGCCCGCGTGGTGGTTTATAGCCCGTTCTCCCTATCCATCCATAGGGAAGGCTCGTGCCCCATCAGTGGGGACATAAGAATGAACTGATGATGAAGACTAAAATCAGTTGCTGACCTCTATTTTGAATGATTAAAGAAAAAACTACACTACCCTATATCCACTATTTCATTTTATTTACCATAGGTATATGTTTGTTTGTCTTTCGCGTATGTTAAATACTCAAACCGAGCGAATGAGAACGAATGTGAACGAATTTGTTCTTATTTGATGGTTAGGCCAAAGTCTACGTCTTCGAAACACTGTATTATAAGCAAGCTACAACATTGGAACTTTAGCCAAACAATCAAACCGTCACAATATAGATTTTTTTAATAGGACATAAAGTTTAAAATGTAAATAAATCAGAATACTTACAGCACTTGTGTAAAAAATACAAACGATACAAACTATCGGAGTAATTAAATAAATATTGACGCCAGTAACTGCAAAATACACAACGGAATAGTTAACAAAAAATGTTAAATTTGCTATTCTTAGCATACACATTTATCCAATAAGACACAAAACAGCTAATTATTAGACTATTTATAAACGGGATTCTTACGTTTATTCTCACGTTTATTCTATACAAAAATAATAAACATGGTAAGAATCACGTTAATAATTACTCTAATACACTTGTATTACATGGGCACTTGCCCATGATAGTTTAAAAAGTTATATAGTTAGCTAACAATTATTAATACAACTAAAATCATAAAAACTCTACATTGCCTGATAACATGCTGTTTAAACAAATTGCTGTTGTTGTTGAAATTGTATACAATCAATACAATACAATATAAATCAATGAGATTACATTTTACAAATTTGATTGATAATATGGAAAGAAAACGAGATAATTGTGTTTAAATATTTTTGAATAAAGGCCAGCGCAGACGTGAGTCAGTCCTCAGCATTCCTTAATTCGACATCAATGCGTTAAACGCATGATTTTGATAATACCAATTTATGGCTAGTTATTGATTAAGGTTGGATGGGCCATTGGTGACACATTACTATTGTATGATGAAGTATCTAGACACGCGGTAGCGTGTCAAGCCAAGTTTAAGCTAACAGAACTGGCGAGCAGCTCCGTGTGTCATATTACACGAACCATTTGGAGTCACTTTTGATCCTGTCAGAACTCAAAAACTATTTCACATAAACATGTAAAATTTGGCTCATATATTAAGATTTGCGAGACACATATGTGCTCTAAATTTCATAAACACACCTCAAACGGTTATTTAAATATTAACGTCCAAAAATCATCATTTTTATCACTGACTGACTGATCTATAGATAAATCCAAACTCCCCAGTTCCAGATGACCTAGAAAGTTCGAATTTGGCATCCAGATAGGTAGTTGGGCGAATACAAAGGAATAAATCAGAAACTAGTAAATTTTCATCAATTTATTATATTTTTCAATTACTTAATTGATTTTATTAGGAACGCTTACTTATAGATGCTTATAATGTAAGAATCAGCAACCAAAATTGATGACAGCCGGTCTTTATGTGGATTTTAAGGTCTTCACGTGAATATATAACGAGTAATAATCCAAAGATATCAGTTTTAGTACTTATAACTAACCCCCTTATTCATAAAAACTATTTAAGCATTATTTAGTTAAATATTGCTTAAAATTTAACTCTCCTCGTTATCCACCAGCAGGCGCTGCTTCAAAGTCATACAAATTCTTGTTTTTGTTAACGTGATCGAATGGCGAATGGAAACTCGCACCAGGCACCCTGCATCGCATAACGCACACGACGAGATCCGCAACGAAGTGATCTATTTGCACGGACAATGGTAAGCCGAGGTCAGTCCCTCGTCTGTGCTGGCCTTAATTAGTGAATAGAAAAACTTTGAAATATTGTTAGTTACCTTGATTGAATGCCAAAGCTGGTACGTATATTACGATCGGTAGCCATCCGATCTGAAATAATTTTCATTATTTGGTAAAAAAAACAGTCACAGCCAAAAACTTACAGCGTTGATGCTGAAAGGTGATGGATGATGCTGATAATGTTTTATTTTATATTTGGTCATTTAAAAACTAGCCCTGAAGTGTACTTGAGAAATAATGAGTGTATTTTTCTACTTACCAAACTAAATGCAAACAAAGCTGAACCGAACAACCGTAATCTGTTGTCGAATCGCATGGATAAGTACTGAAAATAAAATTATGTTAGTGTATTTTTGTTTATCAAAAGTACATGACCTTAAATTATAAAATAAAAAAACAGCAATAACAGTTTTATCCACATTATAGCTTACGTGAAAAACAATCATACTATCAGTAAAAAACTTTCCGACAATAAAAAAAATGTGCGACGCGATTTCCGCGTTTGTCGAATAATGACGATGAAGATTACGAAAGTTAAGCAACTCCCGCTGTGACCTGTCTCCGGATGGGTTAAAATTTAAATATCAACTGTTCAATTCCATGAAGAAACGACCAATCAGTATTCCTCGCTTTTGTAAAAAAAACAATTGTAAGTCTAAGCCGTCAGTTCGTAACTCTACGATGCGGTGGGAGTTATAACCAAAAAAACTCAAAAGCGAAGGCTTTTTTCTTTCCTTTCAGAAGTTATATTTAACACACGAGTAGCCACGGTTTATAGATCAAAATCTTACCACTACTACTATTATTAGTCTACTAGTATTAGTCAGATCTCCCCATGTCTACTATTCACGTGTGCTATTGCTATATTAATGGATTGATAGTAAATAAATGTAATGTTTTGTTTTTTTTCTTTATTTAAATGTCGAATTTGGTCAAACTGTGTACATTGTTTGGGGTTGCATCCCAGCTCAATATTATCTATATTAAATGTTTTTATGTAATTTTGGATGTGACCTGTTAATGTACCTAAGTAAATAAATAAAAAATAAATAAAAAAATAAAGGCAGCTAAGAAATTTACACAGAGTCAACACAAGATTATTACCTCATAATTAGACGTTATCTTGAGCTCGTGAAAGACGGGTAGGTAGACTTGCGTCATAACGAAGGACATCAGGAAAATGCCTCCCATTATAAAAGCGTACTGGGTACCATACATGTAAACTTCCGTAGGTGATCCCAGCAATGTTATACCTGAGACAAAACTGGGGAGAGAAAACTTTAATGAGAACAGGGTGCCTAGTGCAAGTTTCATATGACATACGATCTCGCTGACGAAAACAAAAATTAGAATACTTTTTATTGCAGTTACTTTTTTGCTGGTGCCAATACTATAAAATACTTAAGATACGAGCATGTAATATTATTGTGTAAACAAAGTTATTTAACAAAAAAATTTACAAAAGTATTAAGTAATTTAAACTGTAAGCACTTCCTGGTGAAAGACTAGGAGTGTCAAAATTTGGCCTTAAAAATATCGTTTTCGTTAACGTAATCGAATGGCGAATGAAAATCGCACGAGGCACCTAGAGCATTGAGAATTTACTACTCATAAGTCTCCTACAAAATCTCTACTAACTGTTTTAGTGAGTTTGCTGATTCCCTCAAACGGCATTTTCAACGTCACCGGAATGGTATCCTAAAAGAGTAACACAGTGACGTAGTAGCCTGCCTGCGCGTTCGGGTTCAGACTGATGATGATGATGATGATGACGATGAATGGCCTAAAATCTTTTTCCTCAAGTGCAAATTCTACTTGATAATAATCCAGGTACTGTGTAGAGTACCTGATTTATGGTAGATTACCTACCTACTTGTAGAGTACTTGGTACTCGGAATTAGATCGAGGTTATGTTAGACAAAGTCTGAGGAAATTTATTATTACAAGAATATACACCTTGTCAATATTAAACTTTATTAGTAGTTGCTTTTTACAGCACCTGTCAAGTGTACTCTTAACATGCTGAAGAAAAAGGAATTATGATGTGATTATGATAACCAACTCTAATACAAATATTTCAAAGTTTGGATACGAATCTCTTACCTCGCCACTAAAGACATCGCAACAGGAACCACTTTCAGCTTCCTACCACCAAGCAGATAATCATTCTGTGTGGTCTGCTTCTTCATGAAGCCCCAATACACCCCAACCACAGCACTGATCGCCAACATGAACACAAACACCACATAGTCCACCCATGAGAACCGCTGCATATGCAGCAGCATATCATCAACCTCCCCTGTCGTTTCCCCCATTTCAGTAATTTAGTTGGAACTGCCTGATATCATAACTGGTCTGGATGCCTAAGATCAAGCACCCTATGCTCAAATGGCGCATGAACATGGCCGCAAGCAAGCTCAATCTGTTACAATGAAACAATTACGATAACTCGCAATTTAAAAGAGGATGTTGCGAGATCCCCCTCAATGGCAGCTACGAATCGGGAACTGGCTAATGCTTGGACGCTCCAAACGTGCCTACAAAGGTAACCGACCAATTTGCATAATTGGATATGATTTTGTTAATAATTTGATAATACAAAAAAAAATACCTTAAGGGTTAGGGGGTGCAGGACTTACAAAAATTTCGAGCAAAAATTTTTCTCTTGATAACCCCCTAACTTTGTGATTATTTTGGTCTTGTGGGGGGCACCTCATGGATCAACTTTTTCCCCAGATTTTTTTCACTAAAACCCTCCCATCCCGTTAGGGGAAGAAAATGATAGACGTTTTTAAAGGCTTTAAACACTTTGCCTCGGGCGCCGTCCATTTAAGTTGACACATCAAAGCTCCTAAGTAAAAATTAAGATTTAAAAATAAACATCCGTCCATTTCAAGTGAAAGTCTAAAATTAATTACTGGTAATCATAATAAGTGATTTGGTGTAATTAATCCTAGCCGAAAACAGTGAATTAAAATCTAGGGGCACGGTAGTGCCCCCGCCAAGTCGAGCAAAAAAGCGGCACGGCCGTACCATCCTTTTCTCGAAGCCGTTCAGGCCTTTTTCGAGCCCCTATTACTTCGTTGTTGATAAAACTAGAAGCCTGAATTTTCAGTTGTTCAAACAGACATTATATAAATACGGTATATTTCTAATTTCATTCAATTTGCACCAGTAGTTTAAGAATTATAACTAGTTAAAGTTTTTTAATTTTGTCACAGACTGACCGATCATCAAAACTCTAAGGCACTTCTAGTTGACATAGAAGCTTAAAATTTAGAATACAATGAGTGTTTAGTGTATAAATCAAGGAAAAACTAAAATATTTTGCAATTTCGGTCTAGTTTTCTAGATACATCAACTGCATAAATAACTTTGTAATCCTTTATAAATGTATAGGATTACAAAGTTACATTTGCAGTTAATGAATCAGTGTACCTGTATGTATAATATAATGGAATAATAGGTGTAGATAGGTACCTAGATGGTACCGGAAAAGACAAAAAGTTAGACTATCTACAAAAAGAAATGTGATACCATTAAAAACAAACTTGTAAAAAAACCAAGTCTCGCAACTCAGTTCTTCTACCGTAAAAAGTTGTGAGATCCATGTAATACCAAGTTCTCAATATAAAAAGTTGTCAAGTCAAATCATCAAGCTGCGGGTGCGGCGCGGCGGTGAGTTGTGACATCACCGCGATCGCTTGCCGTAGAACACTTTACGGCAGAAGCGACAACTGTTGGGTGCGGAACCGGTTGCATCTCCGAGGCATGCTATTCTTCACTATACCTAGATCCCATAACTAGTTAATTTTTTATGTGTTTGTGGAGCTAAGTTTACCAATAGGAATTACATAGGAGATTTACTGCCTGATTGATTACTTAAAGGACTACCACTTAATGGCTCCTATAGTCAATAAGTGTACTGGATGTCGGAATATCGTTACCACTAAGGAATTACTGTCGTGCTCATCAAAATACGACCTTCTTTCCGCCAATGTTGGTATAAAGCGTTTTAATCTCATGGAACCAGACCACAAAATTAATCGGAAATGTCCTGAGTGCCGTAGCCGACAGCCAAAAAGTGACAATACAAACACACCTGTTCGCCAACCGGGACAACAGAAAGAAACCGAAAATCCCGATGAAACCGTATCTGATACAAGTTTTGTTACAGTTCGCAATAAGCAAACTAAATTATCCCAAAGCGGCTCTTTTAATGATAATTATGTTACCGAAGAGTCGCTCCGAAGGATACTGAAACAAGAATTATCTTCTACAATCGAAGAAAAAATTCGACAATTAGTTACAGTGCAATTAAGAAATATAAGCGAGCGGATGGTGGAATTGAGTGACTCGATTGCATACGTAACTAAACAATATGATGATATAAAGTCTGAGCTTATGGATCATCGTCATCATCATCAGCTCATTTTTGTCCCATCTGCTGGGGCACGAGCCTTCCCTATGGACGGAAAGGGAGAACGGGCCATAAACCACCACGCGGGCCCAGTGCGGGTTAGTGGTTGTTAACTTTAAAAACTTTTTATTACTTGTTAATAAAAAAAAGAACTAAAAAGTTAAAAGTAATTTAAACCTGATAATAAGAAAAAATACTATTATATAGGTAGCTACATTGCAACCTTCAACGATAATTAACCTTCTTCGTCTACGTCACAATAATCCCATATCGTACATACCTAATTACATATTTTTATTAAACCCTTAAAAACTTTACACCTTGTATTAAATCTTTGCGTTTTTAATAAAGACCCAATTTTTTTTTAATAGAAGCGTGTTACATTTTGATGGCACATTAAAGAACATTTAGCATATTACACCTTCATTATTTTTCTTTTGCAAACACAATGTAACACGTTTTTATTTATAAAAAATGGGTCTGTTTGTCTGGTCTATACATATAGGTCTGTATTTTTTTCTTATTGTCAGGTTTAAATTATTTTTAACTTTTTAGTTCTTCTTTTTATTAACAAGTAATAAAAGCTTGTATTTAAAAAGTTTCTTTTTTCTTTTAATTTTATTTTTAACTTTTTAGTATTTTTGGTGCTAGATTGACTACGGTGTAGTTCGTAGCGCGTAGCAGAGTTTTTCCGTTATGTATGTTGCCCGTAGTACGCTCAAAATGTGTTGTTTTGAGCACTTAAAGCTGTATGTATTTTATATTTTAATAACTTTACATATCAATTAGTTATGTAGGGGGATAAGGGCTTCAGTACAACAGGGTTCGCCCTGGTACCCTGAGGCGCAACGTTAGTGACATGTTTATACACCCTCATACCATTCAGCCCTCGGCACGTGCTCACCTTGGCATTGGGTCATCTAATCCATCTAATCAAAGATAGAATCCACATTCATAACAAACGGAACGAACGAACTTATTTTCCCGAGTTCCTGTGGCCATCTTCCAGCTCCATCATCAGACCCTGGTTACCATCTAGCACCAAAGTACTCGTCAAGACGGATCAAATGAGTCAAAACTCGATGGGGTTGTGTCGTTTTACTACTGAGTTCCTATGGCCACCTTCCGGTTCCCTCATCAGATCAGCTCTATGTCATAATAATTTTTCATTGTCATCCGATTTACACATGCATGCAAAATTTCAGCTCAATCGGTAACCGGGAAGTGGATCAAATTTAACTTGCAAGATTTGATTACAGACAAACATCGGGACAGGTAAAACTAAATAAAAGCTTGTAAAAACCTTAGGGGGGAGGGGGTTTTATGCAATACGATGGCTCCTAACTCCATACTAAATGCCATCCGAAATTCGGCTCTGGCTTCATTCTAAATCAGATGAAATATTTCTCCTTACTATTAGTTCTTTTTTACAACATTTTTCACTTTTTTTGAATTTGTCTAAGTATTTCTTTTTGATAGCTATAATTTTCGTTGTTTTGTGAAAAAAAAATAGATTGTATTTTTTGTGCACCCCCTTTGCGACACCCGGACCAAATTGTATAAAATATTTTATCTTTGGTTAGGTACGAATGACGATAAAAAATAGTTCGCCAGGAAAACAGTAGTTTTACGCATCTTGCGTTTACGCTGAAAATGGAAGCAATTAGTTTCCAATTCAGTTTAGGGTAATTTAAAATGTATTGAAGGTAAATGGTGGTATAACCGGTCAAGTGCGAGTCTAACTCCAGTGCAGTGGATGTTGTACATATACTTATACTTAATAATATTATAAAGAGGAAACCTTTGTATTTTTGTATGTATGTATGTATTTGTGTATGTATGTAGGTATGTATGTTTGCAATGAATAAACTCAAAAACTATTGGACCGATTTAAAAAAATATTTCACCATTAGAATGCTACATTAGCGCTGAGGAACATAGGCTATATTTAAAAAAATAATAAAATACTAAAAACGACAACGACGTTTTTTCGTTTATTCGAACATATTCTCTTCCACTATTTTGTCTTAACTCGATCTGGCGTGATAAGCGTGTTCTATTTAATTTATTATTTTCCACTTTGCTGCTTATAACTACGAACCTTAAACCTATGTAACCTATGTATCATAGTAAATAGTACACATACTCAAGAATAGTACCTACGAATAAAACAGCACTTCATTTGCTAAACGTGCCTATTGAAACGATAAATATTGGGCCAACATCCGTTGCTTTACATTTTTTACATCTACAACAAACTTACTTTAAATATTTTTCTTTATTGCTGTAACAAAACATTGCGAAGTTTATTCCGCAAGGCAATCTTTATCACAACTTCGAAAACTTGATATTTCGCGTTTCACACATAATTGCTATAGTAAGTCATGTTCCAGCAACCCATTCAATGCCGGACCCCGCACGTGGCACGGGTGAGTGACGACAATTTTTCTATTGTCTGGTTTTGAGGCAGTCAACGTGTTTATTAATTAGCCAATACACATCCCACAGCTGTGCTCAGCCTTCCAACATGAACACGTAGCATATGGGAATATCGAATTACAATACGTGTATTTGAATGGTAATCTATTGCCAAACCACGCTAGCCCAAATTCCTCAGTGGGCCCAAAGCGGATTGGTAGTGAAGTTTGTCGGCAAATAATAAAAAACACTACAATGTCTCTTTTTAAATTCCTAAGTAAATCATCTACTGGGAGATCTAGGTCTCTGTAAATAAAGTCCCATATCTTTTGAAACTCAAAGGGGTCGGAAGGACCATCGTAGTTAGTAGTAATTAGCCTAATGTTCCACTGCTAGGTAAAAGCCTCCATTATGTATGTATGTATTAAAGTCGTCGCTACAAAATGCAGGTTGGTAATCATAAACCCTATCTATGCATAGCGATGCATAGAAAAGCCCTTTGCCTGACTTGGAAATAGAACCCTGAACTTCCGGATATTATCGAGGCAAGATGGAGAAACGACAATTCTTCATTAGCTGTCTATTATTTATCGAGGATTAATCACTACTTAATTACTTATCCTTATCAATCAGTCACCATTTGTTCCGAGAAAAGTGAATATGTGACTGTATGGGCGAGATGCCTTTGCCCTTTATCTACATCAAACAAAAACGATCTTTAAAAAATGTCTGGCTGTCACTCACTTCATGTCAAATTGTCAACAAGTTGCCGAAAATCAAAACAATTTGAATATATTTTCAATTTACATACTAATTTGACTACCAATAAGTGAATAATTGAAGAATGGCGGGTATTTTATTAAGTCCCACAGAAAAAGTTTATATACTTCATGGTGTACAGGTACGATTTGCACAACTAACATACCATAACCTATTAGCAAACCAAAACTTTTATTGCTATTTAATTTAAACCACCAAAGATCTTGTTATTGCTATTATATTATTATCATTATACCGCTTATCGCTACCGTCACGTCGTGACGTTTAACTTTTTTAAGAATTTTTTAAGAATTCTTAAAAAAGGCAGAATTGTAAGTACTTATGTTTTGTTTTTATCCTTACTTAGGAAGACTACCGTTCAGATGGCCGGTCGAACATAGACTACAGGCCCATGGAACTTGAAACAGATGTGGTCAGCCATGCAAGTGGCTCCGCAAGACTCCGTCTTGCCAACACCGACATACTTGTTGGAGTCAAAACAGAAATTGATGTACCGAAGCCTGATAGACCTGACTCAGGAAAAATTGAATTCTTTGTAGACTGGTAATAATAATAATTATAAAAAAAATGATCTTTAGTGTTTGTAAAAATATTATGATCGGATGTTAATGACGGTAGTTGTTGACATTGAATAGGCGCCTTTGGCTTTCAAAGTAAAAAGTAAATAGTGTTGAATAATTTCGGCGGGCTGGTTAGAACCACGATAGCTCAATTGGAAGAGCACCTGACCCGGTATGTCAGAAGGGTGCAGGTTCAAATCCTGCTCGTGGAAATTTTTTCAACATTTGTGTTTTTGTAATTTGTTTTGCAACAAAATTTGCGTTAAAATTATTTAAACATTTAATGATAATTATTATTATTTTATTTGTAATAAGTACAAAAGACCATTTGATAGTAAAGTAAATAATTTTATAATTTCAATACTTAAAATTTTTTAATATTTATTTGTTTAAGTGAAAAAACATTAAAATGTTATTTACTAACAGTAAATAATATTAATATTTTATTTATTTCAGCTCAGCAAATGCCACTCCCGAGTTCGAAGGGCGTGGTGGTGAACAACTGGCAAATAGAATATCTAACTTGATGCAGAGAGCGTACCATTCTTCCCAAGCATTCAATTTAAAACAGCTTTGTATATTTGAAGGCAAACAATGTTGGAAACTCTACATTGATATCCTAGTATGTACTTTTTTATTATCTTTATATCAGCTATTCAATCTCTCAGTTCCCAAAAAGAGAAGACACACTTTGTCAGGAATTAGATATCCTGACTAAGCATGTCTTTTTTTTTTTTTTTGCTCGAGCGCGTTTTTTTAAGCTTACCTTTTATGGGCCGCCTTACTTTTTATTAAAAATATTGCTCGCTTTCGAGAAAGTTGCTTCACGTCAGTAATATCATACCGAGCATGTTAACCACGGCCACATCAAGTTACTTGTAAAGCAGGTCAAAATCAAAGACCATAGTTTATTTTGTATTTCTTAAAACCAATATTTTCTAATTAAAATAAATTATAGCCTTTATTACCCGCAAGAAATGTATCATCATTCTATTAGTGAAACAAAGTGAAAGTCACAAACTACCTCTTTATTAAAAGTATAGAAGAAGATATAGATTAAAATTATTTATATAATGCTCGACTGAGATGGGTTTTTCGTTCTCGGCCGAGACCAAGACCGAGAATAAAATAAAATCTCGGCCGAGACCGAGAATAGACAAATGATGAAAAAAAGTTAAAATGCTGATAATACTGTAAGCACTGTTTAATAAAAACTAACTGTTTTCAGCATTTTCATCCTTTAAAGAGTGTCGCCTCTCATCGTAGGTATAACTGTCCAGCTTTGCTAATCAGGTTGTTTACTTGCTATAGTAGTAGGCGGCGTTGATAAAAACTTATCTGTTGCAGGCCTAAGAACCTTATAAAGTGACAAAAACTAATACTCAAAAATATCAGCGTTTCTTTGCAAAAAAAAATTCAAACTCATTTATTCAGTTTAGGCTACAATTAGCTCTTGTGAATGTCACTATGTCATCGGTTCGTAAGTCTACTCTGGGCGGGTCAAACTATAGTGAATAACACAAAAAATAAAATAAGTATGTGAGAGCAGACCAGCCTCCACAGGCAGCACCCGTTCACGAGTATGACATATGAATCAGCCATCACTTCGCTCAACCATACTTTAGGGAACGTAGTACCCCACGCAGTCTTGGCTCTCTAAAAAAGCTTTCTAGCGCTATTTCGATCACAGAATTTGAACTGTTTTCGTCGTTGGTCATTAGCTCGTCTTCCAACTCTACGGAATCATGAGCTGAATCATTTTCATTTCAACATAAAACAATAATTATGCTATGATCTTGCTTTTCACGAAACCAGTATAATCAATTTACAAGTAATTATAACAAGTGGCGGCGTGCACTTGGAGAGGCCTACAAGACAGCTCACTCACGCACTTACATCGAGCGAGTGACGAACGTGGCCGCGCGCGATAAAATTTAAGTCCCATTAGACTTCAACCAATCACAAGACAGCTCACTCACGCACTTACATCGAGCGAGTGACGAACGTGGCCGCGCGCGATAAAATTTAAGTCCCATTCCCTACAAAGGTACAGTCTTAGTCAGGGCCGAGAATCTCAGCGATTTTTAGCCGAGAACCGAGACAGATTTTTCGGTTGGATTTGTAGCCGAGAATGCCGAGACCGAGACCGAGACCGAAATCTCGGTCGAGCCATATATAATTTCACAATGGTATCTTAGTATCTTTATTATCATTCTTAATGAAATTGTTGTTTATGCTATCCTGATTGTATTTTATTATTTAAAGACATCTGAACATTTTAACTGCATCAATTAAGAAGCTTTAATTTAGCTATTGTAAAATAATAAATAAAATAAGTAGTTTTATTATATTTTGTATAGACAAAAAAGAGGCAAGCCAAAGGTACTTGTCAAAACAAGAACTTTTTGAACACTCTTTTCAGATATTAGAATGTGGTGGCAACCTGTGCGATGCTGTATCGTTAGCTGTTAAAGCTGCTTTGTTCAACACTAGAATCCCTTTTGTGAAGGCAGCCCTAATGGATGGAGGCAATGTGGATTTGCAGTTATCTGATGACCCTTATGACAGTAAGCTTCTAGATGTCGGCACTGCACCACTACTGGTACGTATTGCAGTAGACATCATCATCGTCTATAGGCGACCGATTGCTGGGCTTCTTAGATGGAAAAAGTATTTGTAGATTGGACCCTAGCCCTTTGTCCAATGCCAAATGGTGGGTTATATGTCCAGAACACTAATCGAATCTAATTTCAGTCGGCCATCCCTACCACCATTGCCCACTCTGCGGAAGAGAAAGCAAATTTATTTGCCTCTCTTTTTGCGGAGAATTCGCATCTGGACTTTACTGGGAAAACTACCAATCTCATCTCGTGCCTACTGCTCTACATTGATACATGATTTTACGAAAGTAAACATTGCTCTAATTAAATCACCAGCCTACTCTGTACAGATATTAGTGTGCGTGCGTATTCGTAGTCGTGCGCCGTTGTCACACCACTGCCACGCGCCGCTCGCTCGCCCAAAGGTACCTTTGGGTACGCAGACGACAGCACCGTTGCGGATAGATACATGTCGATTGCAAAAGCTAGCAGACAAGATGTCGACTCTTGTCGAGAGGCCATGGTTAGCCGCTTGAACGAAGCTCTCCAAGCAGTCTCTGATTGGGGCGATGCCAATTTGGTCTCGTTCAATGCTGCCAAAACACAAGCTTGTTTGTTCTCCGCTAAGCGGTTCCCATTTCACCTGGCTCTGACTTTCCGGAATGTGACTGTAACTATGACTGACAGCCTACAGCTCCTAGGTGTAGAGCTCTCATCCAACCTCAACTTCGGGCAGTACATCGAGTCCAAAGCAAAGATTGCAGCAAAAACTTGGGGTTCTCTAAGGTTAGGCGGTACTTCACGCCAGAACAGCTGCTCCAACTTTATCAAGCACAAGTTCGATCATATGTATGGAGTACTGCGGCCATCTTTGAGATGGATCAGCCAAATACCATCTGGCTGCTTTGGATTTGATTGAAAAACGATCTATAAAACTCATTGGTGACCCTGCCCTGATAGACGCCAAGCTGTAAAGTCTAGAATATCGGCGTAGGGTGGCTTCTGTCGGTTTTCTACAGGATTCATTTCGGGGAGCGCGCGAAGGAGTTGCACGACCTAATCATACCATCCACTTTCCGCTATCGGAGCGCGAGACGCGAGTTCCATCCCTATGTTGTGGAAATGCCACCTTGTCGCACGAGCCGATTCGGTTCAACTTTCTTAGTGCGTACAGCTAGGGAATGGAACGCGCTGCCTGCGAGTGTGTTCCCTGAAAGGGATAATCTGGACCTCTTCAAGGCCAGAGTGAATAGGCTATTTCTAGGCAGACATGTTCCATCAGGTGAAGTGTGGTCAATTGCCTGCCTATAACCAATAAAAAAAACTAATTAAAACACGTAATTAAGATCACCCTAGCTTATTCAGCTATGTAGCTTGACACAAAAAAATCTGTTATACTTAATTAAGTACCCCCTACATTGTTAACATTATTGATAATAATAAAATAACAAGTACCTTCATACTATAGACTATTCTTGTATATGGCAGTGGGTTTAACGATTGGCATCTAATGTCGACAACTGGGACCAACAGCCTTAAAGTCTACTAAACTATGGTTGGTTGTTTTGTTACAGTTTTAATTAAAGTAAAATAAATAAATAAACAAATGGAGGAACTAAAATTATTGAATTCGGTCGCTCCAAATAGAAAAAGTTACGTAACTTGCACAATTGCAATATAAACACTGTGCAAAAAATAGCAATCATTTTAAAAATAAAATCTGATATACTCACACAGTTACTGTTAAGGGGGTGCAGCGCGGACGCAAAACTGCGAGTTTCAAGTTTCTATAGGATAGCGAGCGAGCGGCGCGTGGCAGTGGTGTGACAACGGCGCACGACTACGAATACGCACGCACACTAATATCTGTACAGAGTAGGCTGGTGATTTAATTAGAGCAATGTTTACTTTCGTAAAATCATAGGCGTTTGGGTAAAAAATAATAAAAGTCTTAATATTTTCATATTCATATTTTTTATTGAAAAATAAAACAACAGTGGCCTGCGGAATATCAATGCAAACATTTTGATGTCGGATCATTGTTTAATTTGTGCTATATTTACAAAGTTTCTGAAGAAATAGGTTTTATATATCATTACTTTTACGTATTGTTTATGCAGTTTCTGGGTATTTGTTTCAAATTCCAAGACAACCATGTCCTTGTGAAAGGATCAAGCTAACCTACACTAAATCTTTTAATGTATATGACCTATTCAGCGCCTAGCACCAGTGACTTAAAAACACGTAAATTTTCGAAATTCCGCGCGGCACCCCCTTAAGAATTGCTTGATGAGTACAACATGGTATTGTGTTATTGATAGTCTAATGTATACATAATTATAATAAAATAATTTTGTATGCTTTATAGGTAACATTATGCAAGATAGGCGAGAAATGTGTGGTAGACCCTTCAGCGGAAGAAGAGAGCTGCAGTGTCATATCACTGATAGTAGGAGTAACAGGCAGTAGGAGATGTTACTACCCTGAGCATGATGGCGACAATTTACCTTATGAAGAAAGCAAGTGCACCACAATTGGTATGAATGGGCCAGGCAGTGTGGCCCCGAAAACGCTTAAAGATGCTATTAACCAGGGCATGTAAGTGTAAACAAAACTTTATCTTCTATGTTCTATGTTATTGGTGACGGTTTCCGCACTTAGTCCTTAAAGTGGACCATTGTACGTGAGCCATGGCGGCCGGTTATTCCAGCCAGCCCACCTCCCTCCAGAAGCAGATCAGTCTTCCTAGTCTTCCCAGGACATCCGCGAGTGATCCCGGTGTACTGAGGTTTCTCTGCGGATCTGAGCGACGCCGGTGCACTCAAGGAGCACATGCGCCACCGTCTCCTCCGCCTCCATGCACGCTCTGCACAGAGGACTGTCAGTAATACCCAGTGTGTGAAAGTGTTTATTCAGCGAGCAGTGTCCAGTAATGGTCCCCGCCACCAGTTTTAGGCTATTCCTGTCCATACGCAGAAGGTGCTTGGTCAGCTTTGTATCCAGGGATGGCATAGCCTCCTTGGATTGCCTGCATCCTGGTGTCGAGGTCCACCATTTTGTTGCTTGTGTCTGTGTGTTCCCTTAACCAGCTCCTTAACTGGTTGAAGGGGACGGGTACTATCGGTTCTGGTCCAACAGCTTTTGTGTTGGAGCCTCTTCTGGCTAGTTCATCAGCTGCATCGTTACCACGTGATCCACTGTGTCCCTTGATCCATTGCAGTGTCACTGTATTTCGGTTTAGTACCGTAACGCGTTCTAGAGCGTTGTGGCATTCTAGTATCAGTCTTGAGGTGATCTGGTTTTTCTTTAAGGATTTAAGGACCGAGGCACTATCGGAGAGTATACGGATTTGGGTATCCGTGACTTTTCTGACCTCTATGGCGTGTGCTGCCTGGATAATGCCAACACATTCCGCTTGATAGACAGTATTTAGCATTCCTAGGGGCCTGGATATTCCATCCCAGTCTTCTGGAAGTCTGGAGTTTTTGGCTTTGTTAAATTGTTTACGTACCGCTAGCCTGAGTTTACTGAGTTCTGCATTCCACCAAGAGTTTCCCTTGCTCTTGGTGTTTTGATCGCTTAGTTTACAGCAGGCGTGGTATGCTTCGATTATGTATTCTGAGAGTTTTATTACAGTGTTTTCAAGTTGTTTGGGATCTGTTAGGTTTGTGAGTGTCTGATGCCTGGTTAATAAGGTGGCTAAGAGCCGTTTGTAGCCAGGTATGTCTGTGCGGCGTGGATTACGTCTTGGTTCAGGTTTTTTTGTGTTCGCATCTAGCGAGAATCGAATCCTTCTATGATCCGAACAAGAAGGCTCATTGGATACATGCCAGTTGGAGATAAGATTGTTTGCGCTTTGTGAAGCTAGTGTTAAGTCGATAATTGTCTGACCGCGAGCTGTGACCCAAGTGGGCTCAGAGCCACGATTTGCAATGTTAAGGTTAGTAGAGAAAAGATATGTGCATAAAACCTCACCTCTAGAGTTGGATTTGTTGCAACCCCACAGCGGGTGATGGGCGTTTAAGTCTGTGCAGATGACGAGCTCCAGATTTGCATCTTCGCAGTGCTTCACGAGGTCGGTCATAAGTTTTGGTGGGCAGTCTTCTTCCTCGCCTGGCATGTATACCGAGGCTAGGACGACGACGGGCGCATCACCGTCAGTTTTAAGCCTGACAGCTGTTTGGTCTCTGGAACAGAACTGTGTGAGTGTTGTGGTAGGTGCATCATTGGGTATGTAAGCACAGGTTCGTGGTTTGTCTGTGCCTTGTGTGTTGAGAATTAGCTTACCTCCGATGTTGCTGAGGCCGCATATTCTGTTGTTCCTGATCCACGGCTCTCGGATCAGTGCGATGGTCCGGGGTTTCATCTCCAGCGCCCTGCGTAAGCAAGCCGTGGCAGTCTGGCTATGCTGGAGGTTGGTCTAGATAATGTTGAGGGGATTGGACGTAGGCGACGACAGCGGTGGGGTTGAGTTACGAAGAGACCGATCCAGCGGAAAGTTCTCCTCCATCCTCTAGCCCATGCCGGTCGTCGCACGGCGACGAGGCGAGCAGTTGCTCCGTCCACCCTGAAACTTTATCTTTATACATAATTAAAAATCTTCTGTGCGTGTGTATGTTATTGAACTCCTACTTAACGGCTGGACCGATTTGGATGAAATTTTCTGTGTGTGTCCAAGTGAATTCGAGAAAGGTTTAGATTTACAATTGGACCCGGTAGGTGGCGCTGCTATAGGAGTCCATCATGGGATACGGATGTTCTTAAGCAGACGAATGATTTGTTTGTTTTGTTGTCATGGAAACTGTAAGCGGTACGAAGACGCCGTCAGCTAGTATATTATATTCTTCTGTACGTGTGTACGTCACTGAACTCCTAAAGGGCTAGACCGATTTTGAAGACTTTGTATGTAAAAGTGGCTTCTGGATGACTTAATTGGACCGGGTAGGTGTCGCTGCAGTAGGGTTCTAGGATTATTATTTTTTAAACCATCTTGGGATACTCGTAGACAAAATCGCGAACGGTCCGCTGATTTAAAAAGAAGCAACTCTTAATTATTTATTAACATACTCTTCTGTTTCTGGTTTCTGTTGAATGATTCACACATTCCACTCGATATGTATTTTTTGGCGTCATATTATATTAAATTCATTGTTAGTTTAAAGTTTTGACATCGAAATCGTTATCATTTGGTTTTTTTGACATTAAAATTATATTGTGATTGTTTTATTTTTATTACCTATCTAAAATTGACATGCTATAAATTTGAAATTATCTCTTGTCTGTTTTTTTTATAAAAGAAGGAGGTAGACCAGCAGGCAGGTCCCGTGAACCAGAGGAATCGCAGCCGCGTTGCCGGCCTTTAAGGAAGGAATAGGCTCGTTTCTTGAAGATCCCAAGGTCGTAACGGTCCAGAAATACCGCCGCCGCCGAGAGCTGGTTCCACAACACTCTAGTTCGAGGCAAGAAATTTCGTGAAAAACGCATAGTAGTAGACCCCCATCCATCAAGGTGATGTGGATGGAATGACAGTCGATTGCGTGTAGTGCGGTGAAGCAAAGCAGCGGCAGGCATGAAGCCGAACAATTCTTCAGAACACTCCCCATGATATATGCGGTACAATATACAGAGAGACGCAACGTCTCTCCGAAGAGCCAGTGGATCAAGTCGACCTGAAATAACCATGTCGTCGACAATTCGAGCAGCTCTGCGTTAAATGCGGTCAAATGGAAGAAGTTGGTTCTGAGGTGCTCCAGCCCAAAGATGGGAGTTAGTTGCCTGAATAAATGAATTAATTATAACCCAACTTCTTTTATTTCAGAGTTGCCGTAAAATCTCTTGACGAAGCACTGGGACAAGCTCTTCTGAGGGAGCGACAAGAAAACGTTGGGATCAAAAAGCATTCATATGGATTTTTAAAATAAACTCTTAAGCCTTAGTTTCTCTTCTTTATTTAAATAGCTGGCCGAATCTAACTTCTCGGCCACGACCACTGTTTTCTAGTTAATAAACGTAATGACGTACTTTCTACCACCGTTGACTATGACTGCCGTAGTATAACGCATAAACAACTAGAAATCCGCTCGCCGCGTCGCAAAACGCTCATTCCCCATTATTTTCGGCCTAAACACCTTTGGACTCAAAAGCAGTTGATATTTTGAGAGTAGGTTTATGAGACATAGGTACCTATTATGCGTTACCCATCCCGGTTTTGTAAAAAGATACACATTTATCAGTTAAAATATTTAACCTTTAAACTGACAGTCTTAGTGGTCTAGTGGTATGACCACAGGTCACAGATCCAGTGTCCCGGGTTTAATTCCCAGCGGGGGTGTTATTATCATCGGTTTATTTGGTGGTAGGGCTAGCTAGCTACAGTCCGCGAGGCCTAAACTAAGCTAAAGGACTTGCGGGGCACGTGAGTTGCCCATAGTTGGTTGCTATGTTCGGTGGTTTTCACTGAGCAGAACTCCGACATCTCCGGCACTAGTCTGGATAACTAGTAGAGGTGCCCGCTAGATGCAATACCTCCGGTCAGCCAACCGCGTAGGATTGTGAATTGGCAAGGTGCCTGGATGGGTACTGAGAAGTGAGTGGGCTTACAACTCCGCCACCAAAGAGGACATTTGGTAGTCGACTTTAGAGCCGACGGCCCGAGCAGTGGAATCTGCGAGTTGTGCTCTTAGTGCAACGAGAAGTGAGCGAGCTTACAGCTCCGGTAACCCTGAATAATAGGTAGTGGACTATACGTGCCCACGGGGCGACTAGCTCGAGACACTAGTCTCAAAAGTACCGGATGAAGAATGCGCTCCGGCGCGTCCTGATCTGGCGTCATGACCTGACGTAGATGGTCCCTTGTGTTTTTACATAAGGATGTCTGACACCTACTTTGTAACCTGACGGTTGGTAGGGGGTGCCAGTATAAACTATAAGTCGTTTTTGTGGTTAGGTTTGTACATAGATAGTGTAGGTGTGACATCGGCCTAAAGCGCGACGCGTCCCATGCTGAGCTTAACCGGTTAATACTTGATTTTTGGCAACCGGCCTGAGGCGCGGTGCGTCCCTCGCGCGACGTAACTCCGGCGCGCACCTTCCGCACTGAAGAGGTGAACCTCTTGTACTGGTAGAAGCGTGACGTGTTTAATTCTTAATATTTTATTATTGTGTTCGATTTATTAGTTAATGGCTGCCAACAAAAGTAAACTAAGAATACAAAAACCTTTAAATAGCCAAGTGAAAAAAACTGAGTGGTAGAGCCACGCTGCGTTGCATTACGAAATGAGCCGGCTCGACCGGCGTAACGCCACCCTTTCACAGAATATCGGCGTGAAACAATGGCACTCGTTGCTGTTGTCTTTCGTCCGGTGAGTGAAAGTACCGGAGGCCCATCTCTCACCCCTCACCCCTCCCAATTTCTACTCTCTCCTCAAGATCCAACTTTTTCCTCAAAGCCGGCAAAGCATCTGTGATTACTTTGGTTTTGCGGGTGTCCATAAGGTGACCCGCCTGCTCGTTTGCCTCCTTTTAATATTTTAAAAAAATTTGTGCAATTTATTCTAAGAATTTAAATAATCCATATATCAATATAATTTAATTAATACGTGAAGCAAAAACTTTGTACCCGTTTTTACGAAACTTGCGCGGAACGGAGGAGTATGAAATTTCGCACGCGGAGAAGGTTATCCGAATGTAAATATTTTTTTTTAATTATGCATGAAAAATACATTAAATCAACAATAACAACACTACACACACTACCATGAATTTGATACACACGCATATGTATTCACATATGTATACGCATATGTATGACACACACGTATTGTTTGTCGTTAATGCAGCCGACATATTATTATGTCAATGCCAATCCAAATTCACATTCTATCTTTTTTAATTTTTTAATGCTTAGGATACAATCACTGCAGCCTTAATAAAATTACAGTCGAATTTCGACCACTGGGCGACCGTTATATTAAAGACGTGAACGAGAAAGATATGACAAGTGTCAATACGTCAGCCCAATGTGTAGAAGAATCATCAGAACGAATCAGAAGACTCATCTGTTATGAGGCTGTACATCCCGCGGAGATGTGGGGGTCGCGGCTTTTTAAATGCCAAGGACCTACATAACCGTGAGGTGTGCAGTCTCGGGATTATTTTCTTAACAGTGCGTGCGGGATGCATTTGGATGTCGTGGCTGTTGATAGACACTACGCCACTGTCCTTGGCAACAGAAAATTGGCGCAAACCAGTGGTGCTAAGCACTCTCGATCGCAAGGAAATATGGAAGACCAAGGCGCTACACGAGCGCTACTATCGGGCTCTAACTGGACCTGATGTAGATTTGCCTGCCTCGGTGAACTGGCTACGTTTCGGTGACCTCTTTGGGGAAACCGAAGGTTTTGTCTGTGCCATTGAAGATGAAGTTATCAAGACGAATAACTACCGGAAATATATTATGAGGGACGGTACGGTCGACATCTGTCGGGCATGCCGCCGTCCAGGTGAATCACTCCGACATATTATTTCTGGTTGTTCTCATCTTGCTAACGGAGAGTATTTGCACAGACACAACCAAGTAGCCAGAATAATTCACCAGCAACTTGCTCTTGGATATGGCTTTGTTGAATCGGAGGTGCCGTACTATAAGTACGCACCTGCGCCAGTACTCGAAAATGGTCATGCAACGCTTTACTGGGATCGCTCTATCATTACGGACAGGACTATTGTCGCCAATAAGCCTGATATTGTGGTGGTCGACCGACCCCAGCGCCGGGCAATACTGGTAGATATCACCATACCTCACGATGAGAACCTTGTGAAAGCCGAGAAGGACAAGCTCAGTAAGTACCTTGACTTGGCTCACGAGGTTACCGCCATGTGGGATGTGGATTCAACCATTATTGTACCGATAGTCGTTTCGGCAAACGGTCTGATAGCAAAGAGCCTCGATCAACACCTAGAGAGGCTCTCGCTGAAAGGTTGGGTTAACCCTGCCCCGCTGCTGGTGGTACTCTAGGATTAGGTTTTTATAATGTTTTATTGTTTTTATATTAAAATATTGTAAAAATCTAGTTTTAAGAAAGAAAATAAATAAAGGAGATAATAATAATAAAATATATATTCCCATAAACCTTTATTGAATACTTTATAATGTCACAAAAATATCACGTACATTTTACTGTAAAATCACTGAATAGATATTACAGACAAAAAAGATACATCAATAAAATAAAGTAAAATGAAAATAAAATGTTCGAACAACGCGTAAATAATCGAGATTGTAGTACATACGTTTTACAGTCTTTTAAATTGTATGTTTTATAACATAATCCACATATATGAAAACAATCACGAATAAACTAAAATAAAAGCAAACATGATATGTTCTGAAAAGAAAATAATATTTTATTCTTAAAGTAGTATACATTTATACTTCAAAATTAAAATTAGGTCGGATATACAGGGTAACATTTGAAAAGGAATCCGTTAGCCTGCACTGGTATATTTCGAAGTTTATAGGCCGATGATGACAGCGATTAAGATAGCTGTCTTTGCTGAGCTATGGCGTATCCTAACCTGTACATCCACAATAAACATTACACATTGCATTATCATTCATATCAATAATATGCTACTCCAGTAGTCATTAAAAAGGCAAGTAATAAATGTCGCCACGAAGCTGTTTAAAATATGGATACTTAACCATTACCAAGAAATAAACATAACCTAAGTTATATCACGTTAACATGTACGGCTTTACATTTGCCTATCCCTGTACCGTAAAACTACAATACAATACAGCGTAAGCTCTGTATACGTAAAGATATACGACTGCATCGATGAGCGCTATGCAATAATAAACTTTATTTGATTTCATATAAGATGAAAAATGCATTTAAACTAATTCTAGCATGCTGAACAAGTGACATACATTTCTTTATAGATCTTATAGAACAATGTTAAAGTAGTTATTGGGGCTTGGCAGGTGTGAGGAGGTCCATGACAGCTTCAATATTGCCATCCACGTTCTCAAGCATCATCGACAGCCAACCGCCTTCGTTGGTGAAACCCATGGCCAACATTTGTTTGATGGCGTAGTCAATTTTAGGGTCTGGAAATAAATAAACATGGACAATATTAGATAAGTCTTGTTTTAACCCAACCTGAGCTAAGCACTTTTGTTATGGAAATTGTAAAATTACATCATCGCATCATCCACCATAAAATTGCCTTATCACTTTTGACAAAACTTCCATTTCATTAAAATTTTGCTAATGCTCATTGTATTTTGTAAGCAAAAGTAGACCTTTTTGTTTTTTGATACGCAAACAATATTCACTTATAAGGTGGTTAGGCAATTTCATTGTCAACTATACCACAATCTATATTAAGAAATTATTGACGACTCTGGAATCTGCGTGCTAGAACTGTTAATATATACGTTTTATAAAAATGAAAGAAACAAAGAAACGAAAACACATAGAAATATTATTTGTTTGTTGCCTTGTAAGTGTACAAGCACTTACGGTACAATCTCTCTTCAAGGCCATAGTGAATAGTCACTCTAGCCTTGAGAAAGTTTTTACCGTTCAGGCAACACATAATTATAGTACTCATTAATTATAATCATAATGCCACTTAAAAAAAGACGATTTTTCTTGGTAGAACTATTATGGACAAGCCGCCTTTTACAACTACTATTTATAGTTGCTAGTGTCACATTGAAGTGATTGTAAGCTTGAACATTTTAACTTTAATATCATTGGTAGCAAATTTAAAAAACACAAATGTTGAAAAAATTTAAATTTGTTTCGCATCAAAATTTGAATTAAAAATTATATAAACAAAACAAAAACATATCATTGGTAGCAGTTCATCATAGATATAGTAACTATAACATACAGATAAACAATAGTAAATGTTTAGTAAATTCAAAAATAAGTCTGACATATGACAGAGAAATAATTTGCAATATAGATAGGAAAATCGAAACAAACTTGACACGAACAATTGCTTATCAATATACTTTTACTAGCGATAATTTATTATCGTCCTGACTCACTATGTATCGTATCTATAGATAGCTAACACTAATAAAAATGTGTCATTGTTTTTCAATATAAAACTTTTCCGACATCATCTCATCTACGTGATAGATCTAGGCCAGCCAGCCGTATCAGGTAACTTCCATAGATTACATATCGAAAATCTAAAGTATTTTTAATTATTAACCCGTCCCGCGCCTGTAGGTATAATTAGCGGGCCACCTTACGCGCGAAGAAAAACCTGTAGTTCAGTACTCAAATGTAAATAAATTATATTCCATTGTTTTCTTTTTCTATTCTAAATCAATTATATGTCTAACAGATACTTTATTTTATTTGAATGACTAAACAAGTGAACCACTCATATTTCCACGAAGATATATTATAATAATAATTAAAGAGTTTATATGAACTGCTGAGTAAACACGACCGAATTCATTATCTGTGGATAATTAATGGATAATGAACCCAGTGTACTGGGTGTGGGTAGTCACGTGTAACAAAGGAACTAAAGGAAACAAGACAAATCTTGTGTGTTCAAATATTATACCTAGGATCAGACATTTTGACAATTGAACTGAGTAACTCAATGAGTACCCTATAATTTGTCATTGTGGAATACCTACTGATAACGACGTCATTTTAGGGACATTTTCAATGTGAAATCAAAGGTAAATTCACGTTAAAGTTAATTAATTTACTTATATATATTATTTTACAGTGACTAACGTGTACTGAAAAGTCATATCTCAGGGCAGGTTTAGTCAATACACATCTTTCAAAATCAAGCCGTTTTATATAATACCCGCCACAGTAAACAATGCCTAAAATCACAACCACTTCACATGGACGGTAAAAGTATTAATTCTTATTCTAATAAGTATTATTAATTATGCAGGGTAATTGCACCAGTGTCCGAGTGATTGACATTTTTTTTTTAATCAATAAAAATAGGGGTCAGGGGACGAAAACCGTGCAAAACACTGGGCTTAGTGTCGAATACTGATGCCACTACCCTAATAACATAGAAAACCAATGATTTTTCATTGGTTTTCAATTTTAAGGTTACAAGATGAAGGTTAATATATGGAGTATATTTCACCCTAACCTGTCTACGTAATAAATAAAGGCATGCGGCCAATTCGAATAAAGTACTCACTACGGTGGAGAGGACCAGTTTGGGGCTGTGGTTGGACCTGCGGTTGCGGTTTGGCGGCAGCGGCAGCGGCAGGCTTCTGCACGGCGGCAGGCTGCGCATTTTGCGGCGTCAGCGGCGCGGGCAGCGGGGCGGAGAGCGGAGTGCTTCCCGGCACTTTGGGATTCAATACTATACGTTAAAACGAACAGAATGATTCATACGCACGATGACGGCACAAATGGAAATGAATGACGACATGGTTCGTTCGAAATTTCAGTTAAATCCTACTTAGATTAGACTTGACTTGATTTCAATGATGGAGGCCTTTTTCTTTAAAGTGTATAGGCTATTACTTTACTACTTAATGTCATATGAGTACATAAACTCACGCAGGTAAGATTTTGTGGTCAAAAATATGTGTAACTTTAAATTGACTAACTTTTGCTGCTCTAATTTATTTCTTCGAATAAAATGAAATGATCCTAACATAAAACAGGTCTCTGTATGTCTAAATAGTTGATCACAAACGATCCAAAACAAAATCATTTAGTTTATTTTCAATCATAACAATATACTAAAAACCTACAAAGCAAGTATACACCGAACCTAAACTATTTAACATAACACGATTATGTTTAATTAACATATTTTGTATGTTAATACATGTGTACAAATTGAAACTTTGTAAATGTATATAAACTTTTGTGGTGTTGCATTTGCATAAAAAGTATTATCTATCATCAGTCTAACATATACAAATGTTTGTAGAAAAGTAAAACATATTACCTATTTATCTACAGTATACATACATGTTATGTGAACATAAAAAACACATATGTTTATGGAAGTACCTGCAGCGGCAGCATGGAGTGGTGGGTACAGACTCTGACCCCCATTGATGTTCACGCGCTGTTGAAACTCCTGTGGCAAATTGAAACCAATTGGAGCCAAAGGTTCAACTGGGGCGCTGGGCCCTGGGTTATCGAAGCCTTCCATGAATTCTGAAAATGGTTGGGTAAGTAAAAACTGATGAGAATGCTAGATGTTTTCTGTCTTTCACAAAGCACCATCACTTTAATAAATCTACTTGCGTTTAATTTTCCGTAAATATTATTGTATCATGACCAGTGGTCGGAGTAGGTATATTGAATTAAGGTCACTGACATCAAACGTATATGTTAATATGGATACTCCTCCGAGTTTCCGGATTATTATGATAAAAATACCGAAACATCGAAATTATTACATGAAACTAGTTAAAAATGTATCAATACTCTCAACGCTATGCTGCTAGTGGCGTAGATGACCAGAATTTAATAGTAAAAAATGACTGGTGTGTAAAAACCTTGTTGTAGTAAAAGTGTTGGAGTAAAAGCCTAAGCATGTATAAAATGATATAATAATAATATTCATTTCAACACACGACATCCGGCAAACAGGGTCTTTTGTCCTCTTATCTCTATGCTCAACGCATCTGACCAATTAGAATCAAGTATCCAGGATGACTCATTGACTGTTTGTTCGAAAACAATGCGCTCGCACCGACATCCAGACCAAGTGGCTCACTCACTTATTTCGGTTCGTGGAGTGCGCTTATTTTATGTGTTGTGAATATCTTGACTTGACCCTGGCTTGTTTACTGTCTTCTGAAATCTACTTAAAACGACGAATTTGGCTTATAACTACGGACATCGATTTATTACTCTTGGATTGGGCCCATTTGAAGTTGTTTTTGTACGGGTAAGTTTTAATTATTTTCACTATTTAAGAAGGTTTTAGAACTTGGAAACAGTTAAAAAAATCACTTTATAGCAATCATCACAGCGCATGAGAGTCCGGTACGCACACCGCAGGGCTATCACCGCTTCAGTTAAAAAAACACTTTATATGAAACAGAATTTCATTATCGACTTTACAGTTGTGTATGTATATATTGTAAATTTAAATCATTGTTTTAGGTGAGATATAAATAAATATGGCAAAGGTCAAGGCTGAAACAGTGCAAAAGTGGTTATTGCACTATCCTGAGCTACTTTACGATAACGCTAGTGGCACTATATACTGTACAAAGTGTGAAAGTCATTTGAAAGCTGTGAATAGAGGCAACATTACCAAACACATTGAAGGCGCTGTACATCAAGGAAAATTTAAGAGACCGCAAGAGGAATTTTACTTCGACCTCATTAAGTTCCTGATTCTATGCAATATTCCTTGGTCGCAAATGAAAAATCCAGCGTTCAAAGAGTTTTTTCAGAAATATATGTGCAGTACTTGTTGTTGCGTTTGTACCAATCGTAAAGTGGTTGACGAATCACAGTTACGAAAAGTTTATTTGGAGAAGTTTTATAGGAATAAAATCAATTCGATTTATGAAACTAATAAAAATGAGAAACTATGGATATCGCTGGATGAGACAACAGACATTTTTGGTCGATACATAGTCAATTTCCTAATAAAACCATTGCATCCTAGTAATAGTGCAGGCCGGCCTTATTTGATTGCTTTTAAAATGCTAACAGCAGTAAATGGACAAACAATAACACAATTTGTACTGCAATGTCTAGAAAATTTATGGCAAAACACTTTTGAAGCGAAAGTTGACAATATTTTAATGCTTTGCACTGACAGTGTAGCGTACATGCTATCTGCAGGGCGAAATTTAAAACATTACTTACCTGAAATGAAGCATGTGACATGTTTGGCGCACGCTCTTCATCGTGTAAGTGAGCAGATAAGGTCAGAATACAACGATGTTGATATTCTTATATCAAATGTTAAAAAAGTATTTTTAAAGGCTCCCAGTAGGGTAAACATTTTAAAAGAAAAATATCCTGACTTACCGTTGCCTCCGCAACCAGTCATTACCAGATGGGGTACTTGGTTACAGGCAGCATCTTACTACGCTCAACATTTAGATAAAATAAAAGAAGTTTTATCCTGCTTGAGCAGTTCTGATGCTATAGCCATACGAAACGCAAAAAACATTTTGGAAAAACAAAATTTAGAAAATGATTTAAAATATATTGAAGAAAATTACTCTATTATACTATTAGCCCTAAAAGAGTTACAAAAACAAAATTTATCTCTAGCTGATTCACTTTTAGTATTTGATCAAGTAAGGGCTACGCTTAACGAGTGCAATAATGAGAATATAAAAAATAAAATAGAATCAGTTATGGAACGAAATCCAGATTTAGATACAATTAGAGAATACAGCGAGAGTATTGAAAAAAGCGTAGCAAATAATCAGAAACTTTATTTCAAATTCGCTCCATTGACATCTACAGATGTTGAACGATCATTTTCCACTTACAAATGGATCTTAGATGTTAAAAGAAATAGCTTAAAATTAGAAAATATTGAAAAAATTTTAGTTATTTATTTTAATTGTATAGAGACAGAAAATCAAAATGTAGAACTTGTAACCGATGAGGATTAAAAATAATTATTTTTAATAAAACTGTAATAATGATTATTTGTATTAACAATAAACAATTTTGTTTGCTTACATATGGTTTTTTATTTTATTACTCTATTTACCAAATTTTTGGAAACTCCGGTACATTCCGGAAGAAATGCATGTCCATGTTATGATATCATGACGCAAGTATCTAAAATCAATATACCTACTCCGACCACTGATCATGACAAAAATGTAAATTAATTATCATCACCAATCTACATACCAAATCGAAAATAGACCAACTTGAAAAAAAATTGCTAACAATGATTACCTTTGTCCTTACTAATCACGGTCCACCCATCAGCTTTATCAGGGGACGCATCCCTCACAGACTCAGCATTGGACGAAGCCCCAGACTTGATGCTTACTTTATCAGCTTCCTGAGGCTTGGGTTCAGCCGAGTCCATTTCCACATCATTGCCATTAGGAGCGAGAGTAGTAGCCGGGGTCGCTGGTGGCTGGGCCTCCTTCGCACGCTCCTGCAAGTACGACGCTAAAGTGCCATTGAAGTACATCTGGATGAGCTGCGGAATATTCTCGACGTCTACGAAAGGGCATTGTGGATTAGAGTTAGCTGAAGCGGACGCTGTAGCCGAAGCAGAAGCTGACGCGGAGGAAGCGTTCGCGTTGGTCTCTGTCTGTTTAGTTGGTTGAGGAGCTTCAGCGCTCGTAGAAGCATCAGTGGTGGTAGTAGCTTGTTTTGCTTGCGGCTTATTTTGTCCCTTTTGTTCCAAATCAACGCCCATATCACCGGCCAGGTTAGCAAACTCGTTCATGTAAGTAGCGAAGGTGTCCAACCAGCCAGTGCGTTGGCGACGGTTCGGGTCATCATGCTTCCTGTCGCCGTGGTGGTGACGTCTCTCGCCACTCTTCTCGTGTCTATGTCTCTTGTGGCTGTCGTCAGTAGCGCTGACTGTCTTCAAGAAGTGGCGGGACCTCTTAATGGCGGCCTTTATGAGATGGCGCTGTTAAATAGTTAATTTTAGTTGATATAAAATTTAAGTTGTACAAGTGAAATTAAAAATATTTATGAAATTTTATACAGATTGAGAGCGTAAGTATAATGGAATATCTTTCAAATATCCGTAAACGAGGTCAGGCTACAATCCACCATGTCAGCGAATTTACATAATGAATGTTTCTATAATGTAGTATAACGATCTTTTGCCAAAAACCGGCACCAACTGATAATTATACACTCATACCATACAAAAAAAAATTTGCTCATAGAACCAGGGAATTTTTATTGCGAAAGTAGTCACTTTAACACCTTATCCTTCTTCTATTAAAATTTTGCATTAGGAAACCAAAATAATAAAATACTCATATCTAAATTTTGCCCTAACAGGGTATGTAAAAAATATTCATATATTATTATTACTGTATTGTAGGAAAAATACATACTGGCATAACAGGCGATGGCACGCGCACCATGCAATGGTCGGGATGCAAACCCGCACCCTCGCACTTGGCGCAGAGGTCGAAGTCGTCGCACGAGGCACACTTGTAGCGGAAGCCCACAACTACGCTGTTGCACCCGTCGCACATCACACCATAGTGCGCGGAGTGGCATGAGCCCAACACTGGGGTACACAAAAAAAAAACTAACTCTTTGTTTTTACGTTATATTATTAATCTTATGGACATGTTAGTTTTTTGTTATTTAGAGGACTTTGGTCAGCAATGTAACAATTAATAATCTAGGGGGCAATTTTGAACCGGTGACTAATTCTCACACTATGATATCAATTACAAGTGCTTTTTTCTCTTATTCAACTTAATTGATTACTTAATTTTGTAATAGAAAATTCTGAAACAAATTTATCTTGATATTGGGGTAATACTTAGAAATCGGTCGCCTTTTGTGTGGGGGGGGGGAGGTATGTGGGAGTCACCCTCCACCAATTTCGTCTGCCGGAAATAAAATAAAATAAAATTTCTACCTAACCTCAAAAATAGGTATGTAAAACTCTTTCTCTTTAGACTTCCTTCATGGAAGGGGGCTTCGCCCCCGTGCCCCCCCCCCCCCCTCCTTCCGCTACGATTCTGTCACTACTTCAGTTTGAAAAAAATAAAAAAATACGTAGGTACCTCTTCAGCAAATATATAAATATTAAAACATTACAAAAACTGAGCAGCAGCATATGAGGCATAATATGGCTTATATGATAATAATTATTTATAAATATTTAATCACTTATCTTGTGTAGTCATTGATTTTTTTAAGGTAACAATATGTATATTAATTTGAAACAATTTATTGAAAAAAAGTGTGTATTTAAAACAAACTTTCTAAGAAGCATATTCATCGTGAATAAGGTTTCCCTCAAATTTTTTTGAAAATATTACCACTGAACCGATTGCCAATATTTAAAAATAAATAAAATTATATATGTGTTAACAGCCTCAAAAACTTCATAGTAGATTTGGATTGCCAGAAAGTTAAAATCTAGGTAGTTAGATTTTTTCAACTAACTGTTATTATTGAAGTGACTATACATGCTGACTGTAGAAACGCTTTGAGCAATAGTTGAGAGATATTTCTATAAAATATGTCATAGCATATTACTATTGAAGTTAGTAGCTATGACCATAAGTCTTTTTAAAAGTGAATCACAGTAACAATGTTGTATATTTCTACGAATAATAAATTGAGTTAAGTTTATTAAAACATAATAGCTAGGAGGGATAGTTAGGTATTGTCACTTTAACATTATATCTTTATTGTTGTTAGAGTTTAAAAATTATCAGTTGTATGTATTATACTTACCAGGTGGGTTTTCAGTGACAGTAGTGAAGATGATTTTGCAGTCATCATCTTTTGTGCCATCACTTTTGATGTACACATTCAACTTGATGAGGTTGCCATGTAAAGCTGTCAAGGCAGTCATCATCTCCTCATCAGATGAGATGGTTACATCATCTCCATCTTCGTCTAGGAACACCAGAAAAAATTGTTTTAAGTACATAATAGTTACCTATATGTAAGCATTACAATAAAAAATGGCCTAGGAATAAAAATCACATGTAATTTTTCTTTTTGTTGAATTTTATTGAATTATACCATCTAAACGCCTCTGAGTGATGTTTTCCTGGTACTTGATAGAATATCAAATTGATTTGTTAAAATTGCATCATCTTACCTTTCCATGTCACAGAATAGCTCTTCCCCTTCAAGCCAGGGTAGACATCCTGTAGCTTTGCATTCAAATAGTGGAAGCTAGTCACCACAGTCTTCTCCACTCCAAATCGGCGCACCTCCGCTTTGGAATCATCATTCCAGAAAGCAAAAACTTTGAAAGGCACTTGGTCCTCCATTTTGCTGTCATAAAAAAAATGCTAGAATTATTTTTAAGTTCAAAAGGCCATAGTCGATAGAAAAAGTATTGTAATTTAAGCCTAATGTAAGGAAAATAACGCCAAACAGCTGTTGTAGTTGTCGATCTCACGCTACGTCAAGATAATATGAAGTAGAACAGCGGCCATATATTTAGGCATAATTGCAAAAACTTCTACGCATTAAGGCAAGCCACTTGTAACATCCTGTTTTAGGTTTTTAACTTACCAGAAATAAACGGCAAATGATAATCAGAAAAACACTAACCGACACTGACTGTAAATCGGCAATTAAAAATACAAGTTTTTAAAATTAAAGATACGTTCTCCTTTCTAGCAAAGTATCAAGCGAATGTTGTTATTCGGTAGCGTCTCGCAACATAAATACTATACTGATAATGATGAATCATCGCCGGTCGAACATTGGAGAAAAACATTTTTGTTGTGCAATATCCATAGTCTATGGCAATATCTGTCAAAACAAAAAGTCATCATTGCGTTTCGTTCAGTAGTCTATTTGTAGGACTTCTTAGAAAGTGAAGAGTCATGTCTGCGGTTTAGTTTCATTTTCTAAAATTTGTGTTATGTCGAACATTAATGTGAAATAATGGTGGATTATTAATCGTTAAGTGTTCGTGAATGTGCATGAGTGTTGGCAAATGAAACAAAACAGTGCAACATCACTTTTCAAATTCTCTCAAGAAGTCCGCCCGCGGACTTAGTAAAGTCCCACATCTTTACTGAGATACTCGAGGGGTTGGGGGGTATATCATTTCTCACTTCTCATTTCTATTATCATTCATCATCATCGTATAGATAAGAAATATTGTTTATTTATGTATTACTTGTTAGAAAAATTACTTTGACACTGGCTAAATGTGCTAATCGCACTAAGCCATCAACTAAATGAAAAAAAAAGTCTATTCGTAGGACTTCTTGGCGGGAAAGTGAAGTCATGTCTGCGGTTTTGTTTTATTTTCGAAAATTTGTGTTATATCGAATAATAATGTGAAATAATGGTGGATTATAAGCCGTTAAGTGTTCGTGAGTGTGCATGAGTGTTGGCAAATGAATCAAAACAGTGCAACGTTACTTTTCAAATTCTCTCAAAAAGTCCGCCCGAGGACTTAGTAAAGCCCCATATTTTTACTGAGATACTCGAAGGGATGGGGGGGTATATCATTTCTCACTTCTCATTTCTATTATCATTCATCATCATAATCATACAGAAAAGAAATATTGTTTATTTATGTAATACTTGTTATAAAATTGCTTTGACACTGGCTAAATGTGCTAATCGCACGAAGCCATCAACAAAAAGAAAAAAAAAGTCTATTCGTAATAGACACGAAAATCAATTCTTCCACAATGATAATTAATTAATTAATCGATCAAAATATACTTTACAGGGAAAACGATAAAGATAATAACTTGAACTTTTTTTTTTTTTTTTTTATAATAATGGCTTTGCACAAGCATTTAGCCAATGAAAAAGTCTTACAATACTTAAACAATAATAATTTCTTTCATGTATGATGATGATGATGAATGAATAGAAATGAGAAGTGAGAAATGATATACCCCCCAACCCCTCGAGTATCTCAGTAAAGATGTGGGGCTTTATTAAGTCCTCGGGTGGACTTCTTGAGAGAATTTGAAAAGTGATGTTGCACTGTTTTGTTTCATTTGCAACACTCATGCACACTCACGAACACTTAACGGTTAATAATCCACCATTATTTCACATTAATATTCGACATAACACAAATTTTAGAAAATAAAACAAAACCGCAGACATGACTCTTCACTTTCCCGCCAAGCAGTCCAAAACTTGAACTTTGAATATATATCTTTAGTTTTTATTAGTTTTCACCACAGACCATATAGCCCATGGTCTGTGGTTTTCACCAAACTTACAAATAATTTAGTTAACGCAAAACTTTATCACAGCTTTTGATTATTGAACGAAAGTAATACAGTGGATTTCATTATTTTATTACGACCTTGGTAGTAGCGACCATTTACCTATAGCGACGTTAAATCTAAGTCCCTTGAATTTAAAGCATACTTTGGTACAAAATTCATGTGGCTATAGCGACTTTGGATGTAACGCCGAGTTCGGGATCATTTGTAACAAATTCCTAGAAATCCTATGCAGATATTGCGACCGGAGTCAGCCGCCAAAGACACAAAGATTTCTTTCTTTCACAAACATTTCTTATCTTTTGTTTACATCCACACAGATGGTCAGCAAGTGTGGAGACCTTTACCACGGTAATAATATTACCGTGCCTTTACCTTTTGTTTATAGATATCAGCTAAGTAGGTAGGGAAGCGTTACGTTTCGGAGTTAAATGTATGGTTACAGTTACAAAGTGATAATCTGAGTAATAAACGGGTTTAGTAAGTAAAATAGTAGTTATGAATATAAACTATACATGTGTACGTGTCTATATCTCTTTACCTTTGCTGTAACGACTTCCGGATATAACGACTAAAATAGAGTGGTCCCTTCATCGTCGTAATACCCGAAATCCACTTATATCCATTTAGAGACAGTCAGCGTAACTTTTATCTGAGCGTTCAAAAGGAGAATTTAATGAGTGTTCAACCAAACCTTTTTTATTGGCTGCCGGGATGGCAGCCGTTACAACGACGGACGTGGTAAGATAGGGGAGGAATAGGGAGCTGACTTACCCGGGGAGCTGACGTTGACAGGCGGCGCAGCCACGACACGACTGTCGTGGAGATGGAGCTGATGCTGGTGGAATTCGCTTATTTCGCGCTCACACACACGAGCACACGCATTTTCTGGAGGGGTACCAGCCGGTAGGCTATTCATGAGATAGTTCTCGTAGGTTTTGGAGCGGAGAGCTGATGGTATGATGCGACGTCACGGGGCGGGGCGCTCGGTCAGAGCTGTTCTACTTAATGAATGCTGCACGTGAACGCAGCGGAGTAGTAATTAAGTTGTTGTAGGTAGCGGAATAATAAATCTAGCTCCGCCGTCGTCGGCTCGCACGGCGCATCCTTTATTCGAATGATTGCACCGTCGTCGTCGCGTTTCTAGCGCGAACACCTTTATAACTGAATAATTATCTGAACATTAAATAATGATCATCGGGTACACTTTCGATTATAATCTAAAAACAAATGAAAGAGCACCATATACAAGTATTATTGTTGCTTAATATTCAGATGTTTTGGAAGGTTTTAATTCACCAAATTTATACTGACTGTACACATACATGAACTACTTACAGATACAGCGATGTGGCATAATAATATTCGCGTGTATAGTTTATAGCTACAGGTATAGGTCGCGCCACTTCTAGTCCCCTCTGAAGTTGCTTCGTTGCGTAGCTGTAGGTCCTACCGCTCGTCACCCTAACCTATTATTCTACTATGCTATTACTCTCCTTTATGCGCTCGTCCCCGCCTTCGCTCTACTAACGCCTATTTTTTACTACTGCAATGTTAATTAATAATTAAAGTTAGGTAATTGTTATAAAAATGTGATTTATGATGATATTTACTATAAACTATAAGCTATACTGATCAAAACATTTTATAAAAAAAACAGGAAACGAACAAACTTGTAGCACTTGAAGCTACTAATTCTATAAGTTAGCTAATATTAATATGAAACGCATTCAAGTTCAAATCCTAACAGGCCATAAAATATTAGTTTAAAATTTAAATGATCATTAACGTTAAGAATGAACTATCTTATTCACAGCTTCTGTGTTGAGTTCGATGAAACGCTTGCACATAGGAGCATGCAATCATTTGCTGCATAAGTACCTAAAAATCTGTAGGTACCCTAATAAATAGTATTTCATAGCACTGTACTAATTTAGCTATTTACATTTTTTTGACATATTTACTAACTTGAAATTTTTACGGATCTACTCGCGTTTATTTTACAACATTACGTAAGATGCAGGCGTGTACAAACTGGACTGCGACTGTGGGCTCTCTTACATCGGGCAAACAAAGAGAAGTGTAGCCTACGTCAAGCATAGGCGCAAAATAAGTCTGCAGTATGCGAACATTCCCTAGACGGGCCCAACCATTAGATCAGATTTGATAAACCACAAATACTCGCAAGAGAACAACGATGAATCGATGAATTTTAATAGCCTCGCGTATGATCCTAGGGATTCATCCCTAGGATGATACGCGAGGAAGGACCTGGCAGCAAAGTTCTACTTCTTTTTGAGCACACTGGTGTTTGGATCCTTTGATGACACCGCATTAGCCCAGGCTTGGTAATGCTCGCGATTCTGGCGAGACGCGATTTTGCAACCTCGACCTGCCGCCAATGGGAATAGAGTTTGGAATAAAGTTCCATTCCCTGCAGTATCACATCAACGACAGAATCGGCGGCGACATCAGGATCATCCAGCGAGAAGCAAACTCGCCACCATGGGTACGACGCAAAGAAACTTCGCATCCCATCCCAGTCCGCTGACCTGTAATGCCAAAGCAAAGTTATGAACGGCTCTACGCGCGTGGTCAGTTGGTCGTGAACCAAGCCATTCGACGTGGTGGGCATTAAAGTATCCCAATACCACAATCTCGGCAGAGGGGATCCGTTATAGAAGGGAATCTGTGGCCGTTTGGACGCTCTCGCCAAGTTGGTGAGTTTCAATGTTACCTGCCTGCATGCCTGTGGGACCTATACAGGCACGCGTAGTCGCGAGGGTGGTGTCCGCAGTCGACGTGCAGCCATAAGATGGAGAGGTCCCTAACTTCAAGATTGCCGAGGCGACGGACGCACATTTCCTCCCTGACGTAAGCACAATCACCGGCGCGCGGCACAAACAAATGCTCCAAATTGTATCCCGGGTAGCGCAAGTAGGAGACGTCAGGAGGGGTGATATTTGCGTTTCAGTGAGGAAAAGCAAGGCCGGCTTCTCCGTCTCAAGATGGTAATGGACGACGCTTAAGTTGGAGTGAATTCCCCTGATGTTGCAGAAGTCTACGCGAAGCGTAGGTGGGGGTGCCGAATGTCTTGCCTGTGATATACAAATCGACAGACAGCCTTGATTCGCAGTGTTCTCGCTCTCCGGTTACAGAAGCACTTCATTATTATTTTAATGTTAAAAGACGTTAAACAAACAGGCGAGCCAAATGATGGGAAGTGGTCATCGCCAGCCATGGGCTTCTGGAATCTGGATCATCCCCAATGCTGCCTATGGATTTGATATTATTTATCAAGGCTTTCATTTTGGAAGCATTAAAAATAAAAATGAAAATAATTTGTTAGAGCAATATTTATTACAGGTAAAGAAAGCTATCTAGGTATAATACTTACTAGTATATATTAAATATGTCCAGAGTACAAGTCTAACACATACTTTACATAACTATTAAAAAGTATTAACATGAACAATAAATATAAATACTTCTTATTTAACAAAAAAAAACTCAAAGATATTAATTAATCTTGATGTGGCTTATCAATAGGTTTACTTCTATATTCATTATACTTTTCGTCTACAAACTTTGGTGGTCCACCCAATTGTGTCGTTTCTGGGACACTCAATTCTTCATTCAGTTTCTTGGCCAAAAAGTATATTTCAGCTAGAGCAATAATCAATGCACACATGACACCAAGAAGCAACCTAAATCCGAAATCTAAATTGCCTACCATCCATTCAACTCCTCGGAACCCAAATAGAAAACCGGCAAAGATTGATATTATGAATTGGGCAATTGCAATCAGTTGCCGATTCATTTGTTTCACTGAAAAAGAAAAGAAACAATTATTTATCACTATACCATATTAATTTTTCTGTATTTGTTATTAAGCCAACCTTTACTAGTTGGAGACCCTAAGAAGAAGAATTGCTTTAAGTTACTTAATACATTTAACATTTAATAGTAATTATTAAATAAAAAAAATTGATTCATCCCAATTGATTTCCCATCATAAAACATAATGCATTTAACACAGACCTATTGCAGACATTTAACTCATTTGATTCTGATGAATTAGTTTAATGGGGTATGTTTAATGCAAACTAGATAACTTGGGTATGCTGGGCATACCTTTTTATATTGGGATTTTTGTTTTACTGATGCAATTATTTGTTACCACTTACATTGATAAGAGATACTGTCTTCTGGAAAATTCATTCTGACATTATCAACACCTTTTGTCATTTTCCTGTACTCTCGTGCTTCTTGTTGGGCCCTCAGTTTGACACACCGAGCTTCTAAAGCAGGGTTCCTTTTCAAAACTTCATTCTCGGGCAGTACAATGTTTGATCCTTCTAATAGCTCATGCAAGTATGGGATATCTTTACCTTTGTTCTTCTGTTCTTTGATATAAATGTACAACCAATCAATGTCTGAAGTTGTAAGGTAAGGATCTTTAGTGTTAGGTTCTTCTTCGTCCGTCACTTCTTCTGTTTCAGATAATTTTGAAGTATCCTTCTCTTTGTTTTCTGTATCAGATGACTGAGTGGCATCTGTGTTGACACTTGAATTCAATTCTTCATTATCTTCCTCAGAAGTATTCACATTTTGTTCATTTAATTTATTTCTAATTCTATTTATATTTTTTATGTCTTTCTTACTTAAGTACACATCTATGGGTTTTGGATTATTTGTAATGCTTTCATTTGGCTCATAACTACCACCTTTAGCAAGTTTCCCAATATTAACAGGTACATTATCTCCTAGTGTTTTGTTTATTAGAAAGGTTTTAAGTTTCTCAGTTGGATAAATTCTAAGACTGGTGTCAACCAGCGATCCTTTAAGGTCCATGTTTGAGTCAGTTCTATTATCTTTCAGACAGCTTAATTATTGGCAATATTAAGTTTGTGATTCAAATCAGCATACAAATCTTTTAATTCTTCTTCTTTGTCTTCAAATGCGTTATCAATTCTTTTGCATTTATAGTTCATATCATCAATGAATTGATCCCATTCCTTTTGTCTTCTTTCACGATTGTCAGCTCTTCTCTTTTCAGCTACCTACATAAATAGAGAAGGAAATAAAATACTAAATAGTAAAGATAGTAATAGATAGTAATAGTAATTTTTCAACACTTTCTTTTTGTCTTTTGTCTTTTTTCAATTTGTTATTTGTTCGCAACAAAATTTGTGTAAAATGACATGTAAATAAGCATAGTAAAGATAGCTTTGAAATAAATATAAATATAACAGATATCCTAATTATTATATACCTCACTTACTCACCTCATGAACATTTAAATATTCTTTTTCAATATCTTTACTCAGTGATAAAGCTTGATCCAGCTTTTCATTCAAGACCGGCAGTGTGTCTGCACCTTTCTTAATTCTGTCAACTTGGCTGTCTTTAATTTCAGTTAATTTCTCTAGTATAGCAAATAAGTTTTCCACTTCCCTGTCTCCTCGCTTTTCCTGTAAAATGACGAATTGAATTAGATAAAGATGACTCAACTCTTTATACTGTTAATTTGACTAGGAAACAAAAGTTTTGCATCATCATCATTATAAGCTGGCATTATGTCCCTCGCATTGATGCTAATAAAAAGTAATGTTTCGCTAGCTTTTCAAACTTTTGAATTTACTACTATGAAGCTTACCTCAAACTCTTTTTGCATAAACTTTATTTCACCATTCAGAAAAGGCCGATGGTCAAATAATCTAGACCAGACTTCCCCGATTTCTAAAAAAGAAATGTGTGTTATAATAACGATAACATAATAAAATAATGAACAAAGTTTTGGACCATGATTATAGACAGTGTAAACACGCTAGACGTAAAATTAATAAAAAGTAAATTTAACTCTATAGAGTAGGTTGCTCTGAATCTGAACTAAGACCACAGAGTGATTAAAATATGTTTGTATATTCAATATTAGTACTAACGGCTAGGATTTAGTACAGGATTACAATCATATGCTAAAGGAAAGAAATTAAAACACAAAACACAAACCTCGTGACAGTTCCGTCATTGTCGTTTGTTGCTAGTCTATGGTCATTGCATGCATCATTCATTCCTTTTATGAACTCATTTCTCTATGGTTTGTGGCCATTTCCGTATATTTTGGACGCGTTTCGGTTTTATTTATTTATTAGGTGTTATTGTGATGTGTCACAATAACACCTAATAAATATGTCACAATAAATTAAATATAGATCATAAAGTTAATAAACCAACGGAATAGAGCAACAAAGAGCTGAGCGAGCGAGATGTCACCAGCAGCAACACTGTGTGATAAAAAGAGATGCGTGATGCGATGTAACAGAACTGTTTTTGGCAACTATTTGACAGTTCGTCAGCATTTACCCGCACGCTGAGAATTTGAGCTCTGTGAATTTTTCTGATTTTACGTGAAATCGTGGATATTTTTGAGAAATAGTGCTTCAGAAACATGGTGACTCGTTCAGTGATTAATTGTTGTACAACACAGCGAAATAACCTCGAAAAATTTTCATTTCACAAGTAAATTATTCCAAATCGACACCTCCTGACCTAGGATTTATTTTTGCCAATGCGCTTCGAATTTTAAGCACTAAGTGTGATAATTCTCTTCTATAAACATGTATTTATGTAAGAAGCAAAGATTGAATACACATAATGCAGAATTTACGAATCTTTTGTGTAAAGAAATAATTTTCGTTTTACACTAGAGCTGCATCAAGTTATCGATATTTCGTGTCAATTGTATATCACGCGGTAAACGAATATGTATTACTGTTGTTAAAGTATATATACCTATATGACGTTTAGATATGAATCGCCTGGGAATGTAATCCCATTTAAGATACTTACCTAGTCGATTCATTGGTTTTTGACTGTTTTTTTTTCGTCATATTGATTTGGGAAATTATTTTGTTTCTTTGGTTGGCCATTCATTCGATCAAAATCCACTTAATAGTCACATATACTTATTATCCAATGTATCATTGAATCATGTTTGCCTGTAAGATTGAGGTGCGAAACGAAATTGAAAAATGTATCAAAGCTAACTTTGAGAAATTACTTAAACAAAATAATACTTTTCCGAGGACAATGAGAAATGTTAAATAAATTATTTAAAATATCTTCTGAGTTTTTTTTAAAGAAGGGTACATATCGAGTCGCCAATTTTTTGTACTTCTAATTGGCAATGGCACACAAACGGTTAGCCTAAATTCTTTTCGCATAATTTCACTCTTCATAATCGTGTTTGGCCTAATTTCACTTCGCCTAACTTTTTATCGCCATATTGTTATTTACCAAATGCGACATTTGGCGGAACAATTCGTAATCCCTAAAGTTATGATAGGAGGTCGAGTGTTAATGTAGTAGTCACTTAGTTCTATCTGTTATATCATCACACAGAAACAAAATAGATAGTATAATAAAAGGTTGAATGTTTAAGTATTAGTCACTAAGATCTATCTGTTTTATCACACTGAAACAGAATAGATATTATTTTAGACGGTTAAGTGTTTATGTAATGTAGTAGTCTAGTTACTTAGATCTATCTGTTATATCACACAGAAACTTAATAGATATTATTTTAGACGGTTGAGTGTTTATGTAATGTAGTAGTCTAGTCACTTAGATCTATCTGTTATATCACACAGAAACAGAATAGATATTATTTTAGACGGTTGAGTGTTTATGTAATGTAGTAGTCTAGTCACTTAGATCTATCTGTTATATCATTTAGAAACATAATAGATTTTTAAAACTATGATTAAATCTGTAGTGTAATATAAAAAAAAATTACAATAAACAAACCGACTCCAAAAATATAGACTGAAAAAATTGTACTAAAAATTAAAAATAATTGCGTGTTTAGTTTGTTAAATTTACTTGCAATTAACCTATATTATACTCAATCTTATATTCTTTCTTAAAAAAAAAAATAGGTACAATTATTGTTATTTTTGGAGCCGGTGCCAGCCAGCCAACGAAATATTTAAAGCCGGTGCCAGTCCGCGTTTGTAGTCAAAATTTCATGCATAAGATTGAATGTACTATGTTATATTATAGTATGTCGTTAAATGTTAATGTTAAAATTACCTTGCCTGGCACCGACTCCAAAAATAATAATTGTACCTATATATTTTCCTAAGAAAGAATATAAGATTGAGTATAATATAGGTTAATTGCAAGTAAATTGAACAAACTAAACACGCAATTATTTCTTAATTTTTAGTGCAATTTTCAGTCTAATTTTTGAAGTCGGTTTTTTTTGTTAAAATTTTTGTTTATTTCTAGCTTTTTAGTGATTTGTTTTTTTTCGATCTATTTATCAAAAGCGAATACGGGAAGACCTACTAAACGCGCTGCTCGTATGAGACAGCGCCGCCGTTTAAATGAGACAAGCAAAGAAAACGAGAAACTACATCACAAATGAAACATTGTTCCGGTGTGACATTGTTAAACCCTCGCGCACCATATGTACGCACGCACAGTGTTTTAAAGAACCTCATTTTGTCTCACCTTGGTTTTATTGAAGAAAACAATAGTTATTATCATTAGAAACATCAGACTAAAACTCCGAAATTAATATGGCTTATAGATAATCTGGAAAAAAAATTCAAAGTTTGCTTATAACTGGGTCCAGAAATCCAAGAAAAAAAAAATAAAAAAAATAACTATACGTTTTATTTGAATTTCGATTATTTCAATTAAATATACATACAATACTACACCTTTTGACAAGTTTTTGTAGAGTTACTGAGATCCTATCAAGAAATATAAATTTATTTATCATTTTTGGTTAATATTTAATGTGTCCGGAATAAGATTTATTTTATTAGTTTTTTCAACTTCTTACGTACGTTTCGATGAAATGCTACATGTGACATGAGAAGGAGTCCACCCTCGTAAAGCAAATGCCAAAACTCCATGTCAATACATGTAGCATGGAGGGACCGGGGCAATGTTTTAGAAACCCCGAATTTGTCTTATGCCCTTTTTATTATTAAAATCGTTAGTTTATATCATTCTCAGCACTACAGTGAAAATCCGGCACCAATACGACCTTTAGTTTCGACAAAAAAAAATGGAAAGTTTCCCTATATCCGAGTTCGGAAAATCACAAAAATATGAATATAAAATAAAATTAACGATTATTTAAAAAAATATTAAACGTATTGTTTACATTCCAAAAAACAAACATTCTGTCCATTTTTGGAATATGTGATGTTAACAGGTTATGAAATAATAATGGTTTTTTTGTATTTCATTTATATTTATTATTTTAAGTATAATGCCATATTAGAGCGAGATATTTATACAGTATATTCTTCATACGTTATTCTATCAATATCATGAAAACCACTATATAATTCCGCGTTATTCAAAAGTTATTAAAGTTTAAAATTATTATTCAAAGAATCTCGTTAAGAGTTACGCATAACATTTGTCTTCTATCAATTGATTTTCTTTTAATTTTATGACGTCATGTTAACAGTAATGAAAAACAATATGTTATGTACCAGTTTTTTAAGTGTGAAAAACAAACGAATATACAGGCACAATACAACCTAAAAAAGCACAACAACAACAAACAGGTAAGATACTTTAAACTACATACTAGTATTACACGTATTTTTGGGTCTTGTTGTCAGACAATCGCTTTTTATAAGATTAATTCTAGGGCAGTTTATCTCAATATTTTTTTGTTTCAGATGCTGACGATTTCTTCGACCAAGAGCTGCACCCGCTGAAATGGAAATATTTAAAAGTACCTCGAGATCTTGAATCACCATTTGAAAAGCGCAAGAACAGTCGGGAACGCTTAAAGAAAATTTTTGGTTAGTTAGTTGATTTTTAACTCAAGAAAATGATGTTTATGTTTTTAAGTATGATGAATATAAAGGATGGGGTTTTGATTTATTGTTAGTTTAATAGTTTTAAAATTTAATAATTAAGGATATAACTTGATTTCTTTTAATAATTCAAGTGTTGAAACATTTCATAATAGATGAATTGTGTTACATTAAACTTATGGTCAAATACTTACTGGTTTTAATTTTTAATTCATTTTTTTCGGTGAAATGCTACATGTGACTTGGGAAGGAGTCCACCCTCGTAAGGCATTAGCTAAAACTCCAATTCGATACATGTAACATGGAGAAACGGGGGCGAGGCATCATGCCGTTCAAGACTCATGATGCCACCTTGCCTCAGCAGGATCTGACCCGGTCTGCTGAGGGATGTCTCTCTGGGCTCCGACCAGAGGACTTAATGGAAGGAGGGCATGAGGGCGCCAACCCTCATGTTGGTCAGCGAGAGGCATTATGTGAAGTTGTGGATCGCGCCACAACCACCACTCTTCAACCTCCGGGAGTAAGTGCCAATGCTCGAGGAGATGACTGTGAAAGCAGTTCGTCTGGCATTAAAGTGTTAACACGCTCAAAAGCGTTTGATCTTTTCAAAGGAAACGCTCGGGATTTGCCGGTAGACGAACGAATCGATGTTGTTTTTAATTATTTTGGCCCAGATTTTGAATTGTCATACAATAAAAACCAATTCAAAAGCATACTAGCAGCATTTCTTAGTAAATCTCGCGATTTGCTTAAGCAGTGCAAGGGAAATGAGCCTTATTTTAAAAAAAAACACGACATCTGGCTTAGTGGTACCCTAATAAGTGGTCAGCTAAAAAAAGAAAGCGACGAAACAGAAACGCTAAGCCCAGAGTCTAAAAAGTTTAAAAGTTTGAGCAGGGCTCAACAATCTAGGTCAAAAAGGAAACTTAAGGACACTCTACAAGATAAACCTACGTCAATGAAAGTTCAAGCTTTTGTGAAATCACTTAAAATAAATCATAACCCTCTACCCCATCAATCAGCAAAAAGCTTAGAAACTATAATCAGCTTATGCCTTACATCAGAAACTGCAGCAGTGGATATTTTGAACAAAATTCAGCAGTCATCCGAGCCATACACACCTGAAAATGCACTTTCTATCTTCATTGATAGAAATTTAACTGTTCAAACATATAATGAGTTTCGTTTGGACCATAAAAATCGTGGAGATGACATATACCCCCCTTATTACAAATTACTTGAGGCAAAAAAAATGTGTTACCCTGACCGAATCCAAATATCAGAATCTGAAGCATCTGTGCCTGTTGAAGAGTTGCAGCATACTTTGAATCGTATACTTCAATTAACTGATGAAGTTTTCAACAACTATTGTGAAAATAAAAACATCCAAACAATAGAATGCAATTTCATAGGGAACTGGGGATTTGATGGATCTACTGGTCAGTCTTTATACAAGCAATCCTTTTTAGATAAAGATGTGGACGAAAATAGTATGTTCGCGACTACTTTCGTTCCACTACAAATTACAACGAATAACAGTATGGACATATTTTGGATGAACCCTTCGCCGCAGTCATATCGTTTCTGTAGACCAATTCATATTCAGTACAAAAAAGAATCCAGCGAATTGGTACTAAACGAAAAACAAATCATACAGGAACAAATAGATAACCTCACCCCCTTCCATATGGAAACATCAAAAGGCCACAAAATAAAGATTCATTGTCAATTGGTTTGTGCTGCTATAGACGGCAAGATTTTAAATACGCTTTTGAATACACCATCTCAGCTTCGCTGCCCATATTGTCATTTGACTTCCAAGCAATTCAATAATATTGACAAGGCTTTTTCGACACCGATTGTAGATGACAGTTTATTGGCTTACGGGGTTAGCCCTTTACATTTCTGGATTCGATGTTTGGAATTTGTACTAAAACTTGGATATAAAGTCGAAATTAAGAAATGGCGCGTCAACAAAAACTCCAACGAAGGCCGCTTGGTAGAAGAGCGGAAAAAAAAAATTCAATCCGAAATAAGGGAAAAAGTGGGTCTCTTAGTGGATGTAGTGCGTCCTACTTCAGGCTCTACAAACGACGGAAACACGGCCAGGACCGCGTTTTCAGATCAACATCGCGGAATACTTGCTGAAATTTTAAATCTTGACAAGTGGCTTTTGGACCACTTATATATAATTTCAACAGTATTGTCCAGTAATTTACCGATTGATACTGAAAGATTTGCAGCGTTCTGTAAAAACTTGGCGTATAAATACATTGAAAAATATGCGTGGCATCCCATGACAGTCACACTACATAATATTTTAGTTCATGGTGGTAAAATTATTGACTCGTCATTACTACCCGTCGGAATGTTATCAGAACAGGCAGCAGAATCACGAAACAAATTCTGGCGATTTGATAGAGAACATCATACTCGGAAAATCAGTCGTGAAGCCACAATATCCGATTTGTTTCACAGAGCTTTAGAATCGTCAGACCCGGTCATTTCCGACTATACATCAATTAAAAGAAAACGCAAAGCATAAAAAAATCCGTTGCCGGCATTAGCAGTTAGTCTACTGAAACCTGTGAATGTATATGAAAACAGTACCTCATTTTATGCAGATGACGAAAATTTGGTTATTCCGAATGAAAGCGAATAACCAAAAAGCATTTACTTACATGCATTTTAACCACCGATAAAAATAAATATAAGTCCGGATATTCGGAGGTGACAACCCTAACCAAAATATAAAAACACCAATATATTTTGAATAACGCGGAACTAGATAGTGGTTTTCATAATATTGATAGAATAACGTATGAAGAATATACTGTAAAAATATCTCGCTCTAATATGGCATTATACTTGAAATAATAAATATAAATGAAATACGAAAAAAACATTATTATTTAATAATCTGTTAACATTACATATTCCAAAAATGGACAGAATGTTTGTTTTTTTAAATGTAAACAATACGTTTAATCAAATTTTTAAATAGTCGTTAATTTTATTTTATATTAATGTTTTTGTGATTTTCCGGATCCGGATATAGGGAAACTTTCCATTTTTTTTTTGTCGAAACTAAAGGTCGTATTGATGCCGGATTTTCAATGTAGTGCTTAGAATTATATAAACTAACGATTTTAACAATAAAAAGGGCATGAGACAAAATCGGGGTTTGTAAAACACCGTGGCACGGTCGTACGTAAGGTGGCCCGTTAATTATACCTACAGCACGGGATGGGAAATTCCATCAGTGTAGATAGATAGATAGACTCTTTATTGCACACGGAAACATCAAATACACGAAAAGTCTTACATTTGTTGTGTACAAAGGCGGCTTTATCGCTTAAAGCGATATCTTCCAGGCAACAGTGGAAGACGGACAAACAAACAGCTTTCGCATTTACAATATTAGTTCGGAAGGATTTAAAGCCGGAGTGGCTGAAAATACCAAAATCGCTATAAATAGGTGTATGCCTACAATATTTGAGAAATTCCCTCAATTCCTCAAGGATTCCATCATCAGAACTGAGTTCCGGTGCCTGCCTTCTTTTGCTTTGTCGTAGTCGCATAACTATCTTAATCAAGATATGTTATCGCCACCAGTAAAATACTTTTCATTGAAGAGTTCCGGTTATATATAGAAACTCAGCCTAATTAATTAACTGTGCAACGTTTTTTTTACTAATTTACCTTTATTGAACGCGACATTATTTTGTAACATTCAATCGTGTTTCCGGTATCACAATGTCAGACGACAGAAAAAAATGTCAAACAAAACATCCTCATTCGTTCATTTTTGTTTTCAAATGTCATTCAATCAATTTAGTGATTTCATTCGTCATTGTTGAGATGGGTGGTTCCAGTGGCGCGACGTCGATGTGATAGGTACCTACTGGCTGTGGATGTGATATTGTTTTTATTCGCGCATACCTAGTGTTTTGTGCACCACAATGTGTCTGGTTACCATTAAAAAGTTCGCTTACTGTATTATATGATATTATCACATCGTGCAAAGTGAAGAGATTTTTTGATTGTGTGCAAATTTTGTGAGTGTAGTGTTAATCATGCCGGGCCTATGTATCGGCGAATTTATTGAGGAAACTCGTGAAGATTACAGTTCGCCGACTACGTCTACGTTTGTTTCGCGTATGCCACAATGCCGTCAGACCATCAATGCTTTGGAAGAGGTAGGTACATAACTTAGAATTAATTTACTTTAACAAAACACTTAAACGTACAAGTTTTTAGGACGAAAGCGAAAGGCATTCCAAATTCGAATAATAATTTATCAACTTCTTTGTTTTGTTTTAAGTTTTTTGTACTTTGTTTTGTTATTAATAACTTTTATAGTGTTTTTATTGTTATAGTCTGAGATAAAAAAATGTTAATAGTTTTATACATTTTTATTATGGTTAGACTTAAGTCTCATGGATTAAGGTTCAAGTGAATAAGTAGGTAACTATTATTGTTTTGAGTTAACCAAATCCCCATTAGTAAAACAGGATTATGATTAGTATCTTTCAATTTTGCTTAATAGGTACCTTTATTTAGTCTCTTAAGTAAGACCTACTACAAATGAAACAAAACCTAAAAAGCTTTGGTTTCGTTGGTATACCTACTACGAAGCAAATGTATAACTTAACATCTAAAAGATTTTAACTGTGATGTAGGTACCTACTACTTGGGCATTATTTTTATTCTAAATCTAAAATGAATCTGCACTACATATTATTAATTAAAAAAAAATTAAATTTGCTAAAAACTTTTTTAAGTATTTTAAAAACTAAACCATTTATCTTAATTGTTTATTACATTAACATCTACCACTACAGTATAATATAGTGTTATATAATTATATAACACTGTAATTTATGTTGTGCTTCCTCTCTTTTGCATTTGAACAATCAAATAAGATTTTTTTTGCTGTGAAAATATAGTGCTACAAGAAGGATCATTTGGCACATGGATGACAGTGACATGAGGGTGTGGGTGTGAAATTAGGGTTACCAGCTACAAAAATATCCTTAGTTTTAGGGAATTGTCCGTATTCCGTAATTATATCTTAATCTAGGAAATGTTTAAATGATAGGATTTATTACATGAAAATAAAGTTAAAATGATGTGAATAAAATTAAACAAAAAACAATTTTTAAATTTTTTTTCTTTAATTATGTTCTGCATGAACTATGTTGAGAGGTTGCATACTATTAAATTCTTTATCTTCATTGTCTTCATCATTGTCACTGCTTTCTTCACTCTCAATAAAATTCGTGAATCTTTCATCTAAGAACACCCATATCAAAAAATTGTCCAATTTTGTTTTTCTTTCAACTTGTTTTCTATTATTTCTTGGTGTAACTATTTTACTGGATGATGCTTCTGCCAATCTTCCTTCATTTCCAATTCTTGCAACTGTATGTAAAGATATACCTGAAATCGTATTTTCCTTTAATAATTTGAAGAAGAAAATATGTATATTTACCAAGTAATAACGGGGACATTTACAAGGTATACTATGATATAACTTACCTGTTGCAGCTGCGACGCGCTCTTTTACTCTTTCAAATGGAATAATCGGGGCGCTAGATTGCTTTTCTTTCATAAAAAAAGCCTTCACTTTTAACACCACCTCTCTAACACCACTTTTTATCACTTTTGGCAAATTTTGAGATATTTTTATTAAAATAAAAGCACGAAATATCCACAACAAACAACAACTTCAGCTATCTGTCAAAAGTGACACTTTACAAGATGGCAATGTTAGTTCTGATTTCGGCCACATGCTAAATGATCCTTGTAGCACTATACCTATATTGACAGCAACTATCCAGTTATGACGATACTAAAAGAGTTCAAGATATCAAAATTACTGTTACCTACTTATTTTTTGATGCAGACTATACTACCTATGATATGACCCAGCTACATATTATCAAAGCAAGTGCTTACCCACCAATATGGAATAAGAAAAAAAAGAACAATTGCAAAATTGTACTGATAGTAAGAAACATTATAATAATATTTGCTGACTACTGATCACAATCAGAATCGATGAAATTTTTATCAGTAAAATAAATTTTATCTTAAAAAAATTATATAAAATAAAAGTATATACCTAGTGTAGTAATAATTAATTTAATTTAACTGCTCTAGCATATAAAATACAATGGGTATTTTGGAAGTATTACAAATGTACGGAGTAATGTAAGGAGTACAAATGTACTCCTTCTTTACTCCCGTCCTTTTATTAGACACAAATCTCATTAATACATAAGAAAGAACCTATTCAAATCAGATTTTCTGTCTCATCTCCCGCATGTCCATTTCCAGCTACCTCTATTTCCCCCTCATCTGCGGTCTTTCTACTTCCAGCTTCCTCAAATTCTGCCTCATCTCCGGTCTTCCCACTTCCACTCTCCTCTGATTCCCCCTCATCTCCGGTCTTCCCACTTCCAGCCATCTCAATATCTGCCTCATCTCCAGTATTTCCACTTCCACCCTCCTCTAATTCCCCTTCATCTCCACTTCCCAACGATTCCCTATCAATGTCATCATTCTCATGGCACATAAAATTCTTGTAATCGTGACAGGCGAGTTTGTGACGGTCAAGACTGTAACGGTCGGGACAATCTTGAAATAATAGTAAGTAATAAAAATGGATTATATATTTAGCGAGAGCAAAAAACAAGATAAAACTGCGTTTCCAATGCTGTGCCTTGCTTTGCAATAGTTTTTTGTATACTGACATGCTCATTTTTAGGATAGGAAAAACTTATATTTGTTTTTGCCGTGACGGTTGGGACAAGCTATACATGCCACTTCAAAACGCAATAAGTTTAACATTCACTTACCTTTTTTACTTTTCCTTTCTGCAGCTGATAGTAATATTTTTAAAGAATATAGCTAAGTCGCGACGAAACGTAAACGTAATGGAGGAGAACAGTGTTGCCAACATTGAAGGAAAATAACTACCTTAGGATAAAAAAGTAAACAGTGTTTCGCCTAAAAATAATAATAAATTAATGGTTTTAAAAAAAAATGTTATAGTTGATAAACATGGAATGTTTATTAAACGTTTAGCTGTAAAAAAAGTTTTTATGCTAAACAAACAGTGTTTCACATATGAGGTCACCGTTCGCTTGGAATACCCATATAAGGTCACATTTTATCAACTGCAAATATTTTGAGGATAAATTCAACAACATATATAAACTATTTTTATGAAAAAATCTTAAATTTTTATATGCTAGTTTTCAAGAAAAACGCCATAAGACATTTCGATTAAAAAGAAAAATAAAGTACTTTCGGTAGTTTCAATTCAAAGGAGCCGAAACAGAGGCCGCAACGCCTTCACCGCTAACACGTGCCCCTAGTTTCACTCAAAAAAACCGACAGAGAGGTTGCTCTTAAAAATATTACAATTTTTGTGTCAGGAAGAGTAAAAAAAAAAAAACTAGCCTGAATTTTTTTTTAATGCTAGGGCCTTATTTCTCTGATATAATTAGATGTTTTGTCAACATATTTGCAGTTGATAAAAAGTGACCTTATATAAATATATTAGATTTTGACACTTCACTGTTGATTGTGCAATGTTCTCATGATAATAAAAATCTGTACAAAGACATGTGGTTGAAAGATCTCTCCTTATGATAGTTAGTCGTTAGCTTCAATTTCAAATATTTTAGGCAGTTCCCAGTGTCGCCAATGTAGCAGCAAAAATTACCATTGAGGCAATGCGTTTTGATGTCACTTCAAATTGAGAAAAAACGATGAAATAAATTTAAAGCAAGGTTTCAATCTAATTCAGATTAGTTGATGTTTGTTGATTAATTTAAGCCATTAATTAAGTAGATAATCGTTACTTTTAAAAATCTGATATTTTCGCGTACGAAATGGAATGACCCATGAGTAATTCCAGAAGTATATTTACTCTGTGCTTTCAACTGTTGTGAACTGCAAAGGGTAATTTGCTGCTTTTTACTTGTTTGTTTTTAAGATTGATTGTGAGACATTACACTGTAACACCCGTTACAGAAAAGTTAAAAAAAGAAAAGAAAACAACTTTAACCTCTTGTTTGCTTCTAATCTTTATAAGTTAAGATATTTCAGTAAATACATATTTGTAACACCCGTTACTGTAACAAGTGTTACCTATTTATCGTAACTTATTTGGGCTTTATTTAGTGTATTATTAAGTAAGATAGTCTCTCATTTTTGGGGTTGAATTTGACTTTTGATTTCGTTGGTTTTATATTAATATCTTGAAATTTGAATTCGGTAGTTGTTGGGTTTGCATGAAAATGGTTTTTTTAAATCTGCTTGTCTATGTTAAGCTTTGGTTTTGGTCTAAAGCATGGATGCACAGACTTATTAAGACTAGGGGCCACTCGGGCAAATTATGAACTGATGGTGGGCCACCAGAAGTATAGGTAATTATTCTGGAATAGAACTCAATATTTTCGAATGTACGAGAGTATTATTTTTGCTGTCGGCGGGCCACCAGTATTCGACCGGCGGGCCGCATGCGGCCCGCGGGCCGCAGTCTGTGCATCCCTGGTCTAAAGGTACATACACAATGGCGCCTGCTAAGGAACGTATGAACTATTTCCGAACTATCCAAAATTTTGGCAACGAACATTCGTCCTGGGGTTTTCTTTTTGATTAAATTGATAGCAGAAGGGAAATCATGTAAAGAATACAGATATGCCGCAATTTTCCAAAGTTCGACCATGGAACATGAAGGTGAAGTTCGAGTAATGTATCTGAAAATGATCGAAAATGACGCAAGTGTTTATTAAGTAACGAAGACGAGGTAGGTATCTGATGTCACTTAAAAAATATTGTTTTCATATTACCAGACCCAACTCTTAAAAATAGTGGTGATCGCACCTATTATAGTTTTATCAATAAAATTGATATTTTAGAAAAGTAAGCGTAACTAGGTATTTTATGTAAACAAGTACTTAGTAATAAGGATTATAAGATTTTCTCCAAAATTTTTTGAAGTAAAGTAATTTTCCATAAATATTGCTTTCATTTCGTACTTGTAACACCCGTTACAAATGCTTGTAACACACGTTACACGCTCAAATTAACGTAAAAATTTATATGTACTTTGAAACTTCCCAATCAATGGCGTAACAGACGATCCTTTTCAACATTTATCGTATAATGTGGCTAAAAATATATTATTTTGGCTAAAATCGCAGAGTTTTGCATTTACGCAAACCTATCAATAAACTACAAGCAAAATTAGGTAACACCCGTTACACTCACTTAAGCTTGACTTTTCCAAACTTTTAATTTATATACCTATTACTTAGGTACGTTTCGGTTAAGTTTTTATGAAAATTTGTTCTGAAAGGTGGGTGTCGCAACATTAAAAAACTATGTTTTCCTTCGAGATCAATGCTAAATTATCTCTTAAAAGTGTACGACATGTAACACCCGTTACATGGAATGACCCATATCTTATTTGGTTCCAACTGTACATTATAGACTTCAATCATCTTTAAAGACAATAAAGTGTAATAAAATTTTATTTTATGTAAAAATAGGTTCAAGATGTTTGACTGAAAGAGTCACCTGAGATGGATACCTAAAATTATGTGGAAATGGATACTTCGGATCTTAATCTCTTTATTTTCTTTTGTTGTCAGTGGCTGTTTATCTAATCAGTTTTGAGTACTTCGATATTTTTTCGATATAATATAATTCTTTATTCATAAAAACAATAAAAAAAAATAAAAAAATAATAATTAAGTACTTACGTTGTTAGAATCTAATTTGTTTTGAGGCATGTACTCTTCTTTTCTTAATACGGTTGTCTTTTTAAGTTCTTGCTTCATGTAGGAACTGTAATCTTGGTCGAGTCATGTGGGTGCGCGTTTACCTTGGTGACGCTTTTTTACCACGTAGGTTAATATAATTAATATACGAAAAGGTTTGTTGCATAGTTACATAATTCATTCCACAAGAGTCATCAGACCAGGAGAAAACAAGTATCTTCGAGGCACGCATGCTAGATTACATTTTCGACTACATTATTGCTTGCTTTTCGTCATGCGCGATCCATTGCAGGCAAGTTCAAGTTCAAAATCATTTATTCAGTTTAGGCTACCAATAGCTCTTATGAATGTCATTATGCCATCGGTTCGTTAGCCTACTCTGAGCGGGTGATCTTTTACTGAGAAGAACCGGCAAGAGAAACTTAGTAAGTGTCATGCTCTTTTCTCCCTTACTTACATCGTCAAAAATATTGGAAAATGCCCTATCATAAAAGGACACTTTCCATCACAAATAAAAACACAAAATACTATAAAAGGACAATCACAACATGTCGATGTTTGACGATGTTTGACGACCTCCTTGGTCGAGTGGCTTGCACACCGGTTTTCATGGTGTCGCCATCTCTGAGGTCCCGGGTTCGATCCCCGGTCGAGTCAATTTAGAAATACCTGTTTTTCTAAATTGTTTCGGGTCTGGGTGTTTCCTATGTATAATAAGTATGTATTTAAGTATATTAAGTATGTTTATCCGTTGTCTAGTTAACCATTTTATCGAGTTTCTTAAGGAAGCTCTTATTGGGGCTAGATAATTGGTGTGAGTGTGGGAAACATTTATTATTTATTTATTATGTAAAAAAACAAGAGAAAAATTAATAATAACTAAGTTTGCAAATTAACATCAGTTACCAGCTGGTTTAAATGTTCACAATGTCATACAGTACTAATAAAGGTCAAAAATTGTCTAAGAAAAAACAAAGTTAAGCTATAGCTAATAATAATAAAAATAAGATAAGTAGGTATGCAAGAGTAAACCAGCCTCTACACGCGCCACCCGTTCACGAGTATGACATATGAATCGGCCATCGCTTCACTCAACCAAAATGTAAACGACCCGACGACGCATGTCTCTGCGGTGGTGGCAGAGACAATAAAGAGAGCATGCCAAAAAGCTTAAAAGCTTAAGTTAAATTGCTTTCTATCAAAAAAATATTCTCGTTTGGCAATTAGAAGCTGTATGGTTTTGTGTGACTATATTACGTAATTTTACTTGATATATAAATTAACGGGTGTATTTGTCAAGTTATAAAGGTAAAATTTAGGTAACCAAATCTTCAGAGCCACAACAAACAAGGATTACCCCCTTGAACGTCGAGCGACCAGCAGGTGGCCGATAACAATTAAAATTCTATTGTGTCTGGGAATTCGACGCTTGAGCTCTTAATGAAATACCTACCTAAACGTTTTTACTCTTGCAACTCAAGAAACTATTTTAATGTAGAAATAATTAACAGAGCGGCAACCACGTAGGTAATCAAACCTTATGCTTACTGCAAAGCCCGAGAGAAAATTGGTCAGTTACAGCACGGTAATATTACCGTGGTTACGGCTCGCGACTAACATATTGTCACCTGAGGGGCGTGAGCTCAACCGTGTGATCAAAACCAACAAACAGATAGTAGAAACCTTATCCTCCCTCCCGGAGGTGAATCGCGATCGTGATCGTGATGAGCGTGATCCTTACTAATATTATTTTAAATAAGACAGTTCTCGACATCAAGCGTCATAACATAAATTAATGAAAAAGTTTGTTTGCTTTGTCTTTACTTTATTACTTTTTACAGGACGGAGGCAATAAATGAAGATTTTTGCACCGCACAGTCCGCACCGTTCGATTGAGAGCAGATTGGCTCCATTTTAGTACCCTGGAAAAATCGGAAGAGTCGCTCGCTGGCGAAAGCTAAGATTATTTTGTTAGTTAATCTCGTTGCGATCAGATTTTTCCAGGTTTCCACAGTACAGTTTGTTTTTAGTAATAGCACAGAATAATTACTAATAGTACTACCGGTAATAGTTGCTAATGGTCCAGGCTAATAGTGGTTGCAGACAAACTAATTGTTATTCTTTCATTGCTGTGACGGTGTAGGTGATTTATTATAACTCCTCTACATGCTTTAGTATTATAAATAGGTAGTCGCCGCAGTTTAAACTATCGTAAAACTTTTATCATCATTATCATCATCATCAGCTCATTTTATGTCCCCACTGCTGGGGCACGAGCCTTCCCTATGGATGGATAGGGAGAACGGGCCATAAACCACCACGCGGGCCCAGTGCGGATTGGTGGTTGTTAACGACTGCTAATGCAGCCGGGACCAACGGCTTTACGTGCCTTCCGAAGCACGGAGGAGCTCGAGATGATAAATTTTTGGTCACCCATCCGATGACCGGCCTTTGCGAAAGTTGCTTAACCTCAGCTCTCGCAGACCGGGCGCGTTAACCACTGCGCCATCGAGCTCCTCAAAAACTTTTATGTTCCTATTTATTTATAACGTCAGTTTGCAATGTAAGCCAGCCAGCGCGTGGTTTCCAGTTTCCTGCGAAAGTTGATAACCGTTAACCGGAACATCTAACAACTAAACAAACTGAGGCAGAGAGGTATGAACGCGCACGGGTCACTGGGTTACTGAAGCGTTTCGAATATTCTGAACATATTGAAACAACGACAATTTCTAGGTTATAGCGATAGTATAAAATCTATAGCGTGAAAATACTCTGTTTTCGTAGAAAATTTAAGTGCCTTGTAGTATGTACCATGCCCAGAAACCTCTTTGCTTTGTACATGTTAATTAATGACGTAGTTTTTACTCTTGAATGTCAGGCAATATCTACATAATTTAACCTGAGATTGCTTAGATTTGAATCACTGTTCATTTCTAAAGACTTTTTTTAATGGTCATCTAATATCCCATCAAGCGTCGAGCGACCACCAGGTGGCCGATAACAATTAAAATTATTGTGTCTGGTATTTGCGCGCTCGAGCTCATATGTAATATATTATGTACAACATTTTAAGGCATAATACTTTTCAGATTCATTACCGCAATAAAATAGACTGGTTACTTACTATGATAATTATTGACACTAGTAAATAAAGCCGCAAGATTTGTCTCCCACTCAGTCAACCATTTCAAATATTGCAGTAGAAAAATACGTAAAATATTGATATTCGATGAAAAGAGCTAACAATATAGTTCATCTTAGTCTGCAATGCTGCCTCATCTCCGTCCTTCGTCACGTCTTACTAGTTGCGATAAGCCACGCTATGTATGAGATATGCGGTATGATGCAGTTGAGACGTGGCTAAGTGAATTATCAACGCTTATCATCGCTCAGATGTTTACAGAATGCTAATGTGCTTTCGAAGATCGCTTTGAATACATATTTTAAAACCTCTCTTTTGTTTTTGACACAAAGTGGCTAGAGTATGAATAAAACAAAGAATTTGAGCTTAGCCGTAAAAAAATACAGATGGCCAGGTAGTTTTTTGAACATAGTAAGACTACCGCACCGGTCTTACAATGACAGTATTGAGTTGAATAAACTTTTATTTTTATTTATTCTACTATTTTAGTTTTTTTTACAATTTTTTTGGTATAATTAAGCTTATTTCTAGAGCTAGTATAGTCATAGGTGCGCCTGTGCACACTGCCTACGTGTTACGGGCCCCGTGCAGGGCGCAGGTATTCCCCTGAATATTTGTTTTTTTATAGCAACAACTGAATTAAATTGAATTAAATAATATAAAAATGGTCATATGAAAAAAATACACTAAATCGTATCAATTATCGCAATTTGACATAGAATATACTCGTGAATGAGGAAATAATCTCGTTCGTTCAGAACCAGTTTTTGGTAACTATAATACAAAAAAAATTACGTTGCTGCTTACGACAAAATACTGAAAAATTATATCGTAATTTTAAGTAAATTGTATCTCCCTTTAATTAGGAGTAAAAAGCCGCCGGCTAAAATGCAAACGTCTTGGCGCTGCGCATTAATTATTACCACCTTAAGAAAATTATCTATAATTTTTATGAAAGTAGGTAATATTCCACTGAAGCTGGTTAGCAAACGAAACTATTTGGCTATTAGGTTTGGCTCCCCGCCAATGGGAACCGGGTACAAATTGAATAAACGGATAGTTAGTAGTTTGTCAATGTCAGTGGAGCTGGCTCGGATTCCTTTAGCAAACCAACAATGGAAAAGTATATTCGGCTTAAGACATTTTGGGTAGGGTGCTCGTATTAACACTAACTAAAATCAAGATAATATCGTTTTATATCAGCGCTTAACAGAAGTAAACTCTTTTTTTAAATTTTTGTATTGGCTTCGCTTTATTATACCTGCGTTTCTGTTGTAGCTCAGATTGAAGAGCAATCGCCTTAATTACGGTTATAGGTTTGAGTGCTACCGGCAAGTTAGGTATTTTGATTTAGATCTTATAATAATTATCACAATTAACTAACACAGGATTTTGTAACATTGGTGGTATATCTAATGAACGGAAAAGACAGCAGTATACTCCATTACATTAGTAGATTACTAGCGACTCGAGAATACACCCTTATCTCGTTCGCGAATTTTCAAATATTTGGTAGGTATTATTATATTATTATTCCTTTTCTACATCTTAAGAGGAACCTTAAGGTCCAAGGGTCTGAGCTGGGCGTTATTGAGTGAATTTGTGAGTAAGTCAGGACTTTTTTGAAAGATTACAAAAGTTAACAGTTTTATTAAAAACCGACCAGGCAGTGCCTGTTACCGGTAATTAGTAGTTGATTTCTTTATCACCAAATGTTGCCGGTTAACTAACTTACCATTTGTGTACGCATAGTGGGTCAACCTCCATTCTTTGAGGTCAACAGCCGATGAGTCATACATACATAATGCGACCATGTAAGGTCGTATACGCGTTCCACCGTTTCGTATAGTTGGATCTTGCATCGTTAGCTGCGCACAGGCAGACGATACGATAAAAGTTCCGGCGGGCGTATGCGTATGAGAAGATATGACTCATTGTGTTATCGCTAGTTATGGTTCATTCATATATAGGTATCTCCGGTGCACCAACCACATTCTTGTTTCATTTAAAAATAAATATTGTCTAATTGTTATCTAAAATATACACGCACCATAGACTTATTAGGTGGAACATGTAATATGTCTCCTCACTGTGGCAACGGTAAAGAGGTTTTATGTTATCTCTGTAGTTCATTTTACTTTTTTTTTAAATTGTTGCACTGAAGCTGAATTACATATTTATAAGATACAGTGAAAAAATTAAATGCCTATGCCGGAAGGCTTCCCCGGTAGCATAATGGTCAGTGCAGCTGCCCGGATTGCGAAAGACCCAGGTTCGATTCCTGGGTGGGTCTGGATGGATGGATGGATGGATTTCATATTTTCTGAGGGTCGGGACCATAACCCTCAGGAGAAAATCTATAACCTAACATACTAATTATATTGAAACCAAACACACACTTACACACTGCGGGTTTTACAGTGAGATTTGCCTTTTTTAGCCTATTCGAGCACGTCATTACTACGTGTAGACAAACTTTTCAAACGTAGGCGCATACACATTATATTATCGACGTACCCAATCGCGTACTAATACTTTATACCGGCTAAGACCCTATCTATCACTCTTTGGAAAACAGCTTGTGCTATGGCTATACCAAACGGTAAGCGATTAAATTCGTATGGGCCAGACGGAGTGACAAAAGTTGTTTTGTGTTTATTCCGCTCTGACAGTTCTAGTTGGAAATATCCAGAATTTAAATCCAAATCCGCAAAAAAACTTTGAATCTGCGAAGTAATTAATCAAACATTCTATTCTAGGAAGAGGATATGAATCTAATATTATTTTTTTATTCAACTTAACGATAATTTATACAAAATTGCCACGTTTCATCATCCTTCTTTACTAGGACTACCGGGGCTGCATATGCACTACGCGACTCCCTAATGACACAATTCTCCAACATTTGGTGTACCTGAGCATCTATAATTTCTAGTTGCTTAGGCGGTCGGGGTCGGAGCCGTCGACGCCGCCGCGGCCGTACCGGCGCCTCCATCACTTTAAATTTTAAATTAAGATTTAAATTTTTACCATTGGACATTCAAACATATCGAAATATAAATAAGACATAAATTCCCATGCTTTAAAATGATCCCGCGGCATGCCGTGGCGTACTGCGGTAGGCAAAAGCATGCTGAAGGATGCCGGCGGACGCCGTGACGTGTCAAAGGTAGTGTTTTAAAGAACTCGAGTCTTAAAAAAGTTATACAAAGTAGTACTCAAATATTTGAAAGATAGCAAGCTCTGTTCCATCAGAACGACTTTTCTCAAAAGCCGCACAGGTTTTACCTCAGCAGAGAAGCAGGCTGCAAGCCAAATGAGTAAATGAAATTTTGTTTTTGCAAGGTTTTGACAAAAAATACTGGATTTATAAATAAAGTTACAAAAAAATACTGGGATTTATAAATAAATAAAGTTGATTTGTTTCTTCAGCCTAGCTGTTTTAATTCATATTAACCTGATCCCTATCTAATATTTATTATTATTATAGACTAGTCACATAAAATCAAATTACTTACGATATATCAAAAATATTGATTTATTTTTTACATGAACATCTCTAAGCAGAAGTTGCCGAGGCATTGCCACCGAGGTATAAAACTCTGGAGTAAAATACATTGCCATGCTTTGCCATGCCGGCCGTCCCAGTCTGTATTTATAAAAAGAAAAACAGCAAAGAATAATAACTTATATTTTCTGAGAGATAGAATTACAAATCAGCCCTATTGTGGCAGCTGGCTCGTCGAATCACCCCGAGATCTTCTCTTGTTTCCTTCTATTCGATTCTTCTTAATTGTACGTTCGAATTCAGATCGCGGCGGCTACCAGTAAGCTTGCTCAAGCAAGTAGTTCCGATCACTACAGTACTTCGAGTTTAAGCATACCAGTGCCTATAGCACAAGATGAGTGAGAGCGACAAATTATGTCACATCTTAACAATTTTATTCAATTGATAAAAATATACGTAGATATATAGATATAGATATAATAATATATTATACATGTGACAGATCTAGATTTATAATAATTAAATGGATTAGACGTTTAGATTTGATATATCTCGCTCTCACTCATCTTATGCTACTAGTGCTGCTAGATTGGACTGACAGCCAATATAAAGGCATCAAATGCTAAAGGAATATATACGTACAAGAACCCTTAGTGCACGAGTACAACTCGCACTTAACTTATTTTATTTTTTTGGTAAGTACTTCACAATGTTAGTTTAACAAAAAAAAATATCAAGAAATTGATGATAACCATAAAAATAAACACTTATATTTTTGAGAAGGAGTCTGGCTTTATTGCGTCTTAACTTTTTTTTACACAGCAGCTTGAGACTTCCCACCATAACAATAATTAAAGTACATAAAAAAATCTTTCCAATGAGATATCGCATGTTGTTATTGGTTCCTAAGCTGGCTTCCATATATTTTTGCCAGTCTTTCTTTTTTGCTGCTTTTGTAGCAAAAGAACTACCTTTTTATTTATCTTTTCTTTTGTTTTTTTGAATATTTTTCTTCTATAAGCGCGTTGACCACTGGCGTGTGGTGTGGGATAAGCGAAAGTGACCAACCAACGCGCCCACTTAACCATGTGTACATTTAGTAATGAACTTTCTCTTTTAATTAACTGTGGTGCTTCTCTGTTGCCATCAAATTTACGGTCAATGTTTTTTAATGCATGTATTATTGTACTGATGTATTATTTGTTAAACTTATAAAACTCTGTAGTAATGAAAGGCCTGACTAACCATCGGTGCCCCGTCAAACAACTGCCATAAAACAAAAAGGAATCTCCACGAAATAAGGGCCTGTGGAGAGAAGACTTCATACACAGCGAATGTGACTCTGACTAGAAAAATAACTCCTAGGATCGGTCTATCCGAAGCCAGAATAATTCAGACTTCGCTCTCAAAGACATAAAAGCTTTTGGCCGTCGACTTCACTGGAGACGTTCACAAAATATCTAGAGATCGAAAACCATGGCAGGCCGTAGGGCTACTAAGATAAGTTAACAACTTAGTAACAGTGTTGTTGTAATCATCGTATTTGCGAATGCAACCGAATATTAATTATTAACACTAAGGTTCGTTTTCACTGATGTTGCCATTTGATATGTTAAATGGAAATCCTTTCTCTACAACTCCAGTTAACTCAACATTAACATACCTAGGAGGTATCAAATACAAACTTTCTTTTTGTAAAGCGACGCCTGTTAATACATTAACAGACGTAACTCATGATGGCCCGCTAAAGAACAGGTTTAATCGAATGTTTTAACTTTGAAAAGTAATCGTAGATAGTCGAGCAGTTTCTACGACAATTTGACCATAACTGTTGTGGGACCGTAGCCCCACGCTGAACGGAACAATTATGTTGGCAATCCACTTTGTTGTCGCCCAACAACTCTCACTAGCTGTTTCGCATCAGGATGCTTCAGGTGCCTAGTTCGACTTTGATTTGCAATTTATTTATTTATTTATTTATTTATTTAATTATAAGCCACACATAACAGAGTAACAACAGAAAATACAATTAAACAAACAAGGACACAGTAACATTGGTATGCCGTAACTCCACGGGCATGTGCAGGCAACATGTAAAGATTGTAAAGCAATACCACAATAATTAATAAAATTAAGATAATTCACAAAAAAAATACCAATAAAATAAAAACAATAAATTAAAATCACAATCATATAAAAAATGTTTTTTTTTATAAAAGAAGGAGGCAAACGAGCAGGCGGGTCACCTGATGGATAGTAATTACCGCCGCCCATGGACACCCGTAAAACCAGAGGAATCGCAGACGCGTTGCCGGCCTTTAAGGAAGGAATAGGTTCGTTTCCTGAAGATTCCGAGGTTGTAACGGTCCGGAAATACCGCCGCCGAGAGCTGGTTCCACAACACTGTAGTTCGAGGCAAGAAGTTTCGTGAAAAACGCACAGTAGTAGACTACCATCTATCAAGGTGATGTGGATGGAATGACAGTCGATTGCGTGTAGTGCGGTGAAGGAAAGCAGCGGTAGGGATCAAGCCAAACAATTCCTTAGAACACTCCCCATGATATATACAATATACAAAGAGACGCAACGTTTCTCCGAAGAGATAGTGGATCGAGCCGACCTGAAATAACCATGTCGTCAACAATTTGAGCAGCTCTGCGTTGAATACGGTCAAATGGAAGGAGTTGGTACTGGGGTGCTCCAGCCCAAAGATGGGAGCAGTATTCCATATGCGGCCTGACCTGTGCTTTGTACAGTTGTAAGCGGTGGGCCGGCGTGAAATACTGACTCGCTCTATTAAGCACACCCAGTTTTTTCGAAGCTAATTTAGCTTTACCTTCCAAATGACCCCGAAACTGAAAACTACCCATTAACTGACTCTGCAGCGCGTTAAATTCATGACACATTCTAAAGATAGGGTTATGGAAGGAGACGTTATTATTACAAAATGGAACAGAGAATGGAGAATCACGTCTCGAGGATTTACTTGGAAGTTTGAAATTAATTTCCGATAAAAGAGTAGTTGTCAACGAGCCACTTAAGATCTTGTGCAGAAAGGTAAGGTCATGCAGTTTGCGTCAGACTTCCAGGCTTTTCACGTTGATGTAGCACAAGCGCTCCTCATACGTTGTCAGTTCTCTTCTGCGACCAAATCTCAACGTCAAGATTCTGTGTAGGCGTCTTTGAGACGACTCGAGCATGTCGACGTACGCATTGTATTGTGGAGACCAAACGACAGAAGCGTAATCCAGCTGACTCAGGATCAACGATTTATAAAGAGTAAGTAGGCTCCTTGGAGATTTGAACTCTCTGGATGCGCGACAAATGAAACCTGAGAGCTTATTACATTTTCTTGACAGAGCCTCGCAATGGTGATTAAAACTTAACTTAGTGTCAAAGATCACACCCAGGTCACGCAACTCTGTTTGCCTTTTAAGTTTTATACCATTATTATTTTGAATTTTGCATTTGCAATGCTAATATAGTTACAAGCTCGAGTGGGAATCGTGGGATACGACAATTCTCTGAGGTTAGTTTATTTTTTTCTAGTAAAGTTTTAACTTACTTTTTTTTTAAATTGGGCACTTTTGGCAGAGTGGTCGTGACTGTGGTTGCGGCTCGCCGTCACCACTCCCTTCCAGACCGACCGCATGTCGCGCAATTTCTGCAATTTTATTCGGTCTTCTCCAATTTGATCACGTTAACGTAAACGAGAGTTTGTATAGCATTGAAGCAGCGCGCATTCTGATACAAACGATGAGAGTTCAAGTTTTGCCGTACAAATTTTCGTTTTCGTTACCGTGACCTGTGCCGTGACCGAATGCCAAATAGGGTAATTTCGCCTGTTCGCGTCCATCGCCCAATTCGCGTCCATTTTACGGATCTCCCTTTTAACATTCTCGAAAATAAGTATACTAACACACCATTAAAAAGAAAAGTCATTACCGCCAATACCTCAATATATAAGAGGCACGTACACACAGATAAAAGTTCCGTGCGCCCAACCAATCCTGTTTAGAAAAATATTTAGTCTCGGCTGTTCAATAAGAGAGCGCGGATGCGCGGGATTTTAGGAAAAAAATAGTGTGCAGCGGCGCGTTTGACGGTAAGTCTTTTATTGTTTTATGTGAATTTTAGGTTACATAGTTGTATCTAGTTTGATAATAAAAAAAGGAATAATATTAATTATGAATTTGCTAATTTTTTTTATAGTTAACAGTTAAAATAGGGTGGACGCAAATTACTACACCGAATTTATAAAACTTGCACTTTGCGTCCGCAATGGACGCAAACTATACCTAGTGGTGTAATAATAAAGCAAATTGCGTCCATGTTTTCATTAAATACAATTGACTTGTTTTGTTTGTAAAAATAATTTAAAATGTATTGTAAACTTTTGATTAAGACTACGAGTTTAAAATTCTATTTTTGAATAAAATGAGTAATTTTCTGTAGGTATAAGATGAGTTCTTCGGAGACAAGAAAGAAGAAGGAAAAGAGAACATACACAGAGAAGATTTAAAGAAAGCGTTTAATGAAATTCGATAGAAGAAGATATCAGTAAGACAATTATGCAAAGAATATGCTATTCCCAAGACCACAACAAAAAACAACTTGGACAAAATCATGGAGTTGGCCGACACATTGGTCCAAGCCGCTCAGAGCCTTTCGCCGGGTTCACAACTGAGGGCTGGGGCTTCCTAGCTTGCGGTTACCCTGCCTGGGTTGCTGAGTCGATTCATCATCATCATCTCAGCCGAAAGACGTCCACTAATGGACAAAGGCCTTCACCAGATTGTCAGTCCACCTTGTTGGAGGCCTGCCCACACTGCGCTTTCCGGTACGCGGTCGCCACTCGAGGACGGTTCCGCCCCAGCGGCCATCAGTCCTGCTACTTGAGCTTAGCAACTCTTCGGGCTATGTCGGTTACCTTTGTTCTTCTGCGGATCTTTTCATTTCTGATTCGATCTCGCAGAGAAACCCCGAGCATAGTCCTTTCCATTGCTCTTTGAGTGACCTTGAGCTTTCTGATATGGCCCATAGTGAGCAACAACGTCTCAGTCCCGTATCACTGGCAACACACACTGGTCAAAGACTTTCGTCTTGAGACACTGCGGTATATCGGACGAAAAGATATTTCGTAGCTTAACGAACGCTGCCCAGCCTAATTGGATTCGACGATTGTCTCTTTGCTGAAGTTGGACCTACCTAGCTGGACCGTTTGTCCCAGGTAAACATAATCGTCCACAACTTCAAGGGCAGAGGAATGGGTACGACACATGAGTTCGACATACCGAAAACCGACTTATCCGGCAAATATCAGCAAAGTAATAGTGCGGAGGTACAAGCCAAAGCTAACCCGGAAAAGAGTCAGAAATCAATTGTCTCCGTGGTGGCTACAGCGAGTGAAGTTTCCATGGCTGGCGAAAACACTCTAAAGGAGACAATTGTGGGGGATCTAGCAGGGACGGGAGATCTAGAGATGAGGACAGTGCGTAACCCATATTTAATATCGTCCACTCCAGCAGCACTAGAGACACGATCAGTCCGCAGAGGTAGAATAGTAAAGAAATCGCAGCAACCAGACGCACCTGTAGATTCACTTTCCACGACTAGGAACACCCAGCAAAAGACTGATGATCCCAACGACGACAACATAAGAGGAGAGTTGATCGTGGTCTCTCTGGTGGTGGTGGTGTATTGAATGACTCTGTACCATTAAAGAAGCCCCAGTGTGTAAATTCAAGAGATCGTTACCCCGAATGGTATACCATAGATATAATACGTAGTATTAAACTAAAATATATTCTGCACAAGCGTTACAAAATGACAAAGTTAAAAAGTGATTATGATGCATTTTCTCGATGTCGTGCGCAAGTGAAGAAAGAGACTGAACTCGCTCATAACCGATACCGCGACCGAGTGCAGAGCAATTTAGCAAGAGACCCTAAATGTTTCTGGAATTATGTTAGATCTAAGCAGGGAAATAGGTGTAGGTATAGATTAGTTAAGGATGGTCGTGCATTATCAGAACAAGAATGTGCTAATGAGTTTGCACAGTATTTCTACTCTGTATATGATACTGATAGTCCGACCTTAGACCCGGCTCTGGCAGCTGCAAGCGAGCGAGGTGCGCCGACTGCGGCGCGCGTGCACATTGAAAGCCTGACTGACGCAGAGATAATGCGCGCTTTGAAAGCTTTGAAGCCCAAGTACTCCGTAGGACCGGACGGTTTGCCACCATTCATATTCAAAGATTGCCGTGATGTTTTGTTTGCTCCACTTCGGCACATATTTAATACCTGTTTGAGCTCCAAAACCTTTCCAAAAGATTGGAAGCTTACAAGGGTGGTTCCTGTACCAAAGGGCGGAGGTGGCGCGTCCAGTGGTGATTACCGACCCGTAGCTGTCCTATGTACACCTTCAAAGATCTTTGAAAGTGCAATACACCAGTCTTTGTACGTGCAGGTCAGTTCGCAACTGTCGGACGCGCAGCATGGATTCCGGCCTGCTTGGAGTACTACGGGTAATCTTCTGCACATGATGGCGCAATTGGTACCTGCTGTGGATGCTGGTGACCAGGTGGACGTGGCGTATTTTGATTTCAGGAAAGCCTTCGATACGGTTAACAATGATATATTACTCCAGAAGTTGGCACGTATGGGATGTACGCCCCACACACTTTCGTTTTTTGCTGACTACATGAAAGACAGAAGCCAGTATGTCGACTGTGGAGGTTACAAATCGGAGCCATACCTCACGCGTTCGGGTGTCAGTCAGGGCAGTAACCTTGGCCCTCTCGAATTTTTAATCATGATTAATGATTTGCCTAACGTGGTTAATTATTCAACTTGCTTACTGTTCGCTGATGACTTAAAATTACTGCTAAATATTAAGAATGGCTCCGATTGTGGCCGGATGCAGAGTGACATAAATCAGGTAGTTAAATGGAGTAAAGATAACCTCCTGAAATTTAACGTATCGAAGTGCTCTGTTATCTCCTTTAGTCGAGCTCGTATGCCACTACATCACCAGTATACAGTAGACGGTGCTCCCATTCAACGTGTCTCAGAAGTTAAAGACCTTGGCGTTAAATTCAGGAAGGACCTGACATTTAAAGATCATGTTGTCGGTGTATGCAAAAAAGCTTACCGAAGCTTGGGCTTTACTCTACGACAGGCGCATGAATTCACTAACCTAGGGGCATTACGTGCACTGTATGATGCTAATGTCAGGACACACCTGGAGTATAATGCTATGGTGTGGGCTCCGCATGAAGCCAAATATAAAAGTATGTTGGAGAAAATACAAAATAAATTTACACGCTTTCTTTATCTGAAGCTGTACGGGGTATATCCATTTTACCCATTAATGTATCCGACTCTCTTTGTGCTCGGCATGGTAGGGTACAATCAACTAGAAGTTAGGAGAGATCTTGCTCTTGCGACTTACATTTTGAAATTATTGCGTGGCAAGTTGTTGAATGCAGAAATACTTAAGTCAATAGAGTTCTGTGTCCCTGACTTGTACGTAATGCGCCGGCGACGGCCCAGGTTGTTCCGTGTGCCCGCCGCACGAACAGCATTAATGCAGAGGGCGCCACTGACACGCACCCTGCACACACTTAACAGTGTTGCAGAAAGAGTCGATCTTTTTGTTTGCCACATGCCTGAATTTACTAGAGTTACGTTATCTGTATTGTGCTATAGGTCATAATTACATAATTAGTATTACATAATATCATACAATTATTTTTTAATCTCTACATTTACAATAAATTATAATGGTTTGTTTGTGTTATTTAATTTATATATTGAATGTATAAAAGCAGATTGTTTTTGTTACACTGAATGTTTATAAGTATTATAAGTTATTTTCACTGTATTTTATAATTTTCTACTTTACTATCGAATTGGGAACTACTGTAATGATAGTATTAAGTTAAATAAATAAATAAATAAATAAATAAATAACTTTCGACTTCTCCATGTTAATTTTAAGACCCATTTGTTGATCGTTAGGCTAGAAATCATCAAACCTGCGTGCGAGACGATTTGTTATGACTCTCGAAAACAGCTTGTAGACGTGGCTTAGAAGTGAGATGGGCCTGTAGTTCTTCAGCAGGGTTTTGTCGCCCTTTTTGAAGAACCATCATACCTTCGTGCCACGTCTCTGACGTTCGGCCCCCTAGTACGACGGAATTAAGTAGCTTCTGAAGAGCTACGAGTACCGGTCTTCCGCCAGCTTTCAGAAGCTCGGCCGTAATTCCGTCAACACCTGGTGCCCTGCCGTTCTTGAGCTGTTTGATTGCCATGCTAATCTCGCAAAGGCTGATGTTCGGGATGTCTTCGGTATACTGCCGGGTTAACTTCGCTCTAGGGTCTTTAGCTAAGCTTTGTACAGGTAGCTGTGTGGATGTGTAAAGCTGTCCATAGAACTTCTCGACCTCTCCCATAACATCGGACCTGGTCGTGACAGTTCTACCATCATCGGTTTTCAGCGTCGTCAGTTGGCACTGCCCAATACCCAGATCTCTTGCGAACACTTTTGAGCCTTTGTTCCGCTCTATGGCCTCTTTAATACGGTTAGTATTAAATCTGCGCGTGTCGCGAGTCATAGACATCGAGATATGCCTATTTAGCCGCCGAAACTGAGACGCATCACCTGAGGAAAGCAGAAACGCAGAACCATTGCGTGCCGATCTTCCATTAGTTTTAGGGTATGGTCTGAGAACTTTTTGGTTCCGTTTGTACGATGGGTTTTAAAGAACTTGGACTCAACCGTTTAGACGTTTTTCTTTCTTGCTATTTTTAATTTCTTTAAAGTGATTTTTTAATGATAATAATGTTGATTTTTAAATAACTATATTCTTAAATAAAGAAATTTGTTAAAATCTAATATTTCTTTACATTATCTTAAAAGATCACCCCCACATTCCTTTTCTAAGCTGGTGGACGCAAAATGGTCCACTGGTGGACGCAAACTGGATTTTGTGGACGCAAATTGGGTAAAACGCCATATTCTGAAGTTTGTCTATTTAAAAAAAAAACACAAGATGTTTCGAACAAAACTGAAAGTTAATCTTAAAATAGACTATATAATGAACACATTACATAAATTTTACATTGAAATTAGAGCTGGAACATTTTTATTTTCTCCTTCAAACTTGCCAACTGCACTAAATGGACGCGAACAGGCGAAATGACCCTATATCACCTATTAAGCACTGGACTTTGTTTCTGTTTAACATCAGATGGCGCGGGGTCATGCCAACATCCTGCCTACACGTTCATAAAAAAAAAACAACAACTAATAGCAAGTGAGATGGCTGGCTGGAAGTGAGCTGGGGCTTCGATTGACAACGCAATTTTGTTTCCGTATTTTACTCGCTCAACGATAAGGCTGAAACTACGGCCCCTGGTACCACACGCTGTCACAGTTTTTTACTTTCTATTTAGTCTCAAGGTCGACTTTGAATTAACATAATCATGCAGTTTGCAATCATTATGTTCCTAGACATGCGAAATGATATGAAAAGCAAACATCGGTAACAGATCGGGCGCGATAACAAAAATGACTTTTACTGCATTGCGAAATTTTAATACTTAGCTAGTGAATAAATTGATTAGTTGTTGCGTGTTTTCATTTCCCGAAGTTTTAGGATAGATTGTTGGTAAATCACGGGATTTTAGCAAATAATGTTATAGGTTTAACCAGAAAAAATATTTTTTTAAAACATCAAAGTCTATTATTGACTTTATTAAAATTCATAGTTTAATGATAATTTTGTTTAGTATTATTAGGTTCTCTTAGTATGATATTTTCGACAACTTGTGTTGCTTCATTTGTCATCGAATTAATGTATAATATTACCAAGTATCTACCTAGGTTAGGTAGGCATTAAATAATATCTTTGTGGCTAAACTCACTCGTAGCGATTTACTCGTAAATCCCGCGACGGTGACATCAACATATCGAATCAAAGAGGTACCTACTCGTATTTGGTTCAAAACATACTTTCAGTACATACCTAGCATAGTAGCTGTTACGCGAGAGAAAACAAGGAACTCAGGGTGCATAATGCGAGGTTTCATCATCATCATCATCATCATCATCAGCCATATGACGCCCACTGCTGGGCATAGGCCTCCCCCAAGGATCGCCACACCGATCGGTCCTGCGCTGCCCGCATCCAGCGGCTTCCCGCGACCTTGACCAGATCGTCGGTCCACCTTGTAGGGGGCCTGCCTACGGAACGTCGTCCGGTGCGTGGTCGCCAATCGAGAACCTTTCCGCCCCAACGGCCATCGGTTCTCCGCGCTATGTGTCCCGCCCACTGCCACTTCAGCTGAGCAATCCTCCGAGCGATGTCAGTTGTTTTAGTTCTCCTGCGGATTTCATCATTTCTGATTCTATCGCGCAGGGAAATACCGAGCATCGCTCTCTCCATTGCTCGCTGGGTGACCTTGAGCCTTCTTATGAGACCCATAGTAAAGGACCACGTCTCACTCCCGTATGTAATCACTGGCAACACACACTGGTCAAAGACTTTTGTCTTGAGACATTGAGGAATTTTGGATGCGAATACATCACGTAACTTCCCGAATGCGAGGTTTATTCATCATATTTACGGAATACGGGTACAATGATGGTATGAAAGCAGAGCATCTGGCCTCCTGTTGGCAAATTTGAAAAGTTAGAATTTGTCATATAAATTCTCGGTTTCGTGCGAACGAATGTGATCGAATGAATTCGAATTACTACTAATAAAACCCGTATAAAGCACTCATCGCATAAGAACTTTCTCTCAGCAAAGTTTAGTTGAAACTTTTGTGCTCTTTTATTGTAGTACCTACCTAAATCGCATTATTTTTCGTTAGCCGATTTGCGACGCCAATGCTATATTTATCATGTTAGTTAAGAATAGAATCTTTGTTTGCTTTTTTCTCTGGTCACTGATCAGACTGGAACTTTCGATCCCGCCTGAGGTTAATACAAGGTCAGCCGCTTTCGCCGTCGCTCGTCGTACTAAGGTGGTCGGAACAACTTTTTGCATTTCGGCCGGCCTTCGATCCGAGCCCTTCCTCACTGGGCCGTCTAACAGACGTTAAGGGCGTTGGGCACACAAGAAAACATTCTTTTCATCATTGGCAACATGAAATAACAAATTAGGGTGCCATTCATAAAGTTTCGGAAGAGGAAAACTTGCTTCATATTCAACCTGTTTTATGACGCATTCAGTAGTAACAACTTGAGTTGAGTCACAGTCTTGGATAGCAAGCAGTTTTACCACTATCATACCTAGTAAAGAATTATAAAACTAATTAGGTATACCTCGGAAGTGCTTTTAATTTGTAAACAAGAATTACTAATAATAACAACCACAATAATGCGTTGAAGGGTTTTATCGCTCGGCGTTTAATTGAAAAACATGTGTTCGTTTTTGTAGGACGTTCAGCCGTGTCCCCATTTCAACAGCTGTTGAAAAGATACTCCCATTTGTTTATTATTCATACATTATATCGTCATAATCAGAATACGTGATATAATGAGACGTTCCACTTTTTAATATTTGTCAACTTACCTAAACTGTGAAATAGTAAAGATTGTTAAAAAACCCTTAGCTAATTACTTTGAGATTTATACAGTAGATAGGTATTTCAAACATTACTATGTAATGGTACACATAATTACCTATTTGTAATTAACCGACTTCAAAAAAGGAGGAGGTTCTATGTTCGAATTGTATATATTTTTTTATGTATGTCCAGCGATATCTCCGTCATTTGTGAACCGATTTTAAAAATTATTTTTTATTTGAAAGAGCATACTTCCGAGGTGGTCCCATTGCCACCAAGTCAGGATCTGATTATAGAATCCCAGGGAAATCGAGGGAAACCCTCAGATTTTATAAACACGTACCTATTTTCATATAATTTCTAATAATAATAATCATATTTGCTTCTTGTAGTCATCATCTGATGACATTGTTGATCTGATGATGATGGGAGATACAATTCCTCAACGATTAGAAGTTAGGGGATTATTATTTAATATTATAGGGACGTATAGAAGGCTAGTTGTGTACTATCAAGTTATTCAGGTAAGCTGATGATGGAAGGTACAATTCCTGACGGTTAAGGAGTTGTGTATTTGTACTTGCCCATATTAACTTGTATTTTATTTTATTGACTTTACACAGTTATTTATTAAAATAATGAGATTATCATAATTATTATTAGTAAACTCTTATTGCACTTGATAAACACATTGAATGAAATATGACAGTTATATAAAAGTAAAAGGTTATATATTATTGAATACAGTCAGGTATGTAAGTATCGAAATAACGACGCATGCCGAGAGTCACACAACCCGCTGAATTATTTCTGTAAAATCCGAAACAGTACGTAGGTAGGTGTAATGTTTACTTTTTACTAAATGTGCAAAATCCTCTGCTTCAGCACTGCTTCAGCCGTAATATTTTCTCTTTTTTCGTTTTTTTATATAGCGTTTCGTATGAAAGTGTTTAAGCTTGTAATTGTTGTGGATCAGAATACAAAATATGTTTTTAAACTGTAAACAACATGGTCAGCATCTACAGTCATGAGAAAGTTTATTCGATCTGGTTATTGAGGTAGATATTGAGCAGTGAGTAATAAAATATCCTACTTCCTGTGTTTGCGGAAATAGATTTCAATAGAAAGTGTTAAAACCTCTTGATCTTTGCTACGAACTAAAGTTGCATGTGGTTACAAAAACATTAAAAAAAGAATCCTTTATACCCTTCTATTTACGGTTCCTTAACAAAAAGCGCAAAGCTAAATGCCAGTAGTGGGGACATATAATGAGCTGGTGATAGGTATTCACATGATCAACCTAACGTGACCACTTTCTGAACGCCGAATCTCCGGTTGTGATGTGACTATGGAGTTTCATAAGATTTGTAAAAAAACCCTGAGTTGCCGCGAGCCAGTATGGATAATAGTCTAAATTTTAGTAAACCCTAAACCATGTTAGGTGACGGTTGCCAGACTAAACCCTACTAAAAAGACTGCCAGAATGACAAAGATAGGCGTAGTACCTTTGCCTTTTTAACCGACTTCAAAAAAGGAGGAGGTTCTATGTTCGATGTGTATGTATATTTTTTTATGTATGTCCAGCGATTTCTTTGTCATTTGTGAACCGATTTTAAAAATTATTTTTTTAGCGTGTAGGTACGACAACGTTGTCCAAATAAGAGAAAGATTGTTTTTTGAATGTAGAAATCAATGGCTGTTAAACAAGATGATTTCTGTATTTAAAGACAATTCCTCCTACAAATGTAAAAGCAAAACGAGTTTATTCAGCGTTTACATAATTATGTAATATGGATTCTGTAATCTAGACTTTGAAATGCACGGAGGAGACCTTGTTGCTCTAGAATAAGCAAGCTGCACGAAACTCGACAATGGCGGCGCTTTGGCTTAGATCTGAATGAATATTAACCTTATTAATTATATTATAAACATTTTTTTTTGTAAAGTACTTACCTTATGCTGCATACATAGGAAGTCAGTCGAATAAAAATAATAATTTGATCATAACGGTTAATTATTCGCCGTCATTTATTTATTATTTATTTATTTATTATATTTCAATGTCATATTGAATTGACTACAAAAACGAGACCGAAGTGAAATAAGACGAAAGTGTTGGCCTATTCATGGCTTCATGCATTCAATCCGGTAGCCAGGTGGCGTTCGGCGAAACTCGGCACGAGCCCGTTTCCACTAGAATACGCGTTTGGTTGGATGCCTTTCTGTTTTGTTTTTCGACAGCGATTTTACTTGCTCCAGCGGTGATGCGAGCGCAATTTAATTTATTGTCAACAACAAGTCAATTAATTAATATGAACAACGAGTCGTTATTCGAAAAGTTCCGTGGCGCTTAAATGTCTTCTTCTTCAACGATTCTAATTTAGAAACCTAATAGAAGTTAGTTTATCAACTTTAATTTGTTTAGGGACATTGAGATGTTTACTGAGTTTCGCCATTGATTTTGTTTTAGCATTCACAGACACGCAAAACGTAAGAGTAATGTTATTTATTTATATTTTTTCGGTAAATCTAATTCACCTGAGCATGATTGCCTGAATTATCTATCAGTTACAAAAATGTAGTTACTTAAAAATATAGTATTTACAAGCTAATACAATAACAGATTATTATTTTAATTTTGATTTTCTTTGTTTTATTTACAAAGTTTGTCACACGCCAGGCTTTATCAAGGTTGTTTTTATAAATTTATATTATCCGACTTACATTGTGATTAATTAAGATACTTACTATCTAATCTTATCAATCATTAAAGGTCAGAATTCAAAATCATTTATTCAGCTTAGGCTACAAATAGCTCTTATGAATGTCACTATGCCATCGGTTCGTAAGTCTACAAGGTAAACCTATGTAAACATTCACATTTTTACCATTGAAAATCGTTATCAGATGCAAATCGCCTGAGACGTATTTTTGGCCATAGCTCCGAGGATTTTGGGAGAAACGAGATGAAAATAGTACCAAGAGTTGAGGAATTTATCGAGACACGTGTGAGCGTTAAAATTTTGAAAATCGGCTGTAAATATTTTTTGAAATTTTGAAAAATGTAAAAAAATACGGGTTTTTTGGGGGGTGTTTGTATACTAAATTGTAAATATTTCAAAAAAAATCCGACTTTAGTTAAAACGAAAAAAAGGGTCCTAGGGTATTAGTTTAGCTACAAAATGGTGGTCCCTTTAGATTTGGTATTGTAGAAAAACGGGTATTTCCGTATATACAAAGTGATGTAGCTTCTTTGATTATTGACCGATAGTCATGGTAATAGTGTTAAAAGATGCGGATACAGGCTATAAGTGCATTCAAGTTAGAATAGTGTAAATAAAATGGTTTTTTTTCGTAACTTATTGTATTCATTTTCAATGCTCCGATTCTTGCGGGGACTGCGAAATCTGTGATTTTTTATAATAATAATAATTGTTGAATCGGAGGTGCCGTACTATAAGTACGCACCTGCGCCAGTACTCGAAAATGGTCATGCAACGCTTTACTGGGATCGCTCTATCATTACGGACAGGACTATTGTCGCCAATAAGCCTGATATCGTGGTGGTCGACCGATCCCAGCGCCGGGCAATACTGGTAGATATCACCATACCTCATGATGAGAACCTTGTGAAAGCCGAGAAGGACAAGCTCAGTAAGTACCTTGACTTGGCTCACGAGGTTATTGCCATGTGGGATGTGGATTCAACCATTATTGTACCGATAGTCGTTTCGGCAAACGGTCTGATAGCGAAGAGCCTCGATCAACACCTAGAGAGGCTCTCGCTGAAAGGTTGGGTTAAGGGTCAGATGCAAAAGGCAGTACTCCTTGACACGGCACGTATTGTCAGAAGGTTCCTCCCTGCCCTGACCACCGGTAGCTTGGGCGCTGCCCCGCTGCTGGTGGTACTCTAGGATTAGGTTTTTATAATGTTTTATAGTTTTTATATTAAAATATTGTAAAAGTCTAGTTCTAAGAAATAAAATAAATAAAAGAGATAATAATAATAATAATTTATTGTTCAACAACAACATCACATAAACAGTTACAGTATAAAGTTACAAAAAGAAAAAAAACAGCTTAAAGTTGAAGTATGTCTCTGCCTCCTAGGTTAGGAAGACCTGTATTCTAGGAGACAGATCCTTCCTTTTCTTAATTTCTAAAATACTAATATTATCTCACAAACATAAAAGTGAATGGATGTGTATGTTTATGTGTGTGATGAGGGTGTATAATAGGGGTTATATAATAGGCGTCTTATATCTTAGCTTTAGCTTAACTTTTTCAACTGACCATAATTAGAACACTTAGATTCAGTTATCCCGGAATAGAAGTGTAGCGTACGTCTCTCGTTTGGGCACGTTTGGGTTTGATGCGAGGGTAAAAATTCGAGAGGGGGAATTGATAAATCGCCGGCCGTAACGGCGGCAGATGTTCAACTGGCTACCTATTGCTTGGCTCGTGGCTGCCTTTGTGCGGGTTTAACGAATGATACGCAACAGCAAACATCGCAGATTAACATAGTTTTTTAAAAACTTTATTCTAAACTTTTTCGTATGTGTAATAGCTGTTTTGTTTTTGTTGCAGACATTGGATTTCGATCGCGAGGGCCTAACGAAGCTGAAGAAAGCAATAAAAGCAATACACAATTCCGGAAATGGTGCGTATAATATACTACGAATATGACACGTTAATATTAATAAGAATATAACAATAAGCTTTCTTGAGGATTTACATGAAACGTATTATATGTAATTGGATTGCGTAGCGTAGCGGAATATCAAATACACGTATTAATATAAGCAGCGCCTAATATTGATCGGTCTATTTGTATTCTTGTGTCGCTTCAATTTATTCAAGCGACACGAGAGATGCGCTCTTACTAAAAATAGCTGTAGAGGAAGTAACATGAACAGATGATACCAGAATAGACGAAATTCTCTATGCATACCAAGTTCGAAGCCTAGTCGTCGGAGCGAGCAGCTACTGCAGCAGCGACCCAGACTGATTACGAACCAACATTGTTTTAAATAACTAACGATAAACTGTTAATTTCCTATATTAATTTACATCAAGCTGCGTTTAAATATAAAAATAATTATGTATTGTTATCGCATTGGATATTGAATTAGTTCTTGTTGAGTTGCTGACGTCATATCATAATTACAACTTATTATTATAAATACGAGTAAGTACATACAATTCCCCCGTGTGGTTGCCGGGGGTAAAGAATTGCACCACCCCATCTCTTCCCGTGGGTGTCGTAGAAGACGACTAAGGGACCATTCCAGAGGATGGGCAGCAGCGTCTCTCTGTGATTATTCTCACTTTACTGCGATCGCCAACCCGCCTGCTAAGCGTGGCGATTATGGCAAATTCCCCTCAAAATGATTTATCCTTGAGGGAGGCCCTTGTCCAACAGTGGACGTCTTTTTGGCTGAGATGATGATGATGATGATGATGACATACAATTTGGGCCTCAGTTGCCGTATACATCTTCAACTTGGTCTAATTGGATCTTATGCCATTTAAACCACGACAAAGCAACGCGTATAAAAATGTAGGACAATGCTGCCTGCACGTTGAAATAGGTTATCAATAGGTTGTAGAGTAGATCCGTAAAAGTTGTTTCATTTCAATAGGTGTGGTAGGTGTCAGTTATAAATTAAGCGTTAAATAGATGAAGCTAGGACCTCTTTTTTGTGTTCCGATTCGATCCGAACCCCATCCGGCGTATCTAGTAAGTAACAGGGACATGCTTGCGTGATACTATTCCCTCTAGAAAAACTCTGACGGGGTTTCGATCACAGGGCTTGAGGAACCCTTTAAATTTCTCGCCACCTCCAAGGATCAGCACCAGAAAACTCTCTCAAAAATCTTGTGCCCGCTTGCCTATTCACCGTATTGTTGGAACACCATTGGAGCTATGACAAAGTGAACATCGCAAAGGCCTTGCATCGCCACTGATTGCTGGCGAAAGGCTGAATTACTCCATATTGCCAAGTTACATGCTCTACGTAGAACCGGCTTCCTAGGACGGGAGGTCGTTCAACCCACTGAACTAGAATGACCTAAATATCGCAACAATGATGCCTGATAGACGTTGCTGAATAAATGTGAGCGTGAACGAACCTAGCGCAAAAATTTCTGAATTCATGGAAGGAATTTTCTCCTGCAATATAATTATGATCCCATTACAACCCTACTATAGTAGGTTAAACGATACATTTATTAACGTTTATAAATATATTGCCTTTGTGGTCAATAATATTGAGTGTAAAAAGTGTTAAGAGTAACTCTAGAAACACAAAGAGAAAATGTTGGTGAAAATAGTCACCATATACATATTATGGCCGTAAAGATTGCAACTTTCAATATACATGGTAATTTTTTTGCTTTCTACATAAGAGTGGACCAATAGATATGAACCTGCAGATGCTAGTGACACCAAATAAGGGGTAATAAAATGTGGGCTCGTATGTGACGCGAAGGAGCGCAAAAAGGCTTGTAAATACCATTAAAGATTTAAGTTACTTGATGTCAAGGTAGAAATCTCTTTTTTGTGATATGTGACAACATAAAACCAGTGTATTCAACTGATTTGCTATATTTTTGTAATTTTTTTGTGCTTTGCAATAGGTATTAAAAAATAAAATGGCCGGTCATGTAACAAGTTTAATTTGAGTCACAGAATAATTAAAACCTTGAGTGCAGAAGCAAAAAAAGAAAAAAAATAACCTTGAAAATATGACCCTCTACGTAAGTACGTATGAAATTTTTTGATTAAATGTTGTCGCGCCGGAGGACCGCCCTTTACCTATAAAAAACCTACCTAAATAAAATGATATTAAAATTACAACGAAAATGTTAAAGTAAGAATTACAAGTGAGCCTACTTAAAAACTGAATACACAACTGAACTATCCAGATAAATGTTGAAATTAGCCCCCACCCGCACGCCCCGGCCGCCCGCCGCGCCATGCGCGCCACCGCCATCCACCAATATCCTCTCAAAAAAATTTAAGGAGTCCCTACAAAAAGCAAGAAATATAAAAATTTTATTAAAAATTAAAAAACCCCTGACACAAAATAATAAAAATAGTATGAACGTAAAAAGCCTACCTAAATAAAATGATATTAAAATTACAACATGGATTGAGGACTTAGAAAAAACTTCATGTTACGTATGCACTTTAACAAAACGTTTAAAAAATTAGAGCGGTCCCCCGACGACGCGACAACATTTAATCAAAAAGTTTCATACGTACTTACGTAGGGTCATATTTTCAAGGTTATTTTTGTAGGTTCACATTCCGATATTTAAGAAGCGGAAGCGCAGACTCGCCGTTGAGAGTACGAGTATGAACCCAATATTATACATAGTTTATGGTATGACCTGTAGTAGATTTGCTGTGAATGAGATTTGAGACTTGACCGAACAGTACATAGTCTAGAGTAGTCCAGACCATCCTTGCCTCCATTTGAATACCGTTCTTCGACTCAAACGAATATCCATTATTTAGTGATTTGTTAATAAAAGTGGGTCAAACAAATGTCTCGTCTCGCTTACTCCAAAGCTACAGATCGATTGTTACGGAAGTCCGAGCATTAATGGAGCTGACGCTCTAACCACCTATCTTAGATTATTTCATTCTTAAAACATATCTTCCCATAGGATTTCTTTCTGCGTAATTACAATGATTTCTACTGAAAATCGTTTCGCAATAATTTTTATCCATGCTATCTTTTATTATTTTGCTGCCCCAGTATCTCATTGTTGAGCGAGATAAGATAAATCTGGTTAAAAACACAATGTCAATGGGAAACTCGAGTGCAACAAATTTGATTTGAAGGTCTTGTACTAATCCTGTTTTTATACTTTACTTGTTTCCCTAAGAGCATTCAATCAAACATCCAGCCTAAACGAATGATAGTGTAATAGTGAAAATCTATATAAACACCGGCCAAGTGCGAGTCAGACTCGCGCACGAAGGGTTCCGTACCATTATCTATAAATAAAATAAAACAAAAAACCCGACTGCTAAAACAACTATATAAAAACGCAATGTTGAATGATTTGAAATGAGTATTTATAAATACATTGAATATTGATAGTTGTCGCAGGCGGGGACAATCACTAACCAAAGAGTGCTGATTTAATTAATTAAAAGCTTAAGCTAGCTACGGCCGCTTGGTTGATGATTGTCCCCGTCTGCGACAACTATCAATATTCAATGTATTTATAAATAATCATTTCTAATAATTCAACATTGCGTTTTTATATAGTTGTTCTAGCAGTCGGGTTTTTATTTTATTTTAATAATTTGGTTTATTTCAAAAAAATTTGTATTGTAAAGTATATAACCAAGCATTTCAAAACCTACATAAAATAATTATATTAAAACGCCTTACTCTTTTAAATAGCAAAGTCAGCGCATACACCAATTGTCAATAATCTGATTAAGCGTAAAAACGAAATTTGACGTCTATTACTTTTGACTGACAAGTTCTTGGATCTAGCTACATGGATGGTAAACTATATATTGTTGGTGAAGTGCAGGGTAATCCAACTACCGAATGCGAATTCATTATATTGTTAAATTTAATCATATAAAATTGAAATCTAAAAATAAACCATCACGTAAATATTTAGCAGTGCAACATTTGTAAATATGTATATAGTTTATTCTTGTTAATAAATGATTATTTTACAAAAATATTAACGATTATTTGATGACTGACTTGTCTGCTATGCAATTCCATCGCGTGCTATGCTCGAAACTTAGGCTCGAAGTCGCTCAACACAATATACATATGCGTACAAAACAGAAGGCTCACGATCACGCGCATACACTCGAGCGTAGCTTAGTGCGAGCTTTTCAATATTCGATAGAGTTAAAAGTTAATTCAAACTTGTATGGGACTGGGACAAGCCTCGCCACCTAGCGATGAGCTTGCGAGATTGCGTTGCATTTGTTAGCATTCGACTTATACTGAGATGGAGATGGTTACGCTTTGGTCTATGTGTGTTCATCTGTTAACGAGCTTTATATAGAACCGGCCTACTGTGTTTATGTATTTTGTGATTGCACTAAACTGGTAGTGCGGGTTCTGATTGCGCGCTGCAGCCGCAAGGTCGCGCGTGCTCATGCGCGCCCGCAAAAATAGCCAATCAGCGCGCGCGCAACTCACTACACACACAATGCGGTTTTAATTCGTCTCCTCTTCTAGCCGCTTTAACACAATGCCGTCTTCATGCCCCATAGGAACGTAAAGAATTACAATTTACTTACCATTTAAGAATCTCGTCACCTTGAACGATACCATTCTTAGAATTTCTGTATCATACACAATAGCTTGTTCATCATGAGGTTAAGGAAAAATTGGTAGGATTCTTTTAAGATAGGGATATATTCTGGACGACTTCTAAGAGTCTTCGAATGTTATTAAATTAGGTACTGTACTTTAAATTACTGCTGCTTTATTGTTTTAATATACGCAAAGCAATACAAAATTTAGTCCAAACTTCATATTAATTGCAGGCGAACTAACTGCAGGCGGTGTGGATAAATTGGAAGAGCTAAAACTAAAGCCTGCTCTGCCATTTATTATGCAGAAAGCGTCGCGTCGTCGGCGGGTTTGAGCTAGGCAAAAGTAGGCTGCGACACGGATCTCTGACGCGTCTTTTATTTTGTTCGTTTCCTTTACTCATGTACTATAGTTATATTTTATATCCCGCTTTATGTATAAGTATGGTACAGTAGGAATCGGCAGGTGAGCACAGTTTGCATTGCTCGGCCAGTTGACTTTGCACAGATCCTCTATAGGCAGAGTTCGCTAATATCGATTATTAGCAATTATTAGCTGGTAAGCTGTCTCTTGTTTACAGTGGGCTCCATCAACATTGTGAATTGTCTTATTTATTTGCTAAATTGCCCAGCAACACAATAGAGCAAAATACAATAGGGCTTTGTTGACGTAATCATGTAACGCCTGTAATGTCAATCATTTCAATGTGTATTTTTAGAACTAATCGTCTAAGAAGAGGAGCTCGATGGCGCGGTGGCTAACGCGCCCGGTCTGCGATTACTGAGGTTAAGCAAGTTTAGCAAAGGCCAGTCATCGGATGGGTGACCAAAAATGTATCATCTCGAGCTTCTCCTTGCTTCAGAAGGCACGTATAGCCTTTGGTCCCAGCTGCATTAACAGTCGTTATCAATCAGAAATCAGCACTGAGCCCGCGTAATGGTTTATGGCCCGTTCTCCCATCATATCTATCCATAGGGAAGGCTCCAGCAGTGGGGACATTATGAGCTGGTGATGATCGCCTTCAATGAGAAAAGTCGTGTTTTAATGACGGTTTTACTCGTACTTGCAAGTATCTTGTAATATCCTTGTAATTGTTTGATAACATCAGCTAATTAACTATGTTTTGAAATCAATGTTTACCGCTTTACGATGTTGATTTGAGATAAACAAAACTGTTAATATGAGAAAATATACAAATTTACCAATTATAAAAGTTTTGCTTAAACTTAGAGTTCAATGACCAGACGTTTGGTAATATTAATAAGCGAAAGCTAAATAGAAATGGCTATAATATTGTCATAATATTAAATCACATCCTATGTTCTGTGGTTGTGTGTTACAATAATGAACTTTATTACATTAATAATAAATAGAAAAACTATTTTAATCTTAAAAACGGTTAAAGTTACTTAATTCATCTGGGAATATGTTAGCGTGGTTATTGTAACAAATGAAAATGCTCGTTTGCGATTCCGTTCAGTTAGCCAAAGTTGGGCTGAGACTTATGAAACTTTAATAACGAAAAGTTGCGATTGCTGCTCACGAAATCTTCGTAGTTCTCTTAAATTCCTTGGGGTATTACAGCGCTATTTAATCTGTAGATTATTTTCGTCTATAAAAGGCTGATTACTTAAGATAAGTGTTTAAACACCGTACTGCTAAGCGCAAGCTTTCCCCAGTCATGTTGAGAGATTGGATCATTAACCTAAAGTGCTGGTTTAATGCAAGTTACGCAATTATATACACATGAACTGGGGGACATTTGACAGATGTACATAATACATTGCGTTGTCAAGATAAAGCATCACCGTAAATTGCCCAAATGTAATCTGTTGATCTTTGTATGTATGATGTCTATGATATTAGGCACGACGGTAACCTATATAAGCAGAACACATTGTGTTAAGCGAAAGTCATTTACTTTGAGTTTATCTATATGTTAGAAAAATAAGCATTAGTACGATAGTCATCAGCATCATCATCTTCGTCATTAATATTATATTTTTCGCAATATCGGACCAGTTCCGCGCATTCGCATCAAGTTCTTCTCGCCATCTACGTATGGCTGGGTGGGAGAGTATGCTGCTTTAGCTGCCTTTTATTATATTGCTGTACGTATATTGACAGATGAATTTTTACTAGTTGTCCCTCAGTTGTCGAAATTCGACCATAGTTCACTAAACATATAATGTTTATTAATTTTTCTTTTTCTTTTCTGCACTCTGTGTTCCGTGCGCTCAATGTGTTTAAAAAGGGGCGCAAACTTTTTCCTTCACGTATTAATATATTATAGACTAGTTGTCGCCCGCGACTTCGTTCGCGATGACTACACTATTCCACAGGAACCTGTTACCGGGATAAAAAGTATCCTATATCCTAGTCCGGGTCATGGTCTGTCTATGTGTAAAGTTTCATATAAATCTGTTCAGCCATTCTCACGTGATGGGCGGTCAAATAAACAAACAAACAGACAAACAGACAAAAATTCTAAAAACTGTTGGAACGTGTTCTGTTATCGATTCTAAGTATCCCCAGCCAACTTTTTTTCGAATATCTTCCATGTACAGACTTTAGAAAATAAAACAAAACCGCAGACATGACTATTCACTTTTCCGCCAAGACAACTTTACTTTAAATAATTTTCCTCTTCCGCGTTTTTTCACCAAATAGATTTATAAAAATAACATTAAGTATTTTGGGCAACGACCCAAAGGTTTATACAGCCAAGTTATGTTATTCAAGATATCTTCTATGTGCAATATTAAAAAAAATAGAGACATGATTTTGGGCAATGATACAAAGTTTTATACAGCCAAATTTAGTGAGTAACATTTCTATGCATAACTAGAAAAAGAGAGACATTATTTTGGGCAACGGCACAGAGGTGTACACCGCCAAATATAGGTAATGTTTTAACTTTTAACATTTCTGTGTATTAGTAAACTGGAATAAGCGCCGCGCGTAGGCGCGATTAAATAGACCTATTATTATTGGTTATTTTGGGAAATGAAACAAAAGGTGTATGTACAGCCAAGTTTAATGATGTGCGTGATTTCGAGCTTGTTTTTATTTTCCGTTGCTTTACTACTGCGGTGCTAATGTTCGCTTAGAAAGGTGCCTTACAGATTTATAAAGGGTAGGTACCTTAGAGAGTAACAAAAGGTACCTTAGAGAGTAACAAAACTTTTCTAAAATAATAACTCAACGAACGTATCTAACAGTTGGTCACGTAAATCATCATCAGCTCATTTACGTCCCCACTGTTGGGGCACGAGCCTTCCCTATGGATGAATAGGGAGAACGGGCCATGAACCACTACGCGGGCCCAGTGCGGATTGGTGGTTGTTAACGACTGCTAATGCAGCCGGGACCAACGGCTTAACGTGCCTTCCGAAGCACGGAGGAGCTCGAGATGATAAATTTTTGGTCACCCCATCCGATGACCGGCCCTTGCGAAAGTTGCTTTACCTCAGCACTCGCAGACCGGGCGCGTTAACCACTGCGCCATCGAGCTCCTCAGTATGTTATTCTCCGAAATTTTCTTAGCATTTTGATGATAACCGCATCAAAATTGGTATTCTCATGGCAACAACTATCAATGACAGGCTCACAAGGGCAAAGAACCCAGAGCCGTAAAACACGATAGCAATAGAGAGCCAGAGCCCCAGATGCCAGAGCCGTAAAACTCATTAAAAAAAATCCCTTATGTTACATAATAAACAACAGTTGCCAAGCAACCAAGGATTAAAGCCCGGTTTAGACCAAATAAAAAATTATCATTTTTCGAGTATTTATGTATCCTATCTTATTCTCCGGAATTTTCTTAGCATTTTGGTAAAAACCGTATCAAAATCCGTTCAGTAGTTCTCGAGTTTATCGTGTTCAAACAAACAAACAAACAATTTCTTTTTAAACTATTCTATCGTGTTTCGTAAGTGATTTTAAGGCACCCTGTGTAATTTTTTTTTATATCTTGCAATTACAGATTTTTTTATCCCTTTGTTCTTATTATATGTATAGATTCTTGGTTATAAAAATGTTGTTTTTCTGTAGCTCATGTGGACAACGAGATGTACCTATCACGAGCCCTCGAGCGGCTCGGAGGGAACGCCCTCAGCAGAGACTCCGAGCCAGACATCGGAGCGGCGTTTTTCAAGTTTGCTGTCGTCACCAAAGAACTATCGGCGCTCATGAAGACTCTAGTAAGATATATTTTACTTTAATTAAGTATATCAATTATAGCTAAGTAATAATTTACTACCTTTAAACAGTTTGCTGAATTATTTTGAATATCTTTTTATTTTTATCTATGTTTCTAAGTATCATCTTCGTCAATTTGTAAGTGACAACGTGTTTATTAAATAACCTATGTGTTGTTTATACTGATCGAGATTTTTCTAAAATTCTAAATTGGTTATATTTTCGTATTCTTTAGGAACACTTAATTTACCAAGCGTTATGGTTAATACTAATTATATGTAGCTAGCTACACTGAGCGCCTCATTTGAAAGCTTCAACGTTTATTCAGAGGGTACATTGAACTTTCCCGAGATCAACGTTCCTCCTAAAGATCTCATTTTCACTTGCCCATTTCGGCCTGACACGGTCCGCGTGCTTTCATGCGTCGTGAGTCGCGACATTGTTATAATCTACGGAGTGTGAAATGAAACAAGCGTATCAAACATCAACCATCCCCCCGGTGTCTAAAGTAATCTGAAGCCGTTGCAATAGCCAACGGAAATTATGCTATTAGGGAGCCGGGAGTTGCTCGCCGGATGTCTGCCTAACAAGATCGCGACGAGACGACCGCGACAAATCGGATGAAATATAAATCAGAATTATACGTACCGGAGTCTCTACGTCTAGACCTCGATTCATTAGGCAAAGAGCTGGTTATTGCTGTAGAGAGAGATCTTACTTTACGTTGGGGCTTCTGATGCATTATCGATGTACTAGGTAAGTATGCAATCTCTCCTTGCCTGTACTTGTACTGCAATATTTCAGAATTTGTGCTTAGGATTATTCGCGCTAGTTACATTGTGATGAATATTTAGTTGTGTCAATGATCTTGATGTCTGAATGGTTCGTTTGTTATATTGTTGCAATCATTTCAAAAGATTTTCTAAAGTATGGGTGAATGAGAAAAACATTTTTTTTCAGTTTGTTACCACAACAAATGTTTGCTTTTCCTTTTCATACATTCATATCATATATCATATCATTCTACTAGAGCAAGGGTGGCCAACCCGTGCGCGGCCCGCCGAGTGTCATCGTGTGGCCCGCGCAGCAGAGTCCCTAAAATTTTTCTTTTGTTACAACAAAACCACGAATTTCTTCAATTTCACGTTTAGAATCAATACAATACATAAACACATCAAAAATTTCTAGGGATCAAGTACATTTTAAAGTAGGTATCGTTGCGTTATGTATTAATATTTTAACTTTTTTGTATCGTTATTGATTCTTTTTAGTGAATTTCACGATATGAATGAAACATTTTTTTTTATTAAGTAACTAACAAATGTGTTTGATTTTCACATTTTCATTTTCAAACATTTTTTTTATTAAGTAACTAACAAATGTGTTTGATTTTCACATTTTCATTTTCTTAAAAAAATATAATAATTTTTTTTTTTGTATTGCGGCCTGGTGCCAAATCCTTTTTCCGAAATTTGGCCTAGCTGCCGAAAAGGTTGGCCACCCTTGTACTAGATTATGTTAGGAATAATACTTTACGTAAGGTTCAGTTATTTTTTTGTGTCAGTGAGAGGAGTTAGCAAAATGGAGATGTAAAGATTTCACTTGATATTATATGTATAAGTAGTTTACGATCGTCTAAGAAATCTACATAGCATACTGTGTAAAGAAACTTGATATCAGGGATGTTGACACGCTCCGATTTGCAGTTTCGTTTATCGTCTTCCTTGAAATTGTGATGGCATAACATAACGATCGCTCGTTCAGTCGATTGACGTGTGTCGGTGCGCTGCGTGGGCGCACCCACAGATTTCCTCACAAATAGGTCAGGGTAATGATTTGATGAGGTGACCCGGCTAACGCTGCCAGAAACAATGAGTTGTTTGTTGCTATGTGTGCTTGGCGTTCCCCTTCTCGACGTTTTGCCACTATACTTTATCATCTCAGAGATTTGTACATAATCCGTTGTTGGCAGAAAATGTATGACAAAAAAGTTTCTACCTCTTTTGGGGTAGAAACCTCATTTCGATATTGGTATATTTTTCTTTTTAAATTATAAGATAGACTTACACCCACAACGCAACAGATTGCGTTAGTATGATATGGATAAAGTACCTGTTTACCTATGGTTACCAAGAAAAGGTCGTAGAGAATTAGTATTATAATTCTCGGATATAATAAATAGGTACTCAACCTTACCCGTCTTGAGTAGTAGTGCTGCAAGTTTGCAAATACGGCTCATATTACATAGTGATTAACAGCTTATAGAAACTGAAAACTCTATAAAATTTCCATGAGAGCTCGTCTGCGTGAATACCAGACAGACACAATAGAATTTTAATTGTTATCGGCCGGTGGCCGGTCGCTCGACACACAAGGGGATATATAAAATTATCAATGAAGTTGGCGAGTGAACTGAACCTTACCTCGATAACGATTGCATGGTTAGTGTTTATCGCATTACACGCAGTTTTAACTTTGGTATTTTAGATTCTTTTATTTATTTATTTCTTCTTCTTTCCTTAGCCTTGCTTTTGCCTGGGCTGCTCCACCGATTATGATAAATATTGAGAGTCGACTAGATATGTTCACTATTATACTAAATCTAATCGTTTTACATATATTTGTAATTCACAAAGCCGCAGACGTGATTATGGATTTTTTTCTACTGAAAGTCATAAACCAACACACCAACAAAAGGTTCTGTTTTCAACAATAACTTATACTTGCTACATATTATTATTGTTCAGACCTATGTTATGCATCCCTTTTCAATGTAACAGTGAAAATGTACAATAAATAACATGAAACATGAAAACGTCCTCAATGTGTAAACATAGGTAAAACGGTGCAAATTTGTCCCGAACGCAACAGTATCCGCTCCTCAGTGGCAGTCCTTGTAGGACCGCAAAAGATCCTTCTGCGCAGAATCCTTGGCCTGCCCTTGACACATGCAGTACGCCCCGGGAGTGGGCCCTGGCATTCACTTGCAGTGTGACGTCCACCAGGTACCCTTAAACAAAGACTTGCGTGCTTAGACGTTGGAGACACTGAAAGCAACATGTTTCTTTTATGTTTCTAATTTGGTTTCTTAATCTTCTATTGACAAAATCTTTTTAAATTTGTTTTCGTTTAGATTTTTTAAAGATATTCTTCTCTGCTTTCTCTGTGTTCATATAAATGAACAATTAAAACAGATCTTATTCATTGAAACTTATCAGTCAAATACTGTTACTATCAAACACCTTAAATGGAATAAACTTTTATTAGTTGCTTCAGCTAAAAAACCCTTCATTTGAAGTAGGTAAAGTGACAGTTCGTCGAAAGTGTACGAGAAAATCTGTTCTCTAAACTGTGAAAAGCTTCCTTTTAATTTTTAATGCGTGATTCGAGATTCGTGTAAAACATTCATGCGAGCTACCCTTCCTAAGCGGCATCCATTAAACATCAACGTTAACAACACTGCTTAATGAATTAAAAATGAAGACGTTTATGCTTTTACGTGACAATTAATAAAATTTGATTTCATGCATTATGAAAATTGAGTGCCAAGATTTTGGCTCTTATGAAGAAATTTATTTATAAACTTTCTTAGATTGGTGGTATGGCAGGGATTGTTCTAAGTTTGCCTGACTATCTACGATCAGAGCTAGTAGCATATCTAGTGTGTAGCCAATTACCATAATAATAATACTAATAGCGGTGTTGTGTTCCGAGAGTTTACAGATAAGCGAGCCATTTCTTCAGTGAAGGATCCTGGGTGTTTCAGAAATTTTAAATATCTGGGGGCACGGCAGTGCACCCGCCAAGTCGAGCAAAAAAGCGGCACGGCCGTACCATCCTTTCGAAAGAGTTCAGGCCATTTTCGACCCCCTATAACTTCGTTGTGGATAAAACTAGAAACCTGAATTTTCAGTAACCAAGCAGGCATTGTATAAACACAGTATATTTCAAATTTTTTTCAATTTGAACTAGTAGTTTAAGAATTATAACTATTCAAAAGTTTCTTAATTTTGCCACTCACTTCTCACGAACTGACTGACCGATCATCAAAACTCTAAGGCACTTCTTACACATAGAAGCTTCAAATTTACAATACAATTAGTGTTTAGTGTATAAAACAAGGGAAAACTAAAATATTTTGCAATTTCGTTCCAGTTTTCTAGATACACCAACTGCATAAATAACTTTGTAATCCCATATAAATGTATAGGATTACAAAGTTACATTTGCAGTTAATGAATCAGTGTACCTGTATGTATAATATAATGGAATAATAGGTGTAGATAGGTACCTAGACTGTAATGAGATGCCATCAAAAACAAACTTGTAAACAAAAAACAAGTCTCGCAACTCAGTTCTTCTGCCGTAAAAAGTTATGAGATCCATGTAATACCAAGCCGGTTAATTTATTCAGTCCCTACTAAAGGGACCTTCTGTTTAAAGTTATTACGTAATTAGCAGAGACCTGAGTAATTTATTTATTTCTAGGAAAATTTACAGACATAACAACTAGTTGATTTGAGACTTGGTTTTTTTACAAGTTTGTTTTTGATGCCATCTTTTTTCCACTTTAACTGCAGTATTTTATATAGACCCTCTTCAGGAACATGCTTCTATTCACAATCAGTAACGGGAATCTAAGAGGTGCATTACTTAATAAATGTTTTGTCTGACCGGCATCGCTTTGTAAGCGAGAACTTTGCGCGCAAGTTACATACAATCCAGCATGTTTTATCGTGTGACAAGCAATTTGCACACAATGGCCGAGCGTAAAGCTCGCACGTGCTGACTTTTTAAACAATCGTCGTTGTTAGCATTTTTCTGACATAAAAAAATATATTCTGACAAAAAAATGTTTACACCTCTTTCAAGACGAATGGAGATGTTAAACTAGCTAGACATTCTTTTGTTTCGTTTGTTCTCTTTTACAGATTGTTAAGCATTTGCATTTTTAATGTTATTGTGAAAATGTCAATTGTTGTAACTCTTGTACGCCAAGATACGGTGTCACAATAACATAACATGAACACATGTTGTTTGACCTGAGTGTTACCGGCGTGATATGTCACCCATACCTAGAAACAACTTGCAACTTGTAGTATTGGCACACGGCTCCTTGGATTCTTGTTGTCAAACCGTCTTTGTTTCAATAATTTGCCGCTGGTTCCTAAAAAAAGGTTGACATGTAAAAACTGGGCTACCTTTCATAAAATCTTCGAAATTACTGATCGAACAGTGATCAGCAATTTTCAGCAAGTCCTGAAGGCATTGCTTTTTGCCTGTGTATGTGAAGCGGTGAATTGTATTAGGTTTGAAATTAACCCCCTTATTCATAAAAAATACTATCTAGTGGTCGCCCAGCGGTCGACACTCGACCGTAATTTCATTAATAGGCTGCACGGATTGTATGCTAAGCAATGAAAAATTAAAAAAGATAGAATGTGGAGTTTGGATTGGCATTGACAGATTTCGGCCGCTCCTCTTTCATTTTTGAAATTTTTAAAAAGGGTTTATATGCGTGTGTGTTAAATATATGGTAGTGTGTGTAATGTTTGTTTTATTGATTTAATGTATTTTTTGTGCATAATTTAAAAAAAAATATTAACGTTCTGTAATCCTCTTCATAAACCATAAGTGTGCGAAATTTCATACTACTCCGTCCGCGCAATTTTCGTAAAAAGGGGTACAAAGTTTTTGCTTCACGTATTAATATATAGATTTAGTTAAGTAATCATTGTTTAAGGGGGTAAATGTTTAAGTAACATTTTATGTTATAATTATGTTAAAGAAAATGAAAATACGCAAGAGTTGTGTTCTTATTAAAATTCCTTGTTTTTATTTCGTATCTGATACAACTAATATAATCATTGCTAACGAAAGGCATGTACTCTTACATCATTGTGGCCATTTGTGGCCCGTAAATTCCTATGGTGCATAATTAGCGGTGTGCTCAGTCACCGTTAGCGACGTCCGGGAAAGGTTTCATTATGTACTTGAGTCCCCATGGCTCCTTATAGCACATAAGTACGCATATGGACCTCTCCCTTTGAATAGCATCCGTCAGGTATATTTCACTCAATTTCACAATATGTATACGTCTGTAAATAATTAAGTAGCAAGAACGTAAGAAGTTCAATATGCTTTGAAGAGCACTAGATTAATCATAACTACCTCATTTTATTGTTTATTTTTAATTTACAGTACCTAGTTAATATTGTGTGGCAATCAACAATCAGTACTTCCTACCAACTAAGGAATACTAACTAGCAATCTTTGCCTTTTTTGATTTACGCAAAGGTATCGTGATGTTGTTATCTCTAGTCCATCTTGGAGTCAATTTATTTTCACACATTCTTGTTCGCCGACTCTTTTATAACATGGCCCCTTTTGTGTGCCTCTTAAAGTGATATTATTAGAACCCAACCTGATTAACTAACATCTGTTCTTTTAAAGCATTGGACGCTTTAAATAGATTGTATAAACATTAACGTTTCTTATATCGATCTTCAAGTTCACCGGCAATGAACATCTGTTCGTCGTGCAATCTTTTTGATTCGATACGCTCTTACTTTCCAGGCCACGGTCGACATTTGGGTAAACCTCTTTGCCATGCCATTTAAACACATGAGTATAGGGACTGACTTAAAGCGTGTGGCTATTGCAATGATCAGGTTATCGAATTTACTTATTTTGTTTTTATAGTATGTCATCATCGTCAGGTTTAAGCTTACCACTAAGCTTTTTCACATGAACAATAACACAGAGATCGTGCCATAACCCATCGCGCTGGCCCAGTGCGACTTGGTGGGCTTTAACATCTGCTATCTGAGAACAACCAACTGCTTCCTGTGCCTTCCGAAGGACGGAGGAGCTCGAGATATTTGCATTTATACAATCTATTCGGTGATTTAAAAGTCAAAATCGCAACCTGAACGCGCTGGGCGCTGCGCTATCGAACTCCTATTTTGTAGGTGCCGTGTTATAATATCACAAACGTGTGCAAGAAAAACATCATAATAAAAGTAACATGCCATTCATAAACAGGCACCTTATTTTTTGTCGCAACTTCAGATGGACCTACCTACGCTTTCTGGGCAAAATGATAACCTGTTCCGATCTGCGGAGACTTTGCTATGTCCTTTCAATTTAAATCTGTTGTGTCGGAGCCATTCACCGATTTTTTGAGACGGTTTTCCTGTTTTTTGTAATAATAAAAGACAGTATATATAAATATATATAATAAACAGACACAGACCAAAACACATATTTGTTGATGTCCAAGTTGTTCAAATTGAATTTAAGCCATGCTCTGTCTAGAAAACCTAGAACCTTATACATTGCATGTTCATGAGTTTACAAGGAGGTTGCTCAATTGACATGTTCTTCTGTGCTGCTTACGGTGCTGCGGTGCATTTGCTTTTATAAACTCTGTGTGATGTTCGTGAAGCATCTGCGCCGCTCGCGCCGAGCGCAGTCAAACGCGCTGTCAGTTTTGGAATGTAAACGTTTTGCAATGTAACACCGTTTTGCGATGATCTTATCCACAGCGCGCAGCGCCAGCATTATTTCCGTGTTTTCAAGAAATTGCGTAATGGTTAAGCTAATATTATTTAACAACCTGTGCAATATCGTAAATAAGTTGTAGGTTTGTGGTTATTACTATGAAAACAAATAATGTTTCATGATCAAATTCTAATTTTAGGCTGCTAAAGCAGGTCACATGATTAGGTTTGGTACATAAAGGAACTCATGTCCCTTGCATATTGTTTAATGCACATGTTATATGACGTTCAAAGGCGGAGAAATTTGAGCTTACGTGCCGGCTTTCATATTCCTATGGCTGCCTCTGGCTAATAAAGTGGAAAGAAAGCATAGCTTTTAACAGGCCATTACACTGCATTTAGATGTTCTAAGCTTTCCACAGGTATTCTAAATTAAACATAATTGTTCACAGATGCAGAATATAAACAACATAGTGATGTTCCCCGTAGACAGCGTGCTAAAAGGTGACCTTAGGGGAGTGAAGGGCGATTTGAAGAGGCCTTTCGACAAAGCTTTTAAAGACTATGAGTCAAAGTACCTGAAGATAGAGAAAGAGAAGAAGTCCCAGGCGAAGGAGGCTGGTTTGATCCGCAGCGAAGTAACGCCCGCGGAGATAGCTGACGAAATGGAAAAGGAGCGAAGGTTGTTTCAACTTCAAATGTGTGAGGTATGTCGGGGATTTAGTATTTTTGGGTAACTAGGCCATGCGGGCGTCCTGATGGAAAGCGTCACCCATAGACGCTTGCATTGCTTAGTGTTGCTGCATCTTGCATTACGCACGCGTTGCCGTCTTTGAAGCCTCAATTCTTATATGCCCTGTAATTTTACTGGATCTAGTATTCTATGAACCGGAACGTAGCAATGGAAAATGCAACAGAAATAGGTATTAGGGTGATCACTATACAGCCGAATTTTGGGGAGAATTCTACCACCAGGCCAAAGTATTACTTTTCATATCAGATATTTCATTTAGTCTTGATATCCCTAATCGAACCACTGATGAAGCTATGTGCTACAATGCTATTTGAGTTTTGCATTCTTAGACGTCTCGAGTTACTTTTATACATACTCTTGCATTACGTTTGATAAACCAGTTAGGTTGATCAATAAAAAAATGTAAATCATTAAAACATGCAAACAACACAATCAGCTATAGGTATCATCATTAGCTATTTATTCTGTATTATCATGACTCTTCCTCATTCATTCATAAGCCCGGACATTCCTTGTTAAAGATAAAACCGTTGCGTTTGCGTGTGCGCAATAATTTCATTAACATTAATTTCTGTAATACAGTATGTAATATAATATAATATTATTTGCACAACACTATTACTTGTTACTTTTACTATTCTTTTATCATTCAGTTTAACTTTATTTAAACTTTCATTTACAAACAAATTTCCAAAGTGTTTTTATTATCGCCAACACTTATCGATGCTCGGTTTACGTAGATTGTTTAAATTATCTAGCTAACTTAGTTACTGTTTTAGATAACGTTACGGTTCGTTGATTAATTTGCCCACTTAATTTAATGTTTTCGTTGTAATATTAATAACATCAATATAAGTATACAAATAAGGACCATTTTTATAATAACCGATGCGAAAGCATTTGAATTTTGCAGTTAGTCTTCAAAGCAGTAATCTCAGTTAAAATACGTCCACTGTTGAACTGTTCTAATCAAGTGAAACTATGTTTTTAACAAGCGGTCTTAAGTAAGTTTATATGCCATCAAAAACAAACTTTAAAAAAAAACAAGTCTCGCAACTCGAACTGAGTCTTCTACCGTAAAAAGTTGTGAGATCCATGTAATACCAAGTCGGTTAATTATTCAGTCCCTACTTAAGGGACCTCCTGTCTTAAGTTATTACGTAATTAGCTAGCCTAACAACTAATTACGTAATCTTATAGATGATATAGTAAATCTTATAGTAACCATATCAATATTAAAAATCTTTTATGTTTTAAACAAATAGATTGACTTGGCCATCGCATGAAAACATAATGTATCTCACTAGTAATACATATTAAATTATATATATATTTTATTAGTTTAGTGCGATTGCCAAGTCCATCTTTTTATTTAAAACAAAAGATTTTTAATATTGATTATACATAAACAGGTAGGTACACTGTTTCATTAACTACAAATGTAACTTTGTAATCCTATACATTAATATGGGATTACAAAGTTATTTATGCAGTTGGTGTATCTAGAAAACTAAGACCGAAATTGCAAAATATTTTAGTTTTCCCTTGATTTGTACACTAAACACTAATTGTATTCTAAATTTAAAGCTTCTAATGTCTGCTAGAAGTGCCTTAGAGTATTGATGATCGGTCAGTCAGTCAGTGAGTGACAAAATTAAGAAACTTTGACTAATTATAATTGTTAAACTACTGGTTCAAATTTAATGAAATTTGAAATATACCGTGTTTATACAATGCCTGCTTGGTAACTAAAAATTCAAGCTTCTAGTATTATCCACAACGAAGTTATAGGGGTCGAAAACGGCCTGAACTGTTTCGAGAAAAGGATGGCACGGCCGTGCCGCTTATTTGCTCGACTTGCCGTGCCCCCAGATTATAATTTTACTTTTAATAAATAATATAACAATCCTACTAATTAGCTAAGATTTTATTTTTATTTTTGTCTGTAACTAACAATATAGAACTATTTGGACGTAGGAATGGAATTTGTTCATATCACACAATGGTTTTTATTTCAATAATAACTTCCTATACTCAATAACGTTATATAGCTAGGCGTTGTTTATCTTTGAAATTTCGATTAATATTCTGAAAATGTTTTACGCTTAAGTAACAAATACGTCCGTTTTTTAAACAAGGGATTTTGGAGGGACGCCAAAAATGTTCGGTCAAAGGTAAGTTATTGCTTGTGAATGCCCATTCACAAGCAATAACTTACCTTACATTACAATTGCCCAATTAGCGGCTTTGCTTGGACTTAGCCAAGCCAGTACCTGTTGGTCGCAAACCACTAATTAGAAAACGCCCAGAGGCTCGCTTTTATCCCCCTTTACAAGGGGAGGTTGTCATAACGACGCGACGCTGAAAGGCTTTTTCTAACTAATGATTTTATAACAGGTATTAAAAAATATTTGTAGTAAAATATATTTTTGATAAGCAATAGCAGTATGTATAAATATAAATTAAAATAATAATAATTGACAGTAGGTTAAGTAAACAATGTAATAACTTAGTTTATAAAGTGCTGTAGATTCTATGTTCAAAAATATAAATAAAATAAAAAAATTAATTCCTTCGGTTGGCACGTTAAGCTAGGCCGGATGTTGTTTGAGATAGCAGTCGTTCGAAATCCACGAACTTGCATTGGCGCATGGTGGTTTTTATGATCCTATTTTCTATTGCTGTATTTTTCTACTTTGACGACCTCCTTGGTCGAGTGGCTTGCACACCGGTTTTCATGGTGTCGCTATCTCTGAGGTCCCGGGTTCGATCCCCGGTCGGATCAATTTAGAAATACCTGTTTTTCTATATTGTTCGGGTCTGGGTGTTTCCTATGTATAATAAGTATGTATTTAAGTATATTAAGTATATTAAGTATGTTTATCCGTTGTCTAGTTAACCATATAACGAGTTTCTTAAGGAAGCTTTTCTTGGGGCTAGATAATTGGTGTGAGTGTGGGAAACATTTTATTTTATTTATTTTATTTTATTCTCTTTATGTTTGTTTTTTAACGACTAACCCCCTTATTCATAAGAAACTATTTAAACAAAATTTAGTTAATCATTGTTTTGTCTTTTTTCTCAAGTTCAAAATGACGTTTGTGTGACGTTGACAAAACAATATTTAACTAAATAATGCTGAAATAGTTTTTATGAATAAGGGGGTAAGTTAATAACAAGCGATATTCATGAGTGTATTAATCAGCTGTTTTATTAAAAAACCATAATAAATAATATGAAAAAATGAAAGAGGACATGAAAAATGCGATAAAGAAACCAGTGCAATGTGTAACAGCTCAGATGGATAACCAATAGCCTGAAAAAAAACAATGTTTGAAGTGTCAAGTAACTATTTGTCGCGTATATGATAGAATTAATAGACGCTGTCCTACTTAGAGCATAACTTTTACTGCGCTTGTATTATAATTTAACTACATGTAATTATATATTAATCAAGCTGATCGTTTAACTTTAAACTAGTTTCATTTCTAACGAGTACTTATTACGGCGTAACCAAGTTCTCATTATGCGTGCTTCCTACACACAAATGATGGCCATTTGCTCTGGCGTCCATACATGGGCCTGAATTATTAGAAAGGTTGTTCAGTATCACAAAACCAATAATAAATGCTTTTCATTTACCACCAATAGTTGCAAAGTTGCAACTTAAAGGATATAAAATAAGAAAACCTTCTTTAGAGGAAAATGTTGCATATTAATATTGTTGATTCTTTGTTGATATCTATTGGTAAATTAATGTTTGGTAAATTATTTCAACCCATAATGCAATATAATGCTGGGTTCAGCCCTTCTCTTCAGATTGGGAATCACCACAGTGTCCCAATGGGGTACTTAGCTCATTTGTGTTGTGATCTTGAAGTCTAACAACTTTCGCAATGCCGGGTCACTAAAATAAAATTTCTTGTATGTGCTTTTGTGGACACGTTAAGCCGTTAGTCTCTATTTAAATATTTAGGTGCTCATTAGGAAGTTAAAGGATTCGTAATTTTGTAGAGCTAAAATACACACAATTTTTTTTCTATAATAGAACAAAGAGAATATCTGGATGGTCGACGGTCCCGGTTGAATGTCTAGCCCTTTATCTTCCGTCTGGCTGAATGTCTGAATATGCACAACGGTCCCTGATGAATGTCTAAAAAATCTTCGCTTTGTCAGGTCCTGCCTATATTTTTTATCATTTAACCACACGCCGCACACCATAAGTTGGTACATGATTAATGAATGACGTTAGGTAGGTATTCCGGTTAGATCACTTAGTTGAGTATTACCCAGGTGAATATACTGAACTACTCACGGTGAACTGTGATTCGGTTGTCGTAAGATAGCAGTTACACCTACAAACCGCATTAGACTAGCACGGTGGATTATGGCCCAGTCTCCCCATGTTATGTGGACTATATATGTAAAGAGCTGCCTCCAAAGCCCAACGCAATTAAATAGGGCAAGCTCAAGCCGAGAGGGAAGTCTCTTAATATACTCAGAGATTTACGAGGGGAGGTCAATAAGTTCGCGGAATGGAGGGGTTGGTGGGGATAAATTTACTCGTCCAGGTAGGCACCAGTTAAGCACCTCATTAAGAGTATATATACCAAGTTTGAACCTAATCGGGTCATTAACTTTTGAGTTATCGACCTGCAAACAACTAAATCGGGAAGAAGTCAGCCAGTATGGAGAAAATTGAACACCGTGCCGTTATTAAGTTCCTTACCAAGCAAGGAAAATCCGCTCAGACGATTTTTCAAGAGCTGTTAGCGGTTTACGCCGACTCTGCCCCTGGTAAAACCATGGTTTACAAGTGGCATGGTCTTTTCAAACAAGGAAGGGAGTCCATTGAAGACGACCCCCGCTCCGGACGGCCAATTGAGGCCACCACACCGGAAATCGTCGAAAAAGTAGAAAAACTTGTATTGGAAGATGCCCGACTGAAGAAGAAGCAACTTGCAGCAATGGTTGGAGTATCCGAATCAAGTATTTTAAATATCCTACATCATCATCTTGGGATGACTAAAGTCAGTGCAAGATGGGTTCCGAGAATGCTCACGCCACTTCAAAAACGCGAGCGTGTCGAGTGCTCTCACCAGTTTCTGGAGCTCTGTGGAGAGAGAAAGGAAGAAGTTATGGCCCGGATTGTTACTGGATATGAAACCTGGGTTCACCACTATGAACCTGAGTCGAAGCAAGAGTCGATGCAGTGGCATAAAAAAGGCACACCTCCTCCAAAGAAGTTCAAAGTGTCACAATCGGCCGGAAAGATCATGGCGACTATCTTTTGGGATACAGAAGGTATTTTACTGATCGATTATAAAGAACGTGGTGCGACTATAACGGGACAGTACTACGCTTCTTTACTGGAAAGATTGAAAGAAGCCATTAAGGAAAAAAGAAGAGGAAAACTGTCAAAAGGTGTGCTCCTTTTGCACGACAATGCACCCGTCCACACGTGCCATGTTGCGACGGCTGCTATTCACCGATGCGGCTTTGAACAATTAAACCACCCACCATACAGTCCAGACTTGGCCCCCAGTGACTATTATTTATTTCCAAAAATGAAGAAAGAGCTGCGTGGAAAGAAATTTGACGACGATGAAGAAGTCAAGTCGGCAATTTCGGCCTATTTTGACACCAAAGACAAATCATTTTTTTTCGATGGTATAAACAAGCTATTTGAGAGATCCGAAAAATGTATTAGGGTTAAAGGAGAATATATTGAAAAGGAAAAATAATTTGGTGTTTAATTTCAACCTCCTTCTCTCTCATTCCGCGAACTTATTGACCTCCCCTCGTAAGTAGGACGAACCTAATTGAGTTTTAATGTTATCAACTCGCAGTTTTACTGTTTCGTATATCTCACAGGATTAAATGTTGTCCATATTTTATAAGGTAACGCGGCGCGGGCGGGTGGCATGCTGTTCATTTTATTCTCTACTACAAGAAAATGTTTAAATAATACTTATCTGAATGCCTCGGTGGTCTAGATTAGACCACTCGGCAAAGCACTTAGGTAAAGAACTCGGCCCGATACCCGACGGTACCGGGTTCAATTCCCAGGTCAGACAAAGTTCGTTTCGGATTTTTCGATGCATAGCCCGGGTTAGTGATCACCAACCCGCATTTGGCATCAATTGTAGCGATGACTTGATTTTAATGATGGAGGCCCTTGCCCAGCATCAGCAGTAGGACAGTCAAGGGCTATTTAATTTAACTTTTTACCTTGTTTAGAGGCCAACTACATTGTTTAACTAGATTGTTTAAATTGTTTAACTTCGTTGTCTTCTAATACTTAACTAACTTGCCTATCTAAATTTTTTGACATCCCTACACCCATCCGATGACCTGACATTGCGAAAGTTGCTTACCGTGCAAGATCTCAACAAATGTGGGTCGTGAGGACGGCTAGTGAGGCGGTGTCCGCATCTGGACTCTGCATCAGGCAGAGCAGAGCTGACTGACCAAAGTCATTTGCTAACTCATCTATAAAAAAACCCGAACGCGCAAACCACTGCGCCGTTTATCTCCTACCTAAACCTATCATCAAGACGAGTTTTGGGCGGGGAGGGTTCCCCGCCCAAAACTCGTCTTGATGATAATATTTTTTAGAAAAGGGTAAAATAGGAGTAAGATAAATACTTTAAATTAATTACTAATAATAAAATACCTACACAAAATACAGCAAAGTTTCATCATCATCATTATCATCATCATCATCATCATCATCATCATCATCATCATCATCATCATCATCATGAAATCGTGTGCAGCAAGTTTAAAAAAATTATTGAGGACGTAAGACTATGCCAGCTTCCATACAAAGCAAGCAGTACAAACCCCCTTTAGTAGGCACGCTTGTTGATCAGAAAGCAGACAGTAAGTAGGTATTTTCAATAATATGTATATGTAACCAATAACCTGATTAGGTAACCGTGTTCTCCGCTGAAGATGCGGATTATTTCGCTTGGGATCTTCGTTAGGATATCGACCTAATTACTCATTGACCCATCACCGGTCTTCATCCATTACCCAACAGTAACTACTGTGTCATCTAAATAACTTCTTAGTTTATTATCCTTACTAGTTGTACCCAGCGACTTCGTTCGCGAAGACTACACTATCCCACAGGAATCTGTTACCGGGATAAAAAGTATATCTATGTATATCTATATCCTAGTCCGGGTCATGGTCGGTCTATGTGCAAAGTTTTATCCAAATCCGTTCAGCCATTTTCACGTGATGCGCGGTCAAATAAACAAACAAACAGATAAACAGACAAACAGACAAAAATTCTAAAAACTGTCGGAACGTGTTCTGTTATATGATTCTAAGTAGGTATCCCCAGCCAACTTTTTTTCGAATATCTTCCAGGTACTTTCGACCCTCTCTATGCTCTTTAGCTTATATATTAATACGTGAAGCATAAACTTTTTACGAAAATTGCGCGGACGGAGGAGTATGAAATTTCGCACACTTAAGGTTATATAGAGAAGGATTGCAGAATGTTAATATTTTTTTAAATTATGCGTTAAAGATACATTAAATCAATAAAACAAACATTACACACACTACCATGTATTATATATATACACACACGCGCATTATAGAAGTCTTAAAAAATTTCAAACATGGAAGAGGAGCGGCCCAAATCTGTCAATGCCAATCCAAACTCGCATTCTATCTTTTTAAATTTTTCATTGCCTAGGATCGAATTTGTATATAGATACTTCAAAGTTAAGTAAAGTTTTCTGTAGGTAAACGGTGTTAATTATTGCACATCATCATAGTAAATAAGTTAAGTAAGTAAATAACTTATGACTGTCCCACTGATGGGCAAAGGCTTCCATCATTGTAATCAAGTCATCACTACAATTGAAGGATGATGGCTTCATCATCATCATCATCATCATCATCATCATCATCATCATCATCATCATCATTATCATCATCATAATGACATCTTAATTTATAAACTTTTGACTGAGGTTTGCAAACTTTACCAGACATGAAGAGATCGGACAATCTTTGCCACTCAGACCCATCGTGGTTTGATGAACGAGTACTATCGATTGCAATCTTACGACAACAATTGAAACCAACAGCTTAATGTACTACTTGAAGCAGGACTCATAACATCAATGTTTATAGCATTGTTGTGTTCCGGCAGCTAGAGATAAGACAGCCAGTGCCTCAGTAGATGAGGATTTTAGGTGTAGTGCGCTCTCCATTTTTGACCTTATCATCACCTAACAGCGGTGAGATAAAGGCAAAGTGCTCACCCGTCTGCAATAAAAAGAAGTTCCATATAAGTATTATAATTGGTTAACCCATTCTGGCAAAGATAATTGTTACACAAGCGGTAGTCCCAGCGCCAATTATCTCCTAATAATGATATAATATTATTTTTTTGAAGAGCTCGATGGTTAACCACATTGGTTAACGCGCCCGGTCGGTCATCGGATGGTTGACCAAAAATTTATCATCTTGAGCTCCTCCGTACTTCCGAAGGCACGTAAAGCCGTTGGTCCCTGCTGCATTAGCAGTCGTTAACAACCACTAATCCACACTAGGTTCGCGTGGTGGTTTATGGCCCGTTCTCCCTATCCATCCATAGGGAAGGCTCACGAGCCACGAGCTCATAAGGGCAAGCCCCAGCAGTGGGGACATAAATGAGCTGATGATTATGATAATGATGATTATTATTATATTTTCTAAAAACACAATATTGTTTTGCTTAGCATTTAACTTAACACACAACAGCACGGACCGCGAAATTAAGAATTTTGTATGCGAAGGCGCGCGCACAAAGTAATTCACGACACAGCTCTGGCATTTGAAAAAGGATTTCTGAAAGAGCTTGTAACGGTAACACCGGTTAAGGGCATAGAAAGGCGTAATGTCAAAACTATGGGATAGTAGATACAGCCAGCATTAAATTTATCACCACATAGGTTACTTCCTAAATTGTCAAAAACATGATTAAATTTAAAGATATTTTTGACCACTTGTGTTACATTGATAGCAGCTGACTGTACCAATAGCAATCCTGATAACATAGGCATCCTTACATAATAATATATTATAAATTTTATCAGGAAAACTAACACAAATTATGCCAATCAATTTGATTACTTTACTCTGTCTATGCAATAAAACCGCTTGCCAAGTGTTAAACGTGAAAGAAGTTGTTGACGTCGAGCCATTTGACCCGTGTGAACGACCGACCTCACATAATAGTAGCGTTGCAACGAGTATATCACATTCACTCATGCTCATACCGCACTGAGATTATTATGTTCAGACATGGCACGTAAAACTACAAAGATCGCGTGATACCAGCTAAATAGAATTGTTACTGCTACCTGACCAGGCTTCATTATTTTGTAATCGTTTAATGCCACGAGTCTCGTTTATTTGCTGAACAAATTATGGTTTAGATCAATTGTTGCAAGTTCAATGACACGGTAAAATGGTGTTAAAGTATGCCCGATAAGGCTGTACTTACACAGATATTATATGATGTGATGGTAATGGTTTATAAAATATTTAGGATTAATAGGAATATCTTTTGTGAAAAGTGAATTTCTTTTCCACTTTTTTACGCGACCACTCCAAATAGGACTAACACACCTGGCTGACTGGTCATCCAATTGAGGTACCGAGAAATGTATCGAGATTCAACCATTTTGGTACCCTGTCGAATTGTTGAAGTGCTTGTTTGTAACACTTTTGGACAGTTGACCTTGAAATGAACATCCGAAAGAAATATTTTTACAATTATTATTCATTTAAGATTATTAATCGATTAGGGTGAAACGTTCCGAGTCCGTCCAGAAGCAGTAGCCGTAGTAGGTTTAAATGTAGTATTAGTACTACTACATTTAAACCACTAATAAGGTAAACCTGGCCATTAAAACAATAGTGCACACAACTATTCCATTGTAATGAGCACGCAATTTGTCATTGGATAGCTCCGTCATTCGCATCATGCCCGGGAATGCAATTAACGGCATGTCACCAACAATATATTTGTCCATGACAGGCATTGTGCAACTGTTTCCCTGGCGAGTGCCATTGTGGTCACCGCAGGCGGGTTTAATTGTCGCTGTACCGCATAAAGCACAGCTGACACTCAACGTAAATTGTATGTTGTTAACGGTGTCAAGTTACACGCCGAGATAGTTCGGACTAATCGTGTCACGATATTCGCGTTGCATTAATCCTCACAAATTACCGGAAACGGTCTTAACAATGCTCAGATAAATAGTGTAATACTTGTTCTATTACACTAGCTTTATCACTTTTTGCTTGGAATGATCAAGAAAATTTAAGAGGAGCTCTTTGGCGCAGCGCATTCGGGCTATGATCGTGCAAATTAAGCCAGTTTCGCACCCGTCCCCGGATGGAAGACCAAATCAAAAGGACAATTATTTTGTCCATTCACGCATTGTGCTACTGATTCCTCGGCGAGTGTTCCAGGCGGGTTTAATTGTAGTCGTGTCGCATAAAGCACAACACTCAACGCAAATTGTATGTTGTTAACGGTGTCAAGTTACACACCGAGATAATTCGGACTAATCGTATCGCGATCTGCTGCATTGTTCTCACAGATTCAAGGAGATTACAGTAAACGGTCTCAACAATGCACGGATAAATAGTGTTATGCATGGTTTTGTTTAAATTAGATTTATCACTCTTTGCTTAGTTTATAATGAGAGTGTGAAAATGTGGAGATCGTTCCCGCAGGTGACGCTATTCAGTGATGGGTCCTATTTATTTACTGTATGAATGGAGATAATATTGAGTATATACTGTAAGAATGCTGTCGCAGTAAAATTGTCACCTCCCATGGCCACTTACATATAAGTGTATGTCGGTGAAAAAACGGGCATAATTAAAAATATTTCCAGTCCATCTGTGTTTTGGAAGGCACGTTTAGAATTGTTTTAAGTTGTTGTCGTAAGGTGACACACTTTTACACCCACCAACCTGCATTGAACATGGTAGATTATTATGATCTGACCTCCCAATGTATGGCAAAGGCCGGATTATAGCAGTAACACGTTTATTATAGAACAATGATGGTGTATGAGTAAGTTGCTAGAATTCCTTTGAAGAGTTGCAACTCTTGAATCAATTCATACAAGGTTTTTTATAATTTATAATATCTTTGAATAGGACAAGTAGGTACCACTTAACAAGATTGTCTCAAAGCCTATATAAGATTAATAGCCAAATCTTAATCAGGCTTAAGGCTAAAGTAAATCTGTGTAACTTTTAGTCGGGTCATTGACCGCTGATATCTGATAAAATTCAATTAAATTTTATCCCTCCACTTTTTTATCTACCGGAGAGCGGAAGTTTAATTCCGACGCCTTCACTTTCATTAAAAAAAAGCGGTAACGTTAAGGACCACCTGCGGACTACTTATTGCTCAAAACCAGACAAGTGGCTTGTAGAACTGCTCGTATATGGAGGATTCCGTTATATGATTCTAATAAAATGGATTGGATGCATAACCGAACCTTATTTTATAATATAGAAAGACTAACTTTTTGCGGCTTAAAAATAAAAAGATAGGTATATAATTTTTTTTTAAATTAAGGGATTATCTAAGATTAGGTCTTTTATAAATATTGAAATATGTCTTTGAATTCATAAAACTAGTTATGAAGTTTCGGTATCCCAAATAAGTATTTTTCACTTTCCAAGAATTTCGAGCTCGTCGTTGTATCTGACGATCAGGAAATTGGGATCGCGCACATAGACAGACAACAAAGTGATCCCATAGAGGTTCCATTATTTCCATTCTGAGGTATGGTACCATAACCATTTACTTCCTAAGCCCGAGGGTCCGTTTCCGTAATGTTCCGAACATGAGAAGCCGTACAAGATCAAGATATGAAAGGTCAAAAACCAAGATTGTATTGGCAGTGACATTGTCTTTACAGTTACTCGTTTTTGATAATGTATGTCAAGTGCCAACGAAGCCGTTGTTGCTGTCTGTTATTGCCGAATAGCTCATATTCGTGCCAAATACTGACCGCTATGTATTCTTAATGGTTACAGCACAACTATATTTTGAACGTACATATATAGTCATGTTGAATACGTTAGTAGGCTATCGGGGATTACTTACAAAACTTCTGTCAGTTTACCTAGCAAACAGGTAAAGTAATGTAAAATATTTAAAAAAGAATATTTCTATTATTTTTTAAATATTTTACATTACTTTACCTGTTTGCTCCTGTTTACCGAGGAGCTCGATGGCGCAGTGGTTAACGCGCCGGGTCTGCGAGTGCTGAGGTTAAGAGGGGGTATAAAGGTAAATCACCAATCGTAGATTTGATTTTAACACAAGAAGATAAACCACGATTTACCCGAAAAAAATATCATAGATACTTCAGCATACTTGAAAGGGACTGGCTTAGGCGAAAACATAATATATTAAAATTTTATCGATAAAATAAAATCACAAACTTACGTCTACTTTTCAACTAGAATCAATTTATTTTCAATTTGACGCATATTACTGAGCCAATATTTTAACACATAATATCAAATTATATTACCGAGCGACTGTATTAGCGATTTGAAAAAAAAATGTATATTTTACGAGTAAATAAACTAAAACTAATTCGGCGCTTACGACATTCTTATTCCGTGCAGAACGCTGCAGTCTGTCGCACCTGACCCGAGGTAACAGGCATGTTTTGTTTCATCGATTAGTCGCGATCACTCTGTTGAGACGAGAGGACTGTGTTTCTGTGCTCAGGGCGCCGAGAAAATATTTCGTTAAAATATAATATTATTATCATAATATTGTTATTATTTCTTTTCATTGGTGATGAGTAGTCTCACCTTGAAATATCGACCCTTACGTATTAACTTTAGAGCTCACTATACAATGTATTAGAAGCGCTGAAGCAATGACGGCGACGCGGGTACCGGGTATAGTATATGCAAAACAGAACGATGCTTTTGACCACTCGTATTGGTGGCAGTATGTATAGTAATTTTTTTTCACAGTACATAATTAAGTTGAATTAGCTATTCTGGAAGTATTGTATCATACTTCGTATATTACCGTACAAACTTGTGATTTACAATTATTTTGTATTTCAGAACTGCTGCAGCTCGTAAATGTCGTAATATCTCACAAGCCGATGAATGCTATCCGGTCAAACTCGTACGCAAAAATCTCTCATCAACTCTGTTAGTTCGTTACAGTTGTTTAATTTAAAGCTATTCGTATATTTATTTTTATAAAAACCATAGAATGTAAACATAATATTGATTTTTTTATATGTTAACACATGAAAAGTCTGTCGTTGCTGACTGTACAATCCAGCTCGAAGATCTCGTAGATCTCGAAGAGCTCGCAGATAAAATGCCTCGCGATACCTGAAAAATGAATGTAAAAGCTTATTTCTATAAAAATGAACTTGAATTTGGTCCAGAATTATCTTTTCAAATATTTTACTAAATGTGGGTAGCACAGAAATTGGTCTAAAGTTAGTGGGGTCAGATGTGCTACCTGATTTGTATAATGGAATTACTTTACTGTGCTTCATTAGGTCAGGAAAAACACCACAGTCAATACATTCGTTAAATATGCAAGCTAAAACTGGAGCTATTGTCTCAATAACGGATTTAGTGACGTCAACGGAATTACCCCACAAATCAGCAGTCTTTTTTTTTATTAAGAGTGTTAAAAGTTTTAATTATATCTCTAAAATCAATTTTTTTAAAACTAAAATGGTTTTCACTAGGTTTGACATTTTCCTTTAGAACCGCTTCAGCTACAGTGGGGGACGAGTCCAAAGTCTTTGTAGTTGAAACTGGAATATCAGTAAAAAACTTCTCAAATGCCGCAGCAACATCACCATCAGAAGTTAAGATTTGATTTTCGAAGCTCAATTTGTACTCATTGTTACGACTTTTGACATTTCCAGTTTCACTATTTATAATATTCCATGTCATTTTTATTTTGTTATATCACTTAGCTTAATCTTTGAACTCAGGAATTTTGCCAATCGACATACTGTTTTAAATAACTTAGAATATTTTTTGACATACAATTTGAAATCTTCACTGGTGTTATAGTTGCGTTCATCATATAGCTCATAAAGTCGCTTTCTACTTTTGTGGATACCAATTGTAACCCATTCACTAAAAGTAACAGTACCACTAACCGAGATCATCTTTGGAATAAAAGTTTTATTAAATTCTAAACAATATTTATAAAAGAAATCATTATAAAATTTATTTGGGTTATCATTATATTCTACATAACATATATTATCATAGAGATTGTTTTGAAGCGTTCCAGACGACCTGCAGTTTTTGGTACAACAGTGATAATCTGTTTCTTCACTTGCTGACACTGATGTGGAAGGCTGACCATTTTGCCACAATGATCAGAGTCTAGTTTATTAATAATGAGTTTAGACAGAGGTACTAGATCAGTGTATATATTATCGATACAAGTGGCCGAAGTGGCAGTTATTCTAGTCGGCTCCAAAAATAAATTATTCAAATTATATGATTGAAATAAATTTTTAATTTTGATAGAACCTGTAGACTTTTCTAACAAATTAATATTAAAATCACCGCAAACAACTATCTTTTTACCTACATTGCGGATTTTATATAATGCTTCATCCATTACTTTTTCAAAATAATCATACAATGCTGACGGAGGCCTGTATAACTTAATACAACAAGTCGCTCCAGCTCCACACAAGCTATTTCTATTGTTTGCTCAACCGAGAGGCTCATTATGTCTTTTCTTTCCTTTAATTTTAACTTCTTATCAGCTATAATTAAGGAGCCACCATGAATTGAATTTACTCGACTGAACGAACTACCTACCAAATGATTATTAAAATTGAACATGAACTGATGATCTTTAAGCCAGTGTTCAGTAATACACAGAATATCAACTTTATTATCGTTCATGAACAATTCAATCTCTGGATCTTTGCCCATCATTCCTTGAATGTTCTGGTGAACCATACTGATTGACTGAACATTTTTAATAATTGTAGGTTGAGACGGGCTTTTCTTAGAATTAATTACACATTTATTTAAAATATTACCAAACATTTTGCAAGAGAATTCCTCTTTTGTCTTATGATTTAATTTAAAATCGTCATTAAAGAAAAGCTTTGTAAAAAAGCTTATTATAAAGTGTCTGATTACATTCAAGACAAAACAGCATGGGTTAAAAATGCTTCAATCACCCCAACAGGTATTTATAATTTAAAATATTTTTAAGTAATTTTAAACTTGTATAAGTTGATAACGGCATATAATTTTGTAAATGTCGTTACTTATATTAAAACTGTGGAGTTCTTCTCCACAACTAAAAAATAGACGTCCTGAATGGGTAGTAGGTAAAAAAAATGTTTGGACGATTCAAAAGTTCTTTTCTAAAGTTTATTTGAATACAAAATATTTGACACTTTGACTTTGACTTTGATTACAGAAAGTCTGTTTATCTTAAGTGTAAACAATATTTTAGTTTTTTTTACCATTAAAAAAACAATAAAATTTTTCATTAAATTTCAATAGTAAGTCCTATAAAGATTGTTACATTTTAAGACAAGTTAGAATGAACAGACCTTAAATACATAATTTAATGCAAAAATGTTTTTAACTTACCTTCTTTCTGTCTGTTCTTTGCAGTACAGGTACAAGCCAGGGAACGAATTCTGAAAAAAAAATGTAAACCTATGAATCTATGTAAATAAAGCGATATTTTTGTAATAAAATTAGACTTCTTTTTTTACATTGTCGACACTCTTTGAAGAAGAGATATAACAGTAAGAGCACTTACACACGAGCAGCACTTTGGTATCAATAGAGGTAACTGTAGCGTCGGATGGTAGGCCTTTGACCTTTAACGTGTCGACAGCAACCGCTGACTGTTGCAGTTACTTCTGTCGATAGCAAAGTGCGACTGAAAGGGATAATATAATCTACATGATACAAAAAATAATCTACATAATACAAAAATGCTTAAAGATTTTATGGCACCTACGCCTTTATAAAATAAAACAATATTAAATATTTAAAGTAGCAATATATAATAAAAATATATGATATCATTACTTACCTTTGCGTATTATTTACCACCAGCAAAGAGTATTTTAGTGTTTCGAAGTACAGCTAGGTGATCCGACTCGCACTTAGCCGGTTTTTATCTGATTATTTTAGGTATACTGTGCGGGATCGCACTAAACACGAGTACACACGAGGGAGCGACCTGCCAATCTGTTGCGTTGGCCGCCACGCCGTACGTACGGACGAAAGCGGGGCGTGAAAGGGGCGCGGGTGGAATCTGTTTTTTTTCTAGGTTTATACGCCCTCTTAAGCAACTTTCGCAAAGGCCGGTCATCGGATGGGTGATCAAAAATTTATCATCTCGAGCTCCTCCGTGCTTCGGAAGGCACGTAAAGCCGTTGGTCCCGGCTGCATTAGCAGTCGTTAAAAACCACCGCACCGCACTGGGCCCGCGTGGTGGTTTATGGCCCGTTCTCCCTGTCCATCCATAGGGAAGGCTCGTGCCCCAGCAGTGGGGACATAAAATATGCTGATGATGATGATGATGATGATTTCTATTATTGATTCACGGTGCTAAATAAATGTAGATTGGCTTAGGTACAATGACATTCCTCAATTGTGTGAAAAGAATAACACCTAAACTATGACTCACATGAATGTGTTACCATACAGAGTGACGTGTGGTTTTTTGTTCAAATTCCTGCACTAGCTCGCACTACCACTTGCCAAGAGTCTGCATGCCCCCAGGCGATGGCCTGCCAAATGGTATGAGTTCACGACCGGTCGCATCGCACAATTCGCACACCCGGCAGCGACCATGATAGCTCAATTTATTTATGAAGCTATTACAGTTTATGAAAAGAGTTATATGGTATGATTAATTAACAGCTGATACCTTCTTGAATAAAATTTTAATTAGAACATTTGTGGCAAGGAAGGTTTTGAGTTGGTATCAATCATGATGATGGTGATATTGGTGGTAAATCATCAATTCAAATTTAAATTCAAATACAAATTTAATTATTTTCTCATCACAAGGTATAGGTATAAAGATACGTAGGTATAAAGGTGTAAAGGTACAGAGATAAAAATGACCCATATCAAGTAGTTGAAATCCATAAGTATCCCTTGTGAGAGACTGGTGCTTGCTATAGGTTTTGAAAAAAACCCGTAGGCCACAGGTCATTCCGCGGACTTTGAGTTAACTATAACTAAAACCATACATTATTAATAACAAATAAACAAAGAACACGTTGTGGCATCAATTAATGATATAGATTACCGATGCCTAAAGTTGGTCCCATGGGGGGAAGACACAGAGTTTTTTATTATCAAGTGTCTTATTATTTGATGTGGGGTTCCTTAAGATGAAAGGGATTTTTGTGTGTTCTGCGGACTAAAAGGACCGCTGATATAGATCAATGAAAATGAAACATTCCTTATGTTTACATAGTATGAAACAAAGTCGCTCCCGCTGTCTGTACGCTTAGATCTTTTAAACTAAGCAACTAATTTAAATTTTAAGAGTGTTTCAAGAGTAAGGTTTAATAAATGCATTTAAGGTAAAATTATATATCATATATTTAATAAAATTTAGACAGGACAACGTCTAAACGGTCAGCTAGTTTAATATAAACACGAACTGTGTATGTGAAGTGTACGGGATGGCCGTACATCTGTAGCTGGGGTTGCGCCAATAACAATTTTTTTTTTCAGTATCAGCCAGAGTTCTTGAGAGGAGATAGCTTCGAGTGTCTTGTCCGCAGGATAAAACTGTAAACAAACTTATTAACACAAAACTATTATCTTACTAACTAGCTTATCTATAATCGTCCGGAACATGAACGTTGATAAACAGCAATATTTTATTGATAATCTAACGCTGTGAATATTGAAAAACTTGTGACCTATCAAACCTAAAACGCTGGAATAAAATTTCTGACGTAATAAATAGAAGAGATTGCGAAGCTAACGCGTGATGTTTTGTCTCTACGATACTCATAAAATGAAGTTGGTTTATTTCAATTGTCTGGCGAGGTCGTTGTTCCATCCCGATGATTTCGTTGCGTTGAGCGCGGACCTCGTTTCGATCCTGTCTTGTAACTAGAGAGGGGTGAATGAGCACCAAGGCAGCGCTGATTTCATTTGCTATTCGTAATTAAACGCTATTTCGCTATTAATAAGTACTTTATTGATTATTATTGGGTGACATATTTATTAAAAGGTGCTGATTTATTATTATGTGATTGGTATTTATGTTTTAATTTAAATATATTTTTAGTTAAGCCCTTTCATATTTGTGAGACTAAGCTCCTATTGTTCACCATAAACGACATCTATAAGTTCTACCATCGGCGTAACATAATGAATTCATCAAAGCAGCGGCCCGAAAAAAGGACGAAAGGAATGAACAATGGAAAAACAAAAAGTTTTTACTCTCAAAAGCTCTCAGCGATTTATTCAAAAGCTTCAACAAAACTCAAACATTGTGCACCAGCCAGTGTTTCAAAAATAAAAAGGTAAAGAAAGCTAGAAGCCCTATGGGCGGTGCGGTACCGCGCACTCCAGGTCGTCGACCGGCCTTGCGCCGCGCAGGGCCACGACGCACTGGCTGGCTCTAACCCTCGCTTCGGCGCTTTGTTCCACGTCTCGTTTGCTTCGCGCAAATTATAAACACCAACACCAGCCAGTCGGTTCGCCGCATGAAACCTATAAGCCAGTTCACTCATCGACTCTTGTTGCTAGCGATCACATAGGTATAACAAATATTCTAAATCAATATCCAAACCCACGCACTGCTCATACTCAGTTCAAGAGCAATGTATCCTCACATATGTAAGATTTTTCAATTTGATTAAAAACATAAACACAGCTGCAATGATAACACGATGAACGTAAACTATAGGCAGCGCGCCAAGAATATTGTGCAAGGTCGCGCACCACTCTTTATTATTATTGCACAACTTCGCAAGACAAATCGGGATCCACTATACGTGCACGTGCGTCATCAAGTGTAATTTTAACTCGCGGAAGGGCAGCATTTATTATTTGAGCTTTCCACAGTACGCGCCGGGCGCCGCGCAGCTCGCGCTCGTGTCTGCCTGTTCTGTTATGGCGCGTCCCATTAGCCGCGGTTCCCGGTGAAGTAATAAGCGCGGTATGCCCACGCGCAGTTTTCGGCGACACGGCGTCAGCCTGTCTGACAGTTCATCAGTCAACACTGAACTGTTCCATGTTTGAACTATAAACACGGACGTTCACTTGTTTCAAGTGTGTTTCAATATTGTTTTAGTACCTGATAAAGTTCAACGAGATAAAGACAAAGAAGGGGATTGAGCTGCTGCAACACTTGGTGGAGTATTATCATGCTCAGACCAATTACTTCCAAGACGGTTTGAAGACGATCGAACATTTCGGCGTGTACGTCGCGGATCTGAGTGTACAGCTGCAGAAGATACGGCAGCAGCAGGACGACGAGAGGAGAAGGCTCTTGGAGCTGAGGAACATGTTGCGGGCAGCTGCTCCTCAGGACCGAGAGGTAACTATTATAGGAAATGAAAACTTTATATAGCCTTTAGGAAACTTCTTTTTTTTCATTTGTTTAGGATACAATAGACGTCAGGATTTTGTGTAGAGCTTTCAATTATTTGTCACGTCTAACGTTTGGAAATTACAAAGTTTCTTGTTGAATTTTGTATGATGTAAGGCTATATGGCTTTAACTAAAGTCATAATTATTATAATATATGTTGTTCAAAACACATCTAATTAAACTATTTACATATGTCATTACAACTAGCGCAAATACTTTTGCTCGCACATATAAAATATAAGCTAACAACGGCTCTAAACAATAATTTTTGGCAGTAGCAATGGTGTGAGAAGGCTGATGAGCCCTGGCAGGTCTTTAGAATCTAGTTACTAAATGAGAAATAATTATATCATCATCATCTCAGCCAAAAGACGTCCACTGCTGGACAAAGGCCTCCCCTAAGGATCTCCACAACAACCGGTTTTGTGCTGCTCGCATCCAGCGGCTTCCCGCGACCTTCACCAGATCGTCGGTCCACCTTGTTGGAGGCCTGCCTACACTGCGCTTTTCGGTACGCGGTCGCCATTCGAGGACTGCTCCGCCCCAGCGGCCATCAGTCCTGCGAGCAATGTGCCCTGCCCACTGCCACTTGAGCTTAGCAATTCTTCGGGCTATGTCGGTTACCTTTGTTCTTCTGCGGATCTCCTCATTTCTGATTCGATCTCGCAGAGAAACCCCGAGCATAGCCCTCTCCATTGCTCTTTGAGTGACCTTGAGCCTTCTGATAAGGCCCATAGTGAGCGACCACGTCTCAGTCCCGTATGTCATCACTGGCAACACACACTGGTCAAAGACTTTCGTCTTGAGACACTGCGGTATATCGGACGAAAAGATATTTCGTAGCTTACCGAACGCTGCCCAGCCTAATTGGATTCGACGATTGACCTCTTTACTGAAGTTGGACCTACCTAGCTGGACCGTTTGTCCCAGGTAAACATAATCGTCTACAACTTCAAGGGCAGTCCCCAACCTTCAGAGGAGTTGGTACGACACGTGAGTTTGACATAACTTTCGTCTTCTCCATGTTCATTTTAAGACCCACTTGTTGAGAGACTGTTGAGGTCACCGAGCATTGTGCCGAGGTCTTCCAGGGTCTCAGCCATGACCACTACATATATCGTCAGCAAATCGAAGGTGAGTGATGTATACGCCGTTGACGTTGATGCCGAGTCCTTTCCAGTCCAGAAGCTTGAAAGCATCTTCCAGTGCAGCAGTGAACAGTTTCGGAGATATCACATCTCCCTGTCTCACTCCTCGCTGCAACTGAATAGGTTTCGAACTGAAGCTCTGGTCCTGAAGACGGACTGACAATGTGGCGTTTTCATACAAACACTTCAACACTTCGATGTACCGATAGTCGATTTGGCACCGCTGGAGAGACTGTAGCACGGCCTCAATCGAATCGAAGGCTTTTTCATAGTCCACAAACGCTAAGCAAAGCGGCTGGTTATACTCTTCGGTCTTCTGTATAACCTGCCGCAGCGTATGTATGTGGTCTATGGTGCTGAAGCCTTTTCGGAAACCGGCTTGTTCGATAGGCTGGAAGTCATCAAACTCTAAGACATATCTCGTTTAGGAGCATAAGGTCAAAAGCGCAAAATGAAAAAACGATCGCAATTTGTCAAAAGAGCAGAATGTCAAAAGCGCACATAGTCAAAAGCGCAGATAGTCAAAAGCGCATGTCAAAGGCGCACATTGTCAAAAAATCCTACTTAAACGCGTTAATCATTGCGTTGTCAATTTTAGTAACAATCAACAATAGTTGTAATTACCCCACTTGCTCACCTACATAAATGGATACCGACGATGTGCTTAAATTATAGCCACTTATATTTCAGATGTTATTTATTTTTAATACTTATACAACATGATCAGCCACTAGCTATAATTGCTAACTTTTCCACACAGCATCCTTAAGGGGGTGCAGCGCGGACGCAAAACTGCGAGTTTCAAGTTTCTTTATGATAGCAAGCGAGCGGCGCGTGGTAGTGTTGTGACAACGGCGCACGACTACGAACACGCACGCACACTAATATCTGTACAAAGTAGGCTGGTGATTTAATTAGAGCAATGTTTACTTTCGAAAAATCATAGACGTTTGGTAAAAAATAATAAAAGTCTTAATATTTTCATATTCATATTTTTTTATTGAAAAATAAGACAACAGTGACCTGCGGAATATCAATACAAACATTTTGATGTCGAATCATTGTATCATTTGTGCTATATTTACAAAGTTTCCGATGAAATAAGTTTTATATATCATTACTTTTACGTATTGTTTATGCAGTTTCTGGGTATTTATTTCAAATTCCAAGACAACCATGCCCGTGTGAAAGGATCAAGCTAACCTACACTAGTACTTTTAATGTATATGGCCTATTCAGCGCCTAGCACCAGTGACTTAAAAACACGTAAATTTTCGAAATTCCGCGCGGCACCCCCTTAATGTTATCTCATCCTCAATATTTTCCTGGTCTTGCATAATTTACTTAACTTAAATAATTAATATATTGTTTGCATAGAACGGAACGCATCCTGTCATTTCATAGTAACTTAAATTATTTGAGGGTAGTTTTATAAAAGTTTGTCACTTTTTCTAACAAAATAAGACATTGTTTTTCTGTCGAATGTGATATGTGTTGGTGATAATATTTGTTTTTGGCGAAAGATCTTTTTAAATACTTACTATTTTATAACATTACTTCTATGCATAATTATTTTCGGTGTGTTATGGATGATCAAGAATATGAGATAGTTACCAATCAGAAAGGTAACTTAGCACTACTACGCAGTGGTTATAGGTATACAAAAAAATTAACCAACAAGGGTGGAACCACTTTATGGAGATGTGTCCGAAGAAGTGTATGTAACGCATCAGTTACTACAGACAATAATAGTAAAAAGTTACTAAGAGAATCTCTTCATACATGTCAACCGGACCATTTAGATAATGAAGTGCTGAAAGAGAAACAGATTTAAAGGAAGCGGTGTGTAAAAATCTTGAACCTATTCAAAAAATCGTTGAGAAAAGAAATCATGATAATATCGAGAACAAGGGTCAAGACCTTGGGATTTCTTACAGATCTTGCAAAGATTCTTTACGTCGTGCCCGCAAAAAGTATTTAGGTACCGATATATTAACCCACAGCAATCCAGAATCTATAACCATACCTGAAGCTTTAGGAAGTGGATTTTTAATACATCAAGATGACGAAATATTGCTGTTTGCTACAAATGTATCAAAGAAAATTGTGAAGTGGCCCGGAAAATATTACGCTGATGGTACCTTCAAAACTACTCCCAGACCTTATTATCAACTGTTTACAATCCACTGTGATATTGGCTCCAGTGAGAATCAAACAAATAATATTCCAGTTGCCTTTGCTCTGTTAATGAATAAAACTCAGGCAGTATATGAAAGATTGTTTTATATCCTTAAAGATAAACTTAAGAGTTCAAATAATGACCTTTAAATCCGATTACAAAACAGGCATTCTGAACACTGCATCAAAAGTTTTTCCTTCAGCACAAATTTCTGGCTGCTATCATCATTATAGTGATGCGGTGTGGAGGATGTCAAAAAAGTTAAAGCTAAATAAAACTAAAGAAGGCAGAAATACAACAAGAAAGTGCGCCATAATTCCTCTTGTACCTGCAAACCGGATACACGAAACATGGCAACATATATTGCACACTGCATCAGACTCACGAGAAATGAGAAAGTTTCCGAGTTTATTTTGAAAATACCTGGTACCCTAAACAATCAGCAAGTACAATAAGCGTTGCTAAACAACGGCATAGAACTACTAATGCCCTTGAGGGCTGGCACCACCGCCTTAATAAAAGAATCCCAAAAAAGCCTAACTTATATTTATTCATTCATAAACTGCGACGAGAAGCAAAATATTGGGATACAAAAAAAACAAATGCACTATTTAAATCACTTCCACAAAATAAAAGACAGCAATGTGATATCGATTTTGACAGAAGATACCGATGTTATTTGAAAAAAATGGAGCGGAACTTAATCACGATTCCTACATTTCTGAACAAAATTATATTCTTACAACTTACCTTGAAAAAGTAAAACAAATTACATAGTTTTTGTTTTGTTAAAACTGATCATTAAAGTAAGAGACACTGTTTAATTATAAATATTGCTGATTATTAAAAATGATAACTCAATTATTGTATATTTACATAATTATTCTGAGCATTTGTTTGAAAATAACAAATATTATTTAGAATGTGTCGGTAGAATATAAAAGTTGACTATTGCTATGTTGATTTATATTTAGTTTACATACATTAAAAATAAATATGTTTCCTAAAAATATTAAATTAGTATTACATTTCCTATTACGAGTATGACTGACCAAAAATAACGACGTTTAGATATTTAATAACAAAGCCAAGCAATTACCCAGTTTAAGTAGGATTTTTGACAATGTGCGCCTTTGACATTCTGCGCTTTTGACTATGTGCGCTTTTGACATTCTGCGCTTTTGACAATCTGCGCTTTTGACTATGTGCGCTTTTGACATTCTGCTCTTTTGACAATTTGCGATCGTTTGTCATTTTGCGCTTTTGACCTTATGCTCCTAAACGACATATCTAAGGCCTTACACTTCACCACCAAGGCCCGCTACAACGTTGTCATGGGGGTGAAGTCCCTCCTACCCTACCCTACCCTAAAGTGGGAGTACAGAATCGCCATACATCGGTAATAGGATCACGTGGTTTTGGCAGTAGAAATCATAAGGGGCAAATGCTTGTAAACTTCCTCGAAAGAGAGGGGCTTTTCTTGATGAATTCTTTCTTTAAGAAACAGCCCCAAAGAAAGGACATGGCAGAGCCCCGACACTATGACTAAAAATGAGATCGACTTTATCATGACGGACAAAAAGCACATATTCAGAGACGTTTCAGTGATCAACAGGTTTAATACCGGCAGTGATCACCGACTTGTCCGAGGCTCTCTGAATATCAATTTTAAGCTTGAACGTGTCCGCTTGATGAAATCTAGGCTCCGTCCTAACCTGCTCCAAACCATCGTAGGATTTGAAACGTTCCAGTCAAACCTGGAAAACCGATTCGTTGCCGTAAAAACCGCAAGTGCAGATCATGTCAACCAGCCCTTCGAAAATGTGGTCTGAATCCTCAGGGAGGAAGGTAAGAGATTTTGCGAGATACGGCGTACAAGCAAGAAGTCGAAGTTTTCGGAAGAAACCCTTAGGCTCACGAGAAAACGACGCGAGGACCCACCTGTCACTTCATCCGAACAACGGGCTCTTAACAAGAAGATTGGTAAACCTGTGCGCTACGACCTCCGATGCTCCAATACACGCTCGATTGAATCGCCCACAGACTAGGTGGAGCGACGATCTTCGCAAAGTGGCTGGCAAGAGCTGGATGAGAGTAGTCGCGGATCGTGCTCGGTGGCGTGCACTTGGAGAGGCCTATGTCCAGCAGTGGATATATAGGCTGATGATGATGATGATGATAAGCCCTGGCAGGTCTTTAGAATCTAGTTACTAAATAAGAAATAATTATATATCCTTACAAAATTCTTATGTAGAAGTGTGCGCGTCATTTCCTGTCATTGATACTTCATTGATGTAATTATGCTCGTAAGTAAAGAAAAAATTAAAGCAAAATAAGTAAATTAAAAAAGTATAAGTAAAGTAGAAAGTAACATTTGTTAAGTCGATTTTTACGTCATATAATTCGTCAGCAAGCAAGTGCCGTACCTCAGAACAATAACTAAAGCGTTATTATTCTGAGTGCCGTACAATAAGGGCTATTTACATTACAGGTGGCGTCTTCGATAGGCGGCTATTCCCTCCACCAGCTCCAAGGTGACAAACAGCACGGCGTCACCAGAAGTGGCTACTTGCTCAAGAAGTCTGAAGGGAAGGTGCGGCGGGTGTGGCAGAAACGCCGGTGTCGTGTCACCGCTGAAGGCTTCTTAGACATATTTCACGCGGATGAGAATAAGCCCCCGGCGAGAGTGAACCTGCTAACCTGCCAGATCAAGGTCTCGGCCGACGACAAGAGGGCGTTCGATCTAGTCTCATGTAAGTAGTTCTTTACGTAATTGCCCTTTATATTTTAATGTGTTTTGTTAGGGGGGACTTACTTACGATCCTTCGCACCGGTTGTTCCTTCAACTGAGAGCAATCCTATACACCTACTTCCATTCACTCCATCCTCAATAAATATAATGAAATTCAAAGTTCAAAACTATTTGCAAACATTTGATTGTGTATTTATTGGGATAGGTTTCAATTTAATTTTGTGTAACAAATAGAGTTCTAGTAAATACAAAGATTTTTTTTGAACTTAAACAATTTAAGCTTTGTAAAATTCAACTTTTTCAATATTAGCAATAATTATATTTGTTTATGTTAATTTCGTATTTTTACCCTCTACATTTAATTTTAGGCATATTATTTTTTGAAATTCGAATACAAAACACACTCGTTTGATTTTATATGTCGGTGTGAATATAATTAAACTACTATTTACTTCTGTATTAGAATTAATTTAATGTAAATTTTTTTCCCTGTTAGAGAAAGTCCCATTATTTTTCCCCAGATTACATTTACTTACAATGTATTTTTTCCTTTGTTTTCCTTGTCGCCATTAGAATTCCACAGCTGTCGTCAATTTGCCAATAAAATAATTTATTCTTTTTTTTCGAGTACTTCCTTGCTTTCAAAGGAGCTTGTTCTTTTTTGGCTACTAAGAGCCTTATTTTTAAATGGAGCAGCGAGAAATAGGATTTGCATGATAATAAAATTAGGAAAGAATAGATGATCCAGCTTCTTAGTGTTGTCATTACCGAAAATCAACCTTCAGCAAGAAGCAACTTTTCCACTGATGAGAGAGCTGTGCTGTGCCGATAAAAAGTACGACTTACAATTCCGTTACCAAAGAGGACATTTGGTAGTCGACTTTAGAGTCGACGACCCAAGTAGCTGCCTGTTTTGCTCTTCGTACAACGAGCCCTAAGGGTTTCTTAACTTTAAATAGATAATCTAGATGATTTTAATACTGTTTATTTGAATTAGCATCACTTAAAAAACAACCATTTTATAATTGCAGACAACCGAACCTACCACTTCCAAGCTGAAGACGAGAATGAGCAGCGTGCATGGACGTCAGTGCTAGTGAACTGTAAGGAGGGCGCTCTCATGAGAGCGTTCCACCAGCAAGCTGGAGAGAGCAACGATACAGGGCACTCGCTGCTAGACCTGCAGCGATCTATCATAAGGGCCGTCAGGGCGATGCCTGGGAACACGGTCTGCGCTGATTGCGGATCGAGTAACGGTAAGTTTTTTTATTAAAAGAGATCTTAAATAGAATAAGTAATGTGCATGGAAGTCATGAACTTCAACCAAGCAAGCTCTTAGTTTTTCGACAATAGAACGTTCCATACATATTAGTAGGCCTAATGTGGGTTGGTGGGTTTTAATGACAGCTATAACGGCATATTATGTCATCCGAAACACAGTTAAAAATTATAAAATTTGGCTACCTAACCGGTGAACAGGTAATTCGAAAATATATATATATATATCTACTAGCTAACCGGCGTACTTCGTACCGCTTTGACAGTTTCCATGACAACAAAAACAAATCATTCGTCCGCTTAACCTCTCTTATCCCAACCACCAAGTTGAACCAATTAGCTCACACTAAACACGAAACTACGACCGTTTTAACTTCTGTGGTATGCGACAGGAAGCCCTTCCTGTTTAGATACATTTGTCAGGATATTGATAGTGTACATGGTCAAGTTTAATTAATCAAAAAGTTTATTTATATCTAATTTACCCAAATATATTTTTGAACTTTTGCGTTTCATCCTTTTTATTTTCTTTTATAATTTTATCTATCTGCAATCAGTCCTGGAGCTATAATCAGATTGGTTGTTCATTTCGGTATTAGTTCGAGCTTATCCACATCCTGTGATGTGTCATCCCATGCGTTAAATAATTGAATTGTAATATTAAAAAAATTCACTGTGATTTAATTAAATTGAGGATTATTGGATTCGTTTTCTTTTTGCCGAGTTGTAGACATTCTACTGTCTAATAGTGTCAGAGCGAGTTGGTTTTCGTGTCGCTGTAATCTTTGTGTGTAGGCCGTTTAAGACCTTTCTACATCCTCCGTAATAGTTGAGATTTGTAGGTACTCGTGTACTTCAGTGTTCCTTGTGAACCATGTTGCACTGATTATTGTCTTTAAAGTTTTATTTTGGAATCGTTGTAGTATTTCTATATTTGAGTGGCTTGCTGACCCCTAGTGCTATATACCATATGTCCATATCGGTTTGAGTATGCATTTGTATCATCATTATCATCATCCGTTCATTTATGTCCCCACTGCTGGGGCACGAGCCTTCCCTATGGATAGATAGGAAGAACGGGCCATAAACCACCACACGGGCCCAGTGCGGTGCGGTGGTTGTTAACGACTGCTAATGCAGCCGAGACCAACGGCTTTACGTGCTTTTCGAAGCATGGAGGAGCTTGAGATGATACATTTTTGGTCACCCATCCGATGGCCGGCCTTTGCGAATGTTGCTTAACCTCAGCACTCGCAGACCGGGCGCGTTAACCACTGCGCCATCGAGCTCCTCGATGCATTTGTATAATTATGAGTTTATTCTCCAAACTCGGCGAGGACTGCCTGCCTATCAGCCAGTACATGTCTTTGAATGTTCTATTTGCTTGCTCTCTTTTATTTTTTATATGTTCGCGCCAAGCCTTCGATTTAAATGCATACCCAGGTATTTGACTACGGTGTACTGTGGCAAGGCACTTCCATTCAGTTTAATCGGTGGACAGTTACCTCTTCGAAGGGTGAAGGTAATGTGGACTGATTTTGTAGCACTTGCCCTGACTGATTCTCCACTTTTTTTAGCCATAGCTCTTTTTCGGTAAGTTGTTATTGGAGTTTCAGGGATGCGATGATATGGCATTTATTGCATGATAAGACTGCGGTATCGTCTGCGTAAGTTGCAGAGATAACTTGGTCAGAAGCGGGTAGGTCAGCAGTATATATAATATACAGAACGGGGTCGAGGACAGAACCCTGAGGTACTCCAGTCTCTAATTGGTGCAAGGAAGAGAAGCAATATCCGTACCTAACCTGAAATAACCAGTGTTGCAGATAAGACCTGAGGAGCATGCAGTATGTGGTAAGCAAATTTTCAGTTTACATAATAGGCTCTTGTGCCACACTCGGTCGAATGCCTGCTGCACATCAAGGAAGACAGCTGAACAGTATTCTTTTATTTCCAAAGATTGTCGGATTGTGTGGGCTATTCTGTATATTTGTTCCGCCGTTCCATGATGAGCCCGGAATCCAAACTGGTGATCCGGTATCGTGTTTTGTTCGTCAAGGATAGGCAGCAACCGCTTAAACAATAGCTTCTCAAGTAATTTGGACAACAGAGGCAGAAGGCTTATGGGTCTATAAGAAGTAACTTCTACAGAAGGCTTTCCTGGCTTGGTGATCATATTTATGACTGAAATTTTCCGTATAAGCGGAAAATAGTATAGCATTGAAAAGAAAAGTTATCAGGACGATTCCTTTTTTTGGCAGATGGTTCAAGACCTCAGATGTGATTAGGTCGAATCCTGGCGCTTTTTTCTTCTTAAGATTTTTAATGTATCATCTTACTTCTGAAGGAGTACACTACAGAACATAAAAAACAGGAGTACACAGTCGTAAAGATAAGGACATCTGCTGGTCACATTTGACAGTGTCGTCGAATTCCTTCTCTGGGAGCATGACATCAGGCTCATTTGGTTTGAAAACTTCTTTTAAGAGCGTTTACGCCGCACACTAGAGCGCCGCCAATGAAAAAAAAACATATCTAGTAATTAGAGATAGAAAATCAAATTATGCTCAACAAACTATTTGAATGAAGTAATTTAGCATTTTTACGTCACCTAATGAACATCTGACGTGTTCTGGTTTAGTTAAATAAGACGTTACAGCTAAAAACGGCGAAGTTTAACTATTTACGACGAAGGGGGTCACATTATTTTTAGCATGTTTAGTATGTGTTGTTGCTACTTTTTGTGAGATGGCTGTACCATTTTCCTTGCTCGAATCTCTTTACATAGGTACTTGACAACCCTTGTAGTTGGCAGGGTGTTTACCAAGGCATAATGTGCAAGTAGCAGGTGTGTTTCGATCTTGTTTTGGGCAATCAATGGTTTGTGCGCATTTAACACATCGAAAAGGGTACATACAATTGATTTTCGTGTGCCCGTATTTTTGGCATCTTGTACACCGTTATATCGGGTATATCGTTTGTTTTTCGTGGGTCCTCTATTTTAACTTTCGTGTTATAAATATATTCTATGCGCTTTACTTCTGGGTTGTTTAGACCAGGTTCTACACTCACAAAGAACACATTCAGTGGTTTTTTATTTCTTCTAGCTAGAGAGTGCACATATAATTTCACCTCTTACTTTATTTCCTGTTTTCTCTATTTCTTCAAAGCTGCTTTTGGTGTTGTATAGTGCAGATTTTTAGTAATTGATTTTTAATAACCAGCCTACGGCACCTTTTTTCTTTCTGAGTGAAGGTGTGCGCAATGAGTCCATTCTTTCGGATGAGGTCGACCATATTTTTGTAAACTTCAGTTGTTTGAGTCATTATTCTCAGTTGATTCCTGTTCATTACTTTTTTTAAAATTGCCACTTGTGAATGCTAGTGGCAGCACTAGTACCAACAGAAAACTAATTCAGCAGGCGTTCCATCCAAGCCTATTCATTACTAGACCTAGGTTTTTCTCAGTAGGGAGCACCCCCGGATCTCATGGCAATCCAAAATCTCAAGCAATAACTATCACAAGTGATAATAAGCTAACCAATACCCCACCCCACATGGAAAGATTAGATGACCCAGTGCAAAGTCTTGTCAATACTTCTAAGAGATACAGCGGATTACCTATAGACCTAATTGATGAACCAGTAGAAAGCCAAACAACTCTAAAGAAAGTTTGCCAACTCCCACCAATTATTTTGTATGGTATAGAAGACTTATCAAAATTGTCAGAACTTCTTTATAAGTCTGCACCACCTAGATACCAAATTCTTTATAATAAGGAGTTTGCGTTGAATAAACCTTTTTATTTGACTCTTTAACAAGCTAGACAGCTTTAATTTTTTTTTCTTTGTTTTCAAACTTATTCATGTATAAACTTGTAGTAGCTTTTTTAAAGATAAATAAGATATGAATAATTGATTTGAGTAAGTCAACAAAAAACTTTTTTTTATTTCCAGACCCCACATGGTTATCAACAAATTTTGGCGTAATAGTTTGTATCGAATGCTCTGGAAGCCATCGAGAGCTTGGAGTGCATATATCCAGGATACAATCACTGACATTGGACAGACTGAGCACGTCGCAATTGCTTATAGCAAGGCACATGGGCAATCAGATGTTTAATGAAGTTATGGAGAACACGCTCGACGAAAGGGATAAACTAACGCCGGAAAGCACTATGTGAGTATGCACAGGATTATTATTATTAAATAGAACTACATGTGTATATTATATAAGGTTCATATTACAGTGCTTGAAGTATTTTTAGACGTCAATAAAACACTTCTTATTATAAGGTTGTATTATATTACGATTTTTTTTCGTCTGTAAAATTGTTACTCATTCACAAATTAAAAAGTAAAGGAGTTATGTAGAAATCGGTAATAAAAACCATACCCTTACATTTAATCTTACACCGGTCGTGTTCGCGGGATGCCAATCAGCCAGTGGCCATAACCATTGTAATCGGTCGAAGCGCCGAGTAAGTAAGAAGGTACTTATACCTAACATTTCTATACTAATTAGTTTCCATCAAATATTAATTAAAAACTATCATGTACAGGGAGGAGCGTCTCAGGTTCATTCGGGAGAAGTATGTATACCGCACATGGGCGGCGCGAACTTGTTGCGACGCGGCCGAACGCCTCTCCGAAGTGGAGCACGCCGTCAACAACTGCCACCTGCAGAACTTACTACAGGCGTACGCGGAGGGCGCGGACCTGGCGGCGCCGCTGCCGTGCTCGGTAACAGCTGCTTATTGTAGTACCAACGCCTGCACATCAACCTATCCAAAACTGTAAAATTAGTTCAATTAATGTTCTACCATATGCCTAAGACATAAAGCTCAAAGTTTATTGAGGAAATTTGGCAGTTTGTGGAGTCTGATGTGCAAGCGTGTGTGTGCTAGGAGAAAGAGACAATGCCGTTGACCTGCGGTGTGAGGTGAAGCAAGCTGTTGACAACTATCACCTGCACAACTTACTGCAGGCGTACGCGGAGGGCGTGGACCTGGCGGCGCCGCTGCCGTGCTCGGTAACAGCTGTTCATTGTCATCAGCTAGGAGGGGTAGTTTGCCTGCCTCCTTCAACCGTTTCAAGCTGTGCTTCACCAGAGCTATGCGAGGTAGCTAAGTGACACGCAAGGAAAATATACATCGATAGGATAAGTTTATTTTACGACGCCTAAGCTGCGATGCGGCTAAGCAACTGTCTGAAGTGGAGCACGCCGTACGCGTTTTTAGCTATTGCAGATATGATTGCAGACGTCCATCGATAATATACAGCATTATTTTACTGGCATGTAAGTTTTCACATACTCTTTTTGAGCCCTTCTTGTTCAGAGGTGTAAAAAGGGACTGTCTCCAGTAATGTGGCCATCAGCCTGTCCGCCATAATTGATGGCACAAATCTATTATAATTTTTGTAACTGTTTCTTCAAAACGTTTCAACTCTTCAGCAAATATGGTATCTCTTCCAGGTGACTTGTTTGACTTGAACTTCCGCAAAGCACTCCTGACCTCTGTATTGAGTATTTTTGGTTTCAAGCTTTTTATAACCTACTGTATCTTTTTAGGATTGCGGCGAAACAGCGCTCCACCTCGCCATATCGCGAGAGCTAGGCGACGGCTCCTGCCTCCACATAGTCGATTTTCTAGTCCAAAATGGCGGTTCCCAGCTGCTAGACAAAACCACATCTAGTGGCATGACGGCATTGCATCTCTGTGCAGCCACAGATAGAACAGAACCGATGAAGCTGCTGTTGAAAGCTGGCGCGGATCCAACACTGAAGGATGGTAGTGGAAGAACTGCTTACCAGATCGCAAGGCAGATGGGCCACCACGCGTGTCAGGAACTGGTGAGTTTAGAACATTTTCTAATGTTATGTCTGTCTAATGTGGATCTGGGATCCCCGCCCGATTCTCTAAATGTCACTACACATTTACAGAATACACTAAACATGCACACAAGCTTAGGTCCAAGACACCGTACTCGTAGAACAAGGGTACGAAGAACCTGTTCACACGCGCTCTATACCAGGTACAGACATGTACCTGGGCGCTTCTCTCCTCCTCCACGGCCCGGTCTACCCGAGCCGAGGTCCGAGCCTTTAGAGGCGCCCTCGGGTGGTTCCGCCCCCCGATCCGATCCGAACCCTTCGGAGAATCTAGTAAGGCACGGGGACGCGCACTAGTGCGCGATGCCGTTCCCTCTAGAAAACCTCCAAAGGTGATTCGTTTCACACGGCTTGAGGGACCCTTTACGTTCCTCGCCGCCCCTAAAAAAAGCCCGGTGAAGCTGAAAATGCCGTCTGAGGCAATCAGCAAACTCTCTCAAAAAAAAAAAAGGATCTGGGATGCGATTTAGGAACCGGTGACGGTGACTTATTAACACGCTATGATATCAATAACTAGGGCTCGTTCTCATTCTTATTCGAAGTCACTGGTAACAAATTTTTGACACCAAAAGTTCTCGATTGATGTCTCTTAATAATGAAATTGTAAATAAGGCAAACATTATTATATTTCATAGTGTTTTTCATACCACTTTTACTTTCAAGGTCACAGGTGAGAAATCGCCTATCTGTGTTGCTAACCGTACAATATTTTTTTCGCTTCCAATGCTCGTAAAGTTGTTCTTTATGTCGAAAGAAGGCTGCATAAAATGGGTTTTTATTCTCTTGTGCATAAAGTAATTTCTTCTTTTAAGACTAAGGCAATTAGGCCTTACAGCCACATACACAATACACCTTCATTTAATTGATATATTTTTATGAGATTTAGGTTATATCTTAATTTAATTACGACATATGTATTACTATCTAAATACAAATTTACAATTAATACGGGCGTGCATTTACGTAAAAAAAAATATAACGCAAATATTTATAATAACTTGGCATTACAGCTCAGACCATAGTCGAACGTCACATAAAAAAAAAATTAAGGAAAATTGTGTGTACATTATAAAAATTAATTAAATTTTCCTGTTTAAGCTGTTTAATCCTTGTTTTATTTCCTTGCAATCGAAGTGAAAAGCAGAGTGTAAAACTCGAGTATAAAACCCATTTTACCCTCGACGTGACTATCAACCCTCGCCGTACCGGCTCGGGTGGCTATATGCACGTCTCGGTAAAATGGCTCATTTTATGCTATTGTAGTAGATTGTCTACTATTATACTTTCACATTCGGGTTCTGATATTGCAATAGGAGCAACTTTCGTAATGCCGGTTCACCATCTTGACCAAGCCAAAATTTGCCGAGTACCTCCGTACTTCAAAGGCACGTACAGCCTTTGGTTCCGTTCGTTAGATCGGGTTATTGCCCGATGTCCACTGTATCATTCATGTGGGTAGCTTCCGAGGCCGGTAGTGATACGTCTATAAGCTAATAAAAATATATTTTTTTACAGTTGGAAAACTCGGACAAGAGAGAAAAAAGTATGTTCGAAAACATAAACGTTGACTGGAACTTGTCACATGACGACGGTTCCACAGACTTCTCGGATGATGATACTGTTATTGATGAAAGGGTAAGTTCATTTTGTTTTTATATTTTTCAAGAGCTTTTGGCCGACATATAACAATCCGTTTCGAACACTTTAAATGAAAATATTAATAACTTCAAGTAAATATTTAAACAAAGCACTTTTCATATCTTTTGACTGTTGGTTTCTTTACATAAAATTTCTTTGTTGGTTTCTTGCTGTTTTTCCGCCAAAGGTCGCCTTGCACCAATCAGCGCTGATACTATTAAATAATATTTTTCGAAAGAGTTACGGAGCGTGCACCCTCGCAAGTTTTAACTGACGCCTTAATTCATAGAACTCGAGTGATTTTCTTTATTGTTCTTTAACGTGTAGTACCAGCAAAACGGCAGCCGTAACCCCGGAGAATAAATGTCCCGACCGCCGTCGTACGCCAGCGGGCGGCGGCGACTCTCCCGCCCTCCAATCGCCTTCCACCTACGACTAATTTCTCCTCTATTGTAGGGTTTTGCATTTGCAGTTTATGCTGCTCTTACTATTTTCGAAACAGACAACAAACATTTTTAACAGACTTCAAAAAGGAAAAATGTTCAATTCGTCTGTATATCTATACTAATATTATAAAGCTGAAGAGTTTGTTTGTTTGTTTGTTTGTTTGTTTGAACGCGCTAATCTCAGGAACTACTGGTTCGAATTGAAAAATTCTTTTTGTGTTGATTAGTCCATTTATTGAGGAAGGCTATAGGCTATATTACATCACGCTATGACTTATAGGAGTGGAACAGTCGCTAATTAACGCGGGTGAAACCGCAGGGCACAGCTAGTATTTTATAATTCTCAACAGCAAAATGGCAGCGTAACTCCAGAGAAGAAGTGCCCCCGCTCCCGGCCGCCGTCGTACGCAGGCGGGGCGTGCGCGATCGCGGGCGGCGGCGACTCGCCCGTCCTCCGATCGCCTTCTTCTACCTGCGACTCGATGCAGCATGCGCCGCCTACGCCCACCACGCTGCCAAGGAAACCTGCTGTCTGTAAGTATTATTCGACAAATCATCAATCATCATCAGTGCTATCACTTAAATGTATATAAATTTCTATGAATAGGTTGAGTTTTATTTTATTTTATGTAATGACTTGTTCAGTTTCCACATTTAGCCAGTGTCAAGTAGAAATATATTGTATTTATTCTCTTTGTAATGTGTGATAATTATGAAAGCCGTTCTAAGCCGAGTTTCTAACCCGATTTATGTTTGTTATTGATATTTATTGCAAAAACTTTCCGGTTTAAAAAGTACTACATATCTGTTTAGGGTTATCAAGATTTCTATCGAGACCGTAGTTTTTTTTATAAATAGCACTCACCAATTCCTTGTTTTAAACTAGGTATTTAAAAAAAGCTGTTCGTAATTATCGTTTAATATGGATGATTGTTTGTTCCACTCCATTCTAGAGGTGTCACGTGTATTCCAGATAATATTGGTAGCCTAAAGAAACGCGCGGCGCCGCTGCCGCCTGCGGTGGCGCTTTCGCACCCGCCGCCGCATCCGAGGTCGACGCCCTCGCCATCAGCTGATAGCACGCGCTCGCTGCATGGTAAGTTATCTGACCTCAAATCTAATAGGTATTTAACAAAATCAGTCACTACAGTGTATCAGTATTGTTTCGTGTTCAGTTAGAAAATAAGGATAGAATAGGCTAGTAGGTACTTAATATGTCGTCATAGGAATATTAAAAAAAAAATATGTTTAATTCTAGCCTTTCAGACAAATCTCAGTGGTGCTAACCACTGAGATTTGTCTGAAAGGCTACAAAAATATTGCATGTTTTTTAACACCTTAAACGCCATTGGACCGACAAACAATTGAATTTCTATTGTGTCTGGGCTTGACGGTGGTCAACCTGTAAAGTACATAAACAAAAGTTTATTAATATCAATTCGATTAATTCAAAGAAGATAAAAGCGTTCAAAATGAATAGGTTACTCCAGACTATTAATACATAGAAATACTAATAAATTTCAGTTGTCCGAATAAAATTATATTGTTTCCTCCTAGTCGGTAGCGGCCTGCCCAAACATCGACCGCAACAACCGCCCCCCACGCCGCCGCCGGTCATCGCCACGCTTCACAACGGCGCCCATAGGGACGAACCCACGCCGCCACCAAGAAAGGTATAAAAAAAACCTATTTATTATGATAACTACTCAAAAATACCTTAAAATGTCTATCTGTCATGGGTACTTAGCTAACACATTCTTGTAGAGAGCTATTTTAGTCAGAGATGTAGAGAAATGGACTGAGCGTTTGGATCAAACTGTGAATGTAAATGCAGGCAGAAAACTGTGAGAGAGGCGGTACGATCGTACGGCCTGCAGTTGTTTCTTTTTAGAATTATGATTGGAACACGGTCACGAGAATTAATATGTAAACAATGTAACTCTTAAATACACTGGAATTAGAGTCGAAAGTGTATAGGTAATGTTAATACTCGTGACTGTACATAGAGACAGGTGTTGGCCGCACATTCATATTGTGTCAGAAAGACAAATTTTGTATTGGTATAAGCTCAGTCCAATATTATATGTTTGTGATTTAGGTATGTCATTGTAATTTAAACCTTGTTACACAAAGTTAACGTTTATGTAACTTACAGACTGTTTGTACGAGCATAATATTTTTATTGTTGTAGTAATTTGATAAAACGGATAAGAAAATAATATGTATGGTAAATGTGACCAATTCATATATGCAGATATACATTTTAGAATCCGCACACTAAAGTGTAAAGCCAATGCTTGAAAAAATGATAAACCAAACTGTTGCCTGTGTCAGTTGTGTTGACTGCCATTGCGTCCCATTGCATTGCCATAAGCTTACATCCAAGAGGGTGATATGGTAAAGACATTAATTTATCCAAATTCACATTTTTGTATGTCATAGAAATCTATCTGATTCTCACTGGAATGGGTTTAAGGCTTTACTACGTCAAAAAAGCACATGGGAAGATCTGGTCTTAACCTGTCATCTACCGTGAATACAGACACAATAGAATTTTAATTGTGTATGGCGCTGATCAGTGCTCGCGGCAGATGACAGGTTAAGGCACTGGCCCAATGCGGGTTGGTAAGATTTAACGACATTCATCTTACGACAGCAACCGAAATCAACAGTTTAACTTGCCTTCCGAAAAATACATGAGCTCGAGATTTAGACGATTCGGCACTGTAATAGTTCCGGAGCTTGCAAGAACATGACACGAACGCATGTTCGCGTCATGAGCGTTCCTCTAAATATATTTATCGATTTTATTTCATTATTTTAGCAGTAAATGTTCTTAAAAATCTTAAAGATTTATACATAGATCGTATATTTATGGCCAAAAGAGGAAGCGCACTTCGCCCGGAATCTTCAACAATGGTAATGGTAAACACCAATGCTCTTGTTATAGCGACAGATTTAGATAAATGGTGGGCGCGAGCCAAGGGGACTAAGAATAAGCCCTACCGCAAACCAAACCGACCTCCAATATCTCTCCTCGCTAGGAATCGAAACCGACAGACTTTATGGTCTACCAATTAGACCACAAGAAATATGTTATTTGTGTTAAATAGTTTTACAGGGCGGAAATTAAGGACGGGTCAGCAACACCAGCTAACTTATTATCATAGCAATAGGAAAAGTATCATCATGAGTCTTATAAAAATTACTTCTAGATTTTTTTAAGATAAAAGTTTTACAAAACGTCAAAACATTTTCTTCATGCCGATTTCAATCCTGGTTCTTCTTTGTTTTTTTCAAAATAAGAAATATACCAAAAAGGTAAATTTATCGCAAAATGTCTTTTTGCAATTTACTGTTATTTGTAATTACTAAATGTCCCTAAGGAATGTATCCTTAGGGACATTTAGTAATTACCTAGTCATATCTATAAACGAGCTCTCTACCACAGAATAGGATTCTGTGGTTCTTTCTATCGAAAGTAACGATTATTGTATCTGCCCTTGCTGACCCGTCTCAACTTTTCACCATGTCTATAAAATAATGGAAAAGGGTTTAGATAACACCTCTTATGTAAATAGTAGCAACTAACATGGACGCGAAAGTACAGGGTTGTATTTGTTTTTGCTTCAGAAGAAAAATAGATTGCACCTGGAAAAGGCCGTCAAAGCGAAACTGAGAAGGGTAAAGAACGTCTGAGAGCGAACCTAGTGTGCTTACCCTTGTTTGATTTACTCCATATTAATATATTTGTTTTGTTCGTGAAACTCGGTAACTTCTTGTCGAGAGACGGGATCCCAAACTTTTTGATAGCTTTTGCAAAATTATTTTAGAGCGCTATAGAAATAGCGTTGCAGCAGATTTTTACTGCCTTCTTTTATTTAATTTTAGAGTTAAGTTATACACCATTTTTTGGCAAAAGTTGGCTATTAAAAGTGGGTTTCGCCACTTCCTAATGAGTATCAGAGAGACTATCTAGATTATAAAAGAAAATGGACCAATATTTTTATTTATTTATTTGATACTTATCAGGAAATGGTGAGACATGACCTAACTAGTATCGAGTTTTATGATAGTTCACGCCTGTGCTATAAGTTAAGAACATGAATTAACTATATACGTTGCATGATGTTGTGTTTTATCTAACGGCTTTCAGCTTTCTACCTTGTTAATAAAATTGTGAAACCCCTTAATAGCACTTTATTGTCATATTAGATTTTTTTAAATATTCATAGTTGTGTTGTGAAACATATCGACTTAGTACACTTTATATAGTTTTCGAATATGATATTTTATAGGAGCTCGATAGAATTTGAGTTATATGTTTTGCATAGATTATTCACGTTTAAATCGTAGTGGTGAAATGTATAGCTGTGCAAATTTTGTGAGATTTATGTATTAAAAATATTTAAATAAAATATTTTTATAGTAGCGTAGAAATTGATAGGAATTCATATATAAATTCTTTTTTATTTATTTGATTTGTGGCGTATCATATATATTCAAACATCAGCCTAATTAACAATATTAAACAGCATGTGAAACAAAGAAAAATATAGCTTTCTATGTAACAATGAAACATATTTTAGATATTCTCTAAATGCGTCCCTTATTGGTATTACAGCGCGCGTGTTCGCTTTTTAGGTTGATTTCTATCATCTATGAGAATGCGAGCCATGCCAACGCAGTTTAATAAAAACTATTAAAGATTAACGTCGATTAACTATTTAAGATTAATACTTTAACACAATTAGAGATCGAGAAATAATGTTTTCTATAGAAAAATCATAAACAGCACTGATAATATTGGACGTGCAGAAAAATATACCGTTTTTTCACATTTACTTATATTTTTTATTGTCCAACATTAACTGATTAGTGGACTTACAATTTATCAGTGATTAACGGGATTATACAAGTGTTCGGTACGATCACGAACGAAACGGTGTTATTCATGTTAAAATTAGCGATTGTGAAAATTTAGTTCAGAGTCTTTATTGTCATTAAAGCAATGTTTCACTATTTACGACGCGACGCGTTATACAAAGTTTGCTGAAATCTATTAATAGGAACAGTGAATGACTAGATCTTATGTTTTACCTAGCTTTAATTTAAACACACTTAATGTGTCCGCATTCATTATGTTTAAAGGGTATTGGCACCACTGTCCGACAGAAACCAGTGATCGACATGTTTTTTCTTTAATCATTAAAACTATCATCAGCAGCTGAGTTTTGACTTAGCAACAATTTAATATAGACCACCTGCTTTCTAGCTGTAATCTAGTAAAATTTCAATGAAATTCTATTTAAATTTTTTGGCGACGAATACTGGGTTACTCTGTCCAACACTGTTACCACTTCGATACTCTGTTGTACATAATGTACTCATTCCAACATTAGTAATATTTAAAAAACAATGTTAATTTAAATTGCGCTTTCTCAGGAATGTTCTAGTCAAGACTCGTCGCTAGAGCTATGCGACATATCGGACTCGTGCCTTGACGAAAGCCGGCTGCAGTGTGCGCTGTCGGATAGTTCGCGGTCGCGCGACCGCTCGCGCCGCTGCGACAGTCGCTCGCTCGACGTCTCTGATACGTCGAGCGTGCATTCCCGCTCGCCGTCTGCCTCCATCACTATGGTTAGTTCACTTTGTATATTCTTAATTCTAATATGCGGTCGTCAAAATTAAAATGGCTCTTACTTAGTAAGCGCATAAGCTCTAATGTATTCAATTTCTATTCGGATAAAATGCATTCCGCCATAAGGACCTTATTGAATTGAATTGAATATTGGACGGCTTCAAAATATGGTTTAAGCTTAAGGGTGCGCAAAGCAAAAAATGTCAAAAGTGCAGTCACGTTTAAGTTGATATAATTGAAAATACTATCGTATTACATAAACAAAATATATATTTAGTATCAAAGGGAACGTGTTTACAGTTAGTCCGATCCATACATTCATAACACTTTAAGTATTGTTTTTCTACAATATCATTTAAAGTTGGGCAAAAATCATGAAAACGAGTGGCGGCGTTTAGTTGATTTTTTATAGTTAATCTAAATTATTGTACTTACCTCTGATTTTGTCTAAACCATTATCAATGGCTAAACTACAAATCGTCCGTCTCACATTTTAGATTTATCAAGAGATTATTTAAATTAATGTCAAATAAATGTGGACGAAGACATTTCAAATAAACTATATGACACTTGTTACTTATGGATGGTGCACCCTTAACAGATTATTATGGATCCTGTCCTTCCTCGTGTTATGATATGCATTCCTTTTTCTAAAGGAGTTGGACAACATAATAGTCATTATTACTTAATTCACGGCTGCCTGGAACAATGAGACTGCTGCAATCATACTGCACTTTCCACGTATCACGTAATAACAATCAGCTAAACTCCAAACATTGCTGAGGCCTCATACTGCACGGAGCAATTATCTAACCTACTGACCGATTGTCGCCTAACAACCCGCAAGTAAACTGGCTGGCTACTTGGCTACTTGGGTATAGATGGGTTCCTTCTATCTGGCAGAATTTTGTTGCTCCGAATTTTATTTGGCATAACACACTTGGTCTAATTTTCTTTAAACGAATATGTTCAATGCATAAAAATTATTTAGCATAATTATTATTTGGTCGAAATGGCGGATAGTTCTGCCTCTTAATTATTATGGATATTAAATGTATGCCTAAAGATGATTCTGACTTATGAAATAATGGGTTTTGAATGTATTATTAATGAGTTGAGTGCCAAATGATTTTCTGCGAAATGAAGTTTATACTTTCCGCTGTTATGCATAATAAAATTATTACATAAAAAGTTCTGCGATAAAAGGTAGACCCATTATAGATAACTAAGGCTACGATTTTGTTTACCTATTTTTTACCTAAGCAACGCAACGGCCCCAGATCCAATATTAGTTAATTAGCGACTTAGTTTCTTGTTATTTTTATTTTGTACCACAACGAGGAAGCCTTTGGCCTTCACCGCACCTGCCCCCCAACCGCCTAACCCTCTCGCTTTCGATCGCTTTGAAGGCGAGGCCCTCGCGTCATCTTCTGATATAATATCGAAATATAATATCGAATAATATCGAAAGCTATAGCCTATAGCTTTCGATATTAAATAACTTTCGAAATGACAAGATGACGCCTCCTCCTCGCCTCGCCTTCAAAGCGATCAAAAGCGAGAGAGTTAGGCGGTCAGCCCCCTGATCGTAAGTGACGATAAGGCCGGAAGACGAAGCGCTCTTTGGAAACCCATGGTGTCGCAAGCGTCCTGCATAGTCCTCCAATCAAGTAGAACATATTATGCTTGTTTGCCTGTTCAGAAACAAAAATAATGTCAAGATACATTTTCACCACCAGATGGGCGGCTTGCGGCGCTGTCGAGCTCTCTACGACTGCTCTGCTGACAACGAGGACGAGTTATCTTTCCGCGAAGGCGAAGTCATAGTCGTCATCAACGAGCGTACAGAAGATGACAACTGGATGGAAGGCCAAGTGGAAGGCACGGGCCGCCGCGGGATGTTCCCCGTCTCTTTCGTGCACATGCTGCCAGACTAAGATGGAGATATGTGTAGACCGCTTCAAAACTTCGTACTTCAGCTGCTTATGTAGAAACGGTAGCAGCGAAAGCGTTGGTAAGATTAAAAGTTGTTGTACATATGTTAGGAAGAATGCCAATTTGAAAGAAATTGTCAAAAAATAGATTACTTTCGAGTCACCTCTATTAGTCATGCCATAGAGGTGATTGTATTGGACAGCAACATTGTTATCTAAAGGATGTTAGTTCGCTTGGTGTGCTGTGACTGTATTGTAAGCGGCGTGATAATATCGAAAATCTCCTAGGTCACACTTGATTACAAGATAAAATACGATCTCAAAATTATATTTGAAACTGGAACGTTTTATATTTACGATAAAAAGATTTAGGGTGGGTATTGCAAGTTCTTGGTAAGTGCTAGGTAGTGTATACAGAATGTAACTGTTATACAGTTTATGTATGAGCCACAGCCGCTTCTAAGGAAGAGGTGAATTACGATAGATAATGAGATTAAGGAGCTATCATTCTAGACGGTTTCATGGGTTGTATGATCCTTATGTTCTGTGTTCAAACATTTAAATCGACACCGTGTTGCCGTAATTGTGGATATACGCGCGAGATTAATCGTTTCATTGGCCTAAAGCTTTCTGCTTTCACTTGGGCCATGAGCTTATTTACTCATAGTATTTGATATATTTTTTTTAGTATACAGTATATTGACATCAGTTTGTAGCTCTTTTGTTTCCTTAAATGAATAAAGGTGTTTTCATCGGACCATTTCAATCAGTGTACAGTATGAAGTTGTTGTAAATCAATTATAAATGTTATGCAAGCTATTATTGCCTGATATCATTCAAGGCTGTATTATTAAACCACTCACATTTCATTGTGATAACAAGTGTTATTAAATATTATTGGTGTTCAACAATGGTTCGTATAAAGTAAATTTTAATACTCATAAATTTTAACCATTCCATTTTTGGATATACAAGTATTCGGCATTTTTCGAAAATGTTCATTTTAGTATTGTTCGTTGCGCTGTTCGACTATGTTATTGTGATGAAGTATCTATAACTATAGCGACAGCTGTAGTGTTGCTACGAATTTATGACACCAATCGTAAATATTGTGCCAGTGGCGAGTCCGTCCCGAAACGGGTTATTAATTGAATTTTGAACTTTATATTCACTTGCGTAGAACTGCTTTCTAATGATGGCTCATTCTTTTGAATATTCTTAGATTATTATGCTCTTAGAGAAGTAGACTTGTAAATGAAAAATATAAATGGTAACCTTTTTTAAATAGGTGTTGTCTAAAGTTTTGGTTATGTCTTTAACTTTGGAAGTACCTATCATTCTTGTCATTGCTACTCTTGTAATTTATTGTACAGTTCGTGTTAGTAATAAGCAAGGACATTCTCTTCTAAGACGGCTAGGATTACGTGGATGTCATAGTGAATTTGACATTTGAATGACGAAATACATAACAATGACACGTAGACTACGTCACTCGTATAGTGACGTAGTCGTGACGTGACGTGGCCATCTTGGAGAAAGAATACCAGCCGCTGTACAGACAGTAAAGTAGTATTTTGTAACTTATTTAAAGACACTCGCCCTAACTGTCTTTACTCACTTGTCGAGTGACAATTGTTACAATTTGCGCATTGCAAATATTTATTTTTGGCTATACGTGATTCTATTGTATTTATAAAGGCACATTTTAATGTTCTCTCTTGGTGATGCGCTTGAAGTACTATCTAAGTATGTGAAATTGCTCGTTTCAGTTAGTGTAGAACGGTGTAGTTGAAGAAGAAAATTGAGATGTGTAGTATATAGAACCTGTTTAAAGAACTTCACAGTTGTTTAGTAGGCAACTATAAGGCTAAGCGTGCTGAGACGCAGGCGACGCAGCTCCGCGCAGCGCAGAGCACATTTTGTAATGCATGTATGTGCTGCGGCGCAGGCATGGGCGACGCAGACATGTGTCTGCCCTGCCCTGCGCCTCGTTGTAGTGCCGGCACAGATTTCTGCGCGACGCATGCGTGTGGACACGTGTTTTTTTACATTTTATTGTAATTTATTATCTCTATTTATTTATTTTTCATATAAATTTACATTTTTAAATATTTTCTAAAAACAAAATAAATAAAACTTTAAAAAATATAAAAAAATAGGGGTCCGCCGGCATCGGGACCAGGGTCCAGGCTACCGGTGGTTAGGGCTCCAGAGACAGGAGCCTCCTCACAATGCGTGCCGTATCGAGGAAAACTGCCTTCTGAATCAGGCCCTTGATCCAGCCGCCTAACGAGAGCCTCATTAGATGTTGATCGAGGCTCTTGGCCATCAGGCCGTTGGCTGTAACAACAATCGGTACTATGACAGCCGAATCCATTATTATTATTATTATGATTATTTGTTAATATAGGTAATTCAGGCAGGCAGTTGGAACAACCGATAGTTGCCTGTATCCAATGTAAACTAAAATTAACAATTACAATTATATTGTAACAATGACAGAACAATTAAAAGAACTCTCTCGATTGTCCAAATTATCCATTAGTTAGTAGAACGTTTTTTCAGAAAATCTTTTTAGTTTTTCTATGCTTTGCCAAACTGTAAAGTAGCAATAACTCATTAATTTCATAATGAGACTTTAACTCTGAACTCATTTTGGTCATTAACTCCAAAACGTCTATCCTTTGTACTAGCTAGGACGTGAATGAAGTGTGTGACTGTGCTATATCTCTTAGCTGCGTCGCAGCATGCGTTCGCGGCCTATGTCTGCCCCCAACTGCCCTGCCCTGCAAAATCTGCACTGTGCTGTGCTGCATCACCTGCGTGTTAGCATACGCTTAGCCTTATGATCTGCGCCACGTAACTGCATATCTGAATAAGGTTTAAGTCTCGACTTTTGTGTTATTACGGCTTTCTAAAACTCCGTGATGTAGCAGACATTGAACTAGATTCGCTAGCTGTATATGGTTCAGGCAGAGGGTGGTGGAATACGTATCTCTGCGCATATTCCGTTGCTCAGGAATTGCTCCCGGTGAATAGACCCAGTGTCTTCGTCTTTACATATAGCGTAGGTTGTTATCGTTTCTTGACTCACCGGTTTGATTTCATGTTAGTTTGCTACCTCGAATTAGTTTCAACTAAACCAGATATTCAATTACATGGCGCGGGTTATAATAGCGTTTATTGATCTCTAACGTTATATCCCCTAGTCTGTCGAAACGCCATATTATGGTACGTAACAATTGATTTAACCATTGTTATCCGTTATTGACAGACGAGGAAATATGTGAATAATGATCTGTGAGATTTATTAATGATAATGTGTAAATTAATACTATAAGCTCTAGTATGTGTAAAGCTCAGTATAGAGATGTTTATCAGGAAGCAGTTCATATTCAACTTACTAAAATTGCGGAACGAATTACGTATAATCGGTAAATAATTAAACTTCAATAAAAATATAAATATATATGGAGTCTTATAATAAAATTATGCAGACTTATAAAATACGTCACAACAATATTTAGAATAATATCAATAAGTGACGATGTTCTTGTAAATAAGCTCACAGGCAGTACTGCTACAAAGTATTGATCATGGATGGGCCATAAAAGTTAATTATATTGTATGTCTATGTACAAACAGATAATAGCAATTTGCCAAATAATATGTGATCAGTAGTAGAGATGATATATCAGCGGCAAACTATCGGACCAGTGGCTGTTTGTTGTCTCGTTTGTTCTCGTAGTTGATATTGAGGTGTCTTAGATTGTTGGTGCATGCTGTCTATAGAGATTATATTCCCGAGTGAGTGCGTAGGTCAAGTTTCATATACGAGTGCATATTTTGAAAGTTACATTTCCAATTCTGACAGCTACTCTCTCTTAACTCTGTTTATTCTATTCTAGTTCCTTCGACATGGACCAAAGAGTGTATATTACAAGACGCAATGGAATTAGACGGAATAATTGTTTGGCCTGCGCATTCATTCGCGATTCGGAACTTTGAATCTTGTTACTACGTGTTAAAATTTTAACATTTCCCATGTTTGTTAGACGAATACCAGTAACTTAAGCGAAACTTGTAGACATAGCAATAGTATTCTTATCGTAAGCTTGTTTTCTCGTGGCAAGATGGAAGCAATATCGCATCGGTGGGCGATTCAGAGTGTTAGTTTTATTCATCATTTGACCGAGTAAGCGTAAAGTAGCATTAGTAAGCTATTAAAGGGGTATAAATGACCCCATAGTAAGTAAAAAGTAAATAAACTGTATACTATCCCAATACTGGGCAAAGGCATCCATTATTTAAATCAAGTCATCGGCATCGCTACAATCGAATGGGTATTGGCTTAATCACCACGTTTGCTAAAGGCAGACCTGGAAATTGAACCCAGGACCATCGAGTATCAGGCCGAGCGCTTGCCACTCGACTCGTTATATAAGGTCACATTTTATCAACCGTAAATATTTTGACAAAACATCTAATTAAGAGTATGTTCCGATATATACTGCGAGCACTGTCCAGTGCTCTTACTGGTGAGAAATTTGTTCCGTTATGGACTGACAGTATACTGCCGCAGTATCCTAGGAAAATATATGACGTCATAAATCGTCGCCATATTTGTACCGTAAGCACTGGCATTTTCGAGGTAAAGTGCTCTCAGTGCTTTGATCACGTGATCAACAGCGTTCAGAAATGACATGGATGACAGCATGGATGACAGTATACTGGACGGCGTTCCGTTTTAAACAGTAACCAGTATAGCTAACTATAAAGGAACGGCTTCGCAGTATACTAAATTGACGTCACATCTTACAGTGCTCGCAGTGTATATCGGAATATACCCTATATCAGAGAAATAAGGCCCTAGCATTTAAAAAAAATTCAGGCTAGTTTTTATTTTTACTTTTCCTAACACAATAATTATAATATTTTTAAGAGCGGCCTCTCTGTCTGCTCCTTTGAATGATACTACGGGCACGTGTAAGCGGTGTAGGTATTGCGCCCTCTCTGTTTCGGCTCCTTTGAATAGGCATGACGACAGTATCAAAAAATCAACGATTTAATGATTTTAGGGGACATACTAAAAAAATTTATAACATTGGTTTAGTTTTACTAAAAAGATTGAGATTATTAGGATTTTCAATAAAATAAAATATTTAAATACTGCAATCGGCCATTTTGACTGAAACACCGCATGACGTCACGCCTACATAAACTCCGCTGTTAATATTGTCCTTCGCTGTGTTTTGTTGTGAATACTACTGATTACTCATTTGAATTGATTTTTTATTCGTTTACGTGTGATTTATCGACTCCACTGGACTATAACAATAGAACCAAGCTTTGTTAAGGCAAACAGCTCAAATTTACTCAGGATTGATGTCTTGATGTTGGGCGATTTCCTCGCAACAAATAAAGATTTTGCTCGTTTTAGTTTAGAAACGTGAAAACTTCCTTGTAAGTAAATTTTGTAATTATTTATTTTTACCACTAAATATAACCAACTTAGATATAATCAAACTCGTTTTGAACTCATGCGAGTTTATTTTATTTTAGCTTATTTTTACAATAAACTTGTCATTGTTTATTTTTAAAGTTAGCTCCCTCACAGCTTGTAAGTTGTTACTTTAGAGTTAATACCATGTTAATACCCGATAAAACAAGTTAATTTCTATAACTATAAAGCACCTAATAGTGCTAGTAGTATTTTTCCTCACAGTAAACACCTAAAATTTCGCCGTACGAGCTTTAGCCACTTAACTCTTATTATTTTCTTGTTTGGAACATGTACAAACACTTTGTTGGGTGTTCTTATTTATGTGTTTTTATACTGAGGAACTGTAAACCACTTATAAACTTTGGAATTCATTTTTATCACATGAATTAATTTAATGTTCGGTATGATTTCTTCGCTACGCAAAGACATAATGATATTGCAATGACATGTTTACGTGGGCGTGACGTCAGAGCCGACGCCATGACACTGCGAGCTGTTTTCGCGCACTATTGAAAAAATATTAGAAAAATGGCTAAAAACTTCGTTAAACTTAAGTTTATTACCAAAATAAAGGTATTTTCGTAAATAGTAAATGTGTACCTACATTACGGAAGAGGATTTTAAAATCATTCGTCACGCCTATTGAAACTACCGAAAGTGCGTAAGGGGTGTTTTATTTTACTTTTTAATCGAAATGTCTTTCGGCGTTTTTCTAAAAAAATAACTAGCGTATAAAAATTTAAGGTATTTTCATAAAAATATTTTATTTATGTTGTTGAATTTATCCTCAAAATATTTGCGGTTGATAAAATACGACCTAATATACGAGGCTACTCAATCGAAAAAAACTTTTCTCGTTCGAATAGTGAAAAAAACTAACACTGAGCATACAAATTAGTATTTCGTCATGATGAGTAAAGTCTAAAGATCAAGATGAACAATAATTTAGTTTAATTTATTATTGTTATGTAAAATAGTATCAAATTTAAGAGAGTTTGATCGTTATCCTTATTTGGTTACAACACATTCCCAACCCTATAATTTAAGATGTCTGTATATTCGTTCATTAATACCCTGTTACATTTTAAGCTCTTATTGTGTGTTACTTTAAAGTTACCTGTATACTGCGTGTGATGCCATAGTTAGATTTAGTTATGGACAATAGAAGTAAATTATTGCTCACGTTTTTCACGTAAACTATGCTCCAATTAGTATGTATGCGTTCACAAAACTGTTGTATAAAAAGCAAAGCTGTATTATGATCAGTAAAAGTTAGTCTTTTTTAATTAAGTATGTGAAAGAACCTGCTGCTGATAATATTTGTGTTTTAGTGATTGTTTTGGATTGCCATGAGATAATTCTGTATGTAGCGCAACCAAGCTACATAGTTTGTAAATAGTTGTCTAACAGAGCGTACATAGGTGGATAGTATATTTTTAATTTATTATTACTCTGTTGTTGTTCAGAGAAGTACAGGGTCAGCGTCTATTATGAACTTCTCTGTAACAATGCATACATAATACAAAAATAAAATATTTATTTAATAATATATTGTGGAAATCTAATTGTGATGAAATATTTTAATGCCATTTTAGCCTGTCAGTATGTTACTTATAAAAGTTATGTAACCAAATGATGCTAATAGCGTGTAAGATGTTTTATTCTGAAGTTGTAGTTGAAATAGTTTTTTCTATTGTGTATTGTATGTGAATGAAAATCTGTATGAATTTCTCAATACATCACTTTGATGTCTATTTCGTGTTTTATTTATAGAAGCATGCATCAGAAGCTCACTATTATAAACACTTTTAGCGCTTTATAAACATCGTTATGTTTCTTTTAGAAATGCAACGACTATATTTATTAAGCGCTAATCGCTAATCGTTACTTTTAGTCAGTTTTGATGCAAGCCAGCCTTTATGGATTCTGTATGTACCAAGCTCCAGCTATAACATGAAATATACCCAACACAATACCAAATTAAACAGTACTTACAGTGGTTACTAGACAAACAAAATAAATAAGAGTCACGTCCAAGTCTCCTCAATTATCCTTTTCTCTCAGCTTAAGGCTTTCAGCTCAAAGCGGGTGCAGGCAGCACGGCAACAAGCTGACGTCTCCTTACAGAAAGAGTCCCTATTGGACATCATGGGCAGGCTGCACGAACGCGGCGCACAACAGCGATGGGGATGGGATAGGTACAATGGGATAAATGATTTTGGGTATGTTCCGATATACACTGCGAGCACTGTAAGGTGTGACGTCAATTTAGTATACTGCGAAGCCGTTCCTTTATAGTTAGCTATACTGGTTACTGTTTAAAACGGAACGCAGTCCAGTATACTGTCGTCCATGCTGTCATCCATGTCATCATTTCTGGACGCTGTTGATCACGTGATCAAAGCACAGAGCACCTTACCTCGAAAATACCAGTGCTTACAGTACAAAAATGGCGACGATTTATGACGTCATATATTTTCCTAGGATACTGCGGCAGTATACTGTCATTCTCACTAGTAAGAGCACTGGACAGTGCTCGCAGTGTATATCGGAACATATCCTATATCAAGAATCCCGCTCTCCTTGCACGCTCTAGTTCCGCTCGGCACGTACTCAATAAAGACGCAGACACTTCCATTTCTTTCCAATTGTTTTGTAGAACTCTACTAACTAAAACTTATTCTTATATTAAATAAACTGTACGTTCACTGTTGTATATTTTAATACCTTTATATTAAATCTGTTCCAATTTCTGAACGTTAAAAACTTCTACTGACACATCTGTCACTATCAATGTCACGTTGGTTGGCTTGTTTATTTTTATTTCTTATTTTTCAAAAACCAACCATTATCGTTCAGTTTAGTTATTTAACACAAAATAAAATGGTCTATTAAACTCAATTTTAATGTTAATTTTAATATTTAATACAACAAAGTAGCCAGGGGAATCTGTCTTTGTTTTGTTTATATTACTGCTAAAGATAACTGTATCTCGTTCTCGGTCCCCTATCAGTATTTGTGATGATAAGACAATACCTACGCAGATTATGATTTAGATGATAAAAATGTTGTGAAGTAATAAATCTGAGTTCACCTTCATTGCACACACACACTTTGGACGTTGATCATGGGTACAAGGAAAAGAGTTTTTGACTTGTTGCGAACTGTAAATGTGTCGTCGTAAGTATTAGTTATTTATTTATATTACCTATATCTACAAAGATACCTACCGTGCCTAGTTCTAGAAATAGAAATAGAAATATTACCGTCAAACTTTTTTAACTCTACCGGCAACTTACTATATATATATTTTAATTGCACTACGAGTATCATAGGCTCCCTGTGGAACAATACATTATTATTTTGTGGTACACATGGTCAAACAAATCAAAGTCAAATTTTGTGCAATTATTTATGCGGGTGGAAGCTTTTGTTATGAAAAATTCTTTATGGGTTTTAAAAGTTTAACAAAAAAATAGAGATTTCTAAAATATAAATACAAGTAACAGTCAAAACGAATTCGTTTCTAAAATTATCATGTAAGGATTCAGTATTGCACATTTTATATATTATTCTTAATCATCTCTTTTGCATTATAAAAAAACTGAGTTTCTCCAGAATATAACACCATTTCATCGCTTAAGTTCTAACACCACAGAAATAAAAAATAACAACTTTTCAGGAGAGCAAAAATATTGTGCCTTTTTTTATATTGCGATCATAATATCTTAATGGCAAAACACGCTACGTACCATTTAAATATTGTAACAACTTAAACACCGTGTTTTAAGGCAAATAAATGTTTTCTATTCTATTCTATTCTATTCTATTCTATTCTATTCTATTCTATTCTATTCTATTCTATTCTATTCTATTCTATTCTATTCTATTCTATTCTATTCTATTCTATTCTATTCTATTCTATTCTATTCTATTCTATTCTATTCTATTCTATTCTATTCTATTCTATTCTATTCTATTCTATTCTATTCTATTCTATTCTATTCTATTCTATTCTATTCTATTCTATTCTATTCTATTCTATTCTATTCTATTCTATTCTATTCTATTCTATTCTATTCTATTCTATTCTATTCTATTCTATTCTATTCTATTCTATTCTATTCTATTCTATTCTATTCTATTCTATTCTATTCTATTCTATTCTATTCTATTCTATTCTATTCTATTCTATTCTATTCTATTCTATTCTATTCTATTCTATTCTATTCTATTCTATTCTATTCTATTCTATTCTATTCTATTCTATTCTATTCTATTCTATTCTATTCTATTCTATTCTATTCTATTCTATTCTATTCTATTCTATTCTATTCTATTCTATTCTATTCTATTCTATTCTATTCTATTCTATTCTATTCTATTCTATTCTATTCTATTCTATTCTATTCTATTCTATTCTATTCTATTCTATTCTATTCTATTCTATTCTATTCTATTCCATTCCATTCCATTCCATTCCATTCCATTCCATTCCATTCCATTCCATTCCATTCCATTCCATTCCATTCCATTCCATTCCATTCCATTCCATTCCATTCCATTCCATTCCATTCCATTCCATTCCATTCCATTCCATTCCATTCCATTCCATTCCATTCCATTCCATTCCATTCCATTCCATTCCATTCCATTCCATTCCATTCCATTCCATTCCATTCCATTCCATTCCATTCCATTCCATTCCATTCCATTCCATTCCATTCCATTCCATTCCATTCCATTCCATTCCATTCCATTCCATTCCATTCCATTCCATTCCATTCCATTCCATTCCATTCCATTCCATTCCATTCCATTCCATTCCATTCCATTCCATTCCATTCCATTCCATTCCATTCCATTCCATTCCATTCCATTCCATTCCATTCCATTCCATTCCATTCCATTCCATTCCATTCCATTCCATTCCATTCCATTCCATTCCATTCCATTCCATTCCATTCCATTCCATTCCATTCCATTCCATTCCATTCCATTCCATTCCATTCCATTCCATTCCATTCCATTCCATTCCATTCCATTCCATTCCATTCCATTCCATTCCATTCCATTCCATTCCATTCCATTCCATTCCATTCCATTCCATTCCATTCCATTCCATTCCATTCCATTCCATTCTAATAATTATCTTTTTGTTTTCAAAATAAAATGCTTCCATTGGTTAAAATCCCTGTTTCTGATTGGTCTAGAGGTGCGTCTTTCTATTCTCTATCGAATGATACGCAAAAGTCAAACAAGTCAAACAGACAAATTTTGGACTTCGGCGGTGTTAGAACTTAGGCGACAATATGTTAACTGAGGATAAACATAACCATAATTAGCAGTATTGACAACTTTTTTGGAGGTAATACTAGATAGCATAGACAATAAGTAGCAATAACTCAAGTTTTTTTATTTATTTGTATGATGTGTGATTTCCAGTTTGAGTGGCTATCTATAAGAACACCTAGATAATTTGTTTCAGACGCTAACTCATATGTTTTTTCCAGAATTATGAACATCAATGTTAAAAGGAGATTGTTTATAATTAGTAAATTGTTTATAGTTTGTCTATTGTATGTATCAAGAACAGTATAGGACCGATTAAACAGATTAACAGCTTATGACCGATTTTCCAAATATGATTTTATTAAAGAATTTCCTCTTATTCCTATGTTTTCGAGATGTAATAATATTATGGAATGATTCACACAATCAAAAGCTTTACTTAGATCTGAAATATATATTGACACAATGTTTTTTATTATTAAAAACCTCCCAAACTGATTGCAAGGTTTTAAAAATCGCTTATGTAGTGTTTTTCCTCTTTTGAAAACCAAACTGGTTACTATTAATTATACTATTATATTTATTTAAAAATGAAATGAATCTATCACTTATTATTACCCTTTCAAATATTTTTGAAAACAGGTAGTAGTGCAATTGGCCTTTAATTATTTAACTCATATCTGGAGCCCTTTATGTGGATGGGTTTTGTCAAAGCTCTTTTTAACAGCCACAGAAAAATGCCCGTTTCTAAAGATAGATTCATTATGTAAACAAGTTAAAACTTAAGTAGCTATTTATAATATTTACTTAATAATAATGTATGTTCATACTCTTACAATACTTAAACACTTATGCAAATTTAACTTGGTTGTTATTGTTGTATTAGTTGAATAGAATATTAGTTCTTTTATTATTATTTACTATAATGTTTCACCAAATATACACTACTTATTATCTAGGTCCAGGAATTATCTGGACTATACTCATAAGAGAATGTTAAGAAGTGAAACATGCTCATAGCATCAGAATGCTGACCTTTAGAAAAGTGTTTCATGCTACACAACTGATTAAAAAACTACCTATATAAGTATAACATTTTGTAATAAAGCATTAAGGCAGAGATTTTTTTATTAGTAAATAATTTAAAAAACTATCTGTTCTATTACTTTTTTCAGATGCCAATGTCCTGCCCATGGTTACAGGGGTAATATTCATGTCTCAAATGCCACTCCGGTGAAAGACTATGCATTTGAGGTAAATATTTAACATCTTAACTTTTTTTATCTGTCAGAAGTAGTTTTATTTTTATTTAATTGTACAATTTTTTTAGTGAATTGTGTGTATTGTGTTGTATTATCACACATTCCTGTTATAGGTAATATTATGGTGTTTTTTTATGTTTAGTTTGACATAATTAAATTAAATTATGACAAACTATGTATTTATAAAAATGCACCATTGTAGGTTTTATATCAACAATACTTATTCGAAATCATTTTAATTGTAAGCATTTATGATCATTGCAGATAAAGAATTCTACAGTAAGATATGGATTAGGTGTAACCAGAGAAGTAGGTATGGACCTGCTTAACTTTGGTGCCAAGAATGTCTGTGTCATGACAGATCCTAATCTCGTATCATTGAGCCCTGTGAAAGCTGTATTAGACTCTTTAACTAGGAATGGAGTAAACTACAAAGTCTATGACAAAGTCAGAGTTGAGCCTACTGATACTAGGTATGTATTGAACTTATTTAAATGTAATAATTTATAAAATGTTCAAATAATTTCTAACGCAAATTTTGTTGCGTACACATTACAAAAACACAAATGTTGAAAAAATTTCTACGAGCAGGATTTGAACCTGCACCATTCTGACATACCGGGTCAGGTGCTCTTCCAATTGAGCTATCGTAGTTCTAACCAGCCTGCCGAAATTATTCAACACTTTTTACTTTGAAAGCCAAAGGCGCCCATTCAATGTCAACAACTACCGTCACTTTTATCTAATAATTTATTAAACAATTCTACTACTACCATAGTAGGCACTGCTGTGGGGATGATTAATCCATAAATCTAATTATTTATCATTAATATCTCGGTTTTCTTAGACCAAGCGCCATCGTTGAACCATTAGGGTTCATCATCAGGGTATATCATCATAACCGGGGCGTGCTGGGCGGTCCCGTTTGTCTTTCTTCCCTCTCACAAAAAACTTGCAAAAAACACATGATACCACTTCATCATAGTACAAACCTTTCTCTTAAGAATCGCAAGTACCCTGCTCTGTGGAAACTTTCCAGGGTGACACCCATTCCTAAGAGCAGCGATAGGACCATTGTGAATAAACACCGTCCAATAGCAGTCTGCAAAGGTATTTGAAATCATCCTTCACACGGAGATGTATCGACAAGTAAAGCAACTGATAGGCGATGAACTGAACAACATGGTTTCAGACCAGGGGGTCGACCGCCTAACGCTCTCGCTTTCGATCGCTTTGAAGGCGAGGCAAGGAGGAGGCGTCATCTTGTCATTTCGAAAGCAATATGAAAGCAATATCAAAAGCTATAGGCTTTTAGCTTTCGATATTATTCGATATTATATTTCGAAATTATAATAGAAAGCGAGGCGAGGGCCTCGCTTTCAAAGCGATCGTAAGCGAGAGTGTTAGGCGGTTGGGGGGCAGGCCGATCCGTAAATACGAACCTCCTATGCTTAGTTGACTACATCTCTGATGCCTTAGACCGTGTATTGCAAGTGGACGTTGCATACTTTAACTTTGAAAAAGCATTTGATAGGGTCGATAACGATATATTGTTGCAAAAGCTTTTGGACATTGGGTTTGCTCCGAATTTAATAAGTTTTTTCGCGGATTATTTGAGGGACTGACGCCAGTATTTATTTATTTATTTGAAGCACGGTACCTATGTATCCGAAGAATATCATACTCGATCAGGCGTCAGCCAGGGCTCGGTTCTCGGTCCACTCCTGTTCTCAATTATGATCCATGACATACCTAATGTGTTGACTACCGACAAATGTCTGTTGTACGCTGACGACCTGGAGCTCTATCTTGAAATAAAAACGCCTAGTGACTGCCTTAATTTACAAAATTATATAGACAAAATTTATGAGTGGAGCTTAACAAATAAAATGCAATTTAATCATAGGAAATGTAATGTCATACCTTTGACCGTAAAAGAAATCCTATTAGCTTTAATTATATATAACATGATCAACTTAATAATAGAGTTAACTATATAAAAGATTTGGGAGTAACGTTCGACCGCGGGCTGACCTTTCACGACCATATAGCCGGCCTTGCCAAAGAGTCCTATCGGGTTTTGTATTGCGAAATGTCAATAATTTCCAAAATCCCAAAGTTATCAAGACCTTGTATAACTCTTTAGTTAAAAGCAAACTTGAATTTTGTGCATGTGTATGGAATCCACATCATGTCACCAATGTGCGTATGCTCGAAAAAGCTTTTTTGAGGTTTCTATACAAGAAAGTCCATGGTTATTATCTACTTATGTACCCAACAAATTTTCTGACTTGCATTGCACATGAGCTTGCATTTTTAATGTTTAATTTAATTTAATTTTTCTTAATTGTGTTTTAAATGTAATTGATGTGTGTCGCTTTTTATTACAATAAATAAATAAATAAATCTCAATCAATTGTGATAAGAACATAAGTAAGGCCTCAGACCAAATAAAAAGTTTTTATTTGGTCTGAGAGTAAGGCAATAAGCTTTGAAGTAGAATACAATATCATTTATTTTCTAATTACTAACAGGTACAAAAGATGAGAAACGACTATTACAAACATTATTAAACTTTGTTTCTACTAGTGCTTCAGAAGGGTAAATAAATTCGTGTTCCTCCTCACAGCTTCAGAGATGCTATCCAGTTCAGCAAAGAGGGCCAGTTCGATAGTTTTGTTGCGGTGGGCGGCGGCTCTGTCATGGACACTTGTAAGGCAGCCAATCTCTACTACTGCGATCCCGACGCTGACTTCCTGGACTACGTGAACGAACCAATCGGCAAAGGAAAACCTGTCACTGTACACTTAAAGCCTATGATTGCGAGTAAGCATTATATTGAAGTTAGCTATTGTGTTGTTTGCTATGGTGACTTGTCTGCACTTTTTGCTGAGGCGTATCTCTCGGCATAAATGACTAAAAAAAATCAAGGACATCCTATGATTTCTTTGATTGTTTTTCAATGTTTCATTGTTGACAAACAATAGACATTGCGTGCGATGCGTTCATTACTTCGTCCCCAGCTCATATTATGTCCTGTTTTATTGGAAGGATAGGGATATAAACCACCACGCAGGCCCAGTATGTATGTTAACGGTTGGCCGACCATTGTTGTATGTTAACGATTGCTAATGCAGCCGTGACTTTCAGCGCCTGCCGAAGAACGGAGGAGTCCTAGAAGAAAAAATTTTGGTCACCCATCCGAAAGGCCGGTCACCTTTGCGAAAGTTGCTTCACTACAACAATCGCAGACCGGGAGCATCAACCACTGTTTGTGGTTCTGTCTACCGGGTCTTGGTACTTTAAAAACTGTTTATGCTTCAACTATCGGTGATTAGCATAATAATGATAATTATAATAATTAAATAGTTTGTTGCCTCAAAAACCTTTCGGTCCATTAGGTTGAATTCTTAAAATGTTGAATTCCTAGAATGTTTACTCTCAAATAGGTGAACCCCAGAATGTTGAATTCTCATAATGTTGAATAAGTAAAATGTTGAATGATAAACTGTTACTGTTAGCCAGCCTGTTAAAACACTCAAGTGATACAGCTACTCGTGTTTATTTACTCGTGATATTGTTGCCCGCGACTTCGTTCGCGATGACTACACTATCCCACAGGAACCTGTTACTGGGATAAAAAAAGTATTAGTAAGCTGTAGATACAGCTTCATGGTTTGGATCATTACAGCTTCATGGTTTGGATTGGCATTGACAGATGTCGGCCGCATTAAAAACAAACAATACGTGTGTGTCAAATACATGGTAGTTAGTGTGTGTAATGTTGTTTTTGTTGATTTAATGTATTTTTTATGCATAATTTAAATAAAATATTAACATTCGGATAACCTTCTCTATATAAACTATAAGTGTGCGAAATTTCATACTCCTCCGTCCACGCAATTTTCGTAAAAACGGGTGTACAATGTTTTTGATTCATGTATTAATATACTATAGATAACTTTTTTTTCGTTACGGGTATGCCTGTCTTTCCGAGCCCTTTGATTAATTCAATACTCAATACTCAATATTTTAATTAATTACCTATTAATCAAAGGGCTCGAAATATAATGATAATGATTATTATTTTTTAATTTAAAAAATAAATAATAATTATTAAATTGTAATATTTATAACAACCAATATAATTTAAAACACTTATTTCAGTACCAACAACAAGTGGTACGGGCAGTGAGACCACCGGCACCAGCATCTTCGACTTCGAGGAGATACACGCGAAGACCGGCATATCCAACACGGCGATGCGCCCCCACCTGGCTATCATAGACCCTCTGCACACATTAACTCTACCAGAGAAAGTATCCAACTACTCTGGTTTCGACGTGTTCTGCCACGCTTTAGAGAGCTTTACTGCTATCCCGTACAATGAGAGAGGCCCGGCGCCGGCAAACCCCGCACTAAGGCCGCCGTATCAAGGCAGCAATCCCATATCGGATGTATGGGCCAGGTTTTGTTTACAGGTAAGGAGATTGGATTGCTGTAGTGCGAGATAGTTTGAGTTGTTATAAAAATGACATGTAATCACGAAAATTTGATGATTGTTTAAATAAACGAATTAACCGCTTTTATATTATGGTGGCTAATTTAAAGGTGCAATCATCTATTGAAATTAAATAATATAAAATCTGTACGGTCCACTTAGGGTTGCCAGGTCCTAAAATAAAAAAGCCGGACTCAGCGCTGTATTAGGCCGGACATTTTGCCCTAAAAGCCGGACATGGTAGTGGAAAGCCCAACACACTATTCTGCTGCTGCTCGAGTCGTCAACTCTAAAGTTGACTACCAAATGTCCTCTTTGGTGGCGGAGTTGTAAGCCCACTCACTTCTCAGTACCCATCCAGGCACCTCGTCAATTCCCAAAATCCTACGCGGCTGACTTAACCGGAGACTTTGCATCTAGCGGGCGCCTCTACTAGTTATCCAGACTAGTACCGGAGATGTTGGAGTTCTGCTCAGTGAAAACCACCGAGCATTGCAATCAACTATGGGCAACTCACGTGCCCCGCAAGTCCTTTCGCCTCGGTTCCTCGAGACCGCTACTTGGTCCCGCTCGCTGTGCACGAAATGGAAGCCTGGCCAACAGCAACCAGGCAGACGAACATTCCCACTTCTACAGCTAACCACATGCCAGTCCAACCCATGGCCGGAACCTGCCGGAGACGCCTGCGAAGGCATAACCAGCAGGGGGCTTAGGACCGGAACTCCCGTGGTACCCTTGAAAAGAGAGCCGGACCCGTAGTTCCAGCTGCCATACCCTACATATCAGGGTCAGTAGACAGGGACTACGCACGATGGGACAAAAAAGCCTAAAAAAAACCAATGGACCCTAGGTCCACTGCCATGCCACGATCATGATAATATTAATTTGACAACTTTATATAGTTTTAACAAACTAAATGTTGAACGAAATGAAACAAATTTTACGAATCGAAAGGGTCCGTCGTCACAGGAAAACATTAACTAAAACTAATGTATAAAATAAACGCGAGTAGATCCGTAAAAGTTGTTTCATTTCAATGTGTTGTGTTCGTTTAAACTTTAAAAAACAATAAATGTTGATCCACAAAAAGTAACTGCAATGTAGATGCACTATTATAAACCCAATTTGTATAAAATAGGCTTCGTGGCCTAGAATCCGGCTGGATTCTGGCGACCACCCCCCTAATAGGCTTATACGCCTTTATGAAGTGTTGTTTCGTAAATGTTTGTTCTGATTGAAGCATACTAAATCCAGTGAAAAATCAGGGCATGTAGCAAAAATTTTCCTTTTCCATTTACAGACGATACAGAGGTACTTCACCCGTTCGGTATACAAAGCGGACGACGTGGAGGCACGCTCGAGCATGCACCTCGCCGCTACTATGGCCGGTGTCGGCATCGGCAACGCGGGCGTGCACCTGTGCCACGGGCTCGCCTATCCCATAGCGGGGCACGTCAAGAGCTTCGTCGCAAAAGACTATGGGTAAGTAGGCGTTTAACAGGCGATACTAAGATAGATACTTTCCGTTTGAGTGTGCACCTAGTCGCTACGATGGCCGGCATCGGCATTGCGGACGTGAACTTGTGCCACGGATTCGCCTACCCCATAGCGGAGCACGTCAAGAGCTTTGTGGCAAAAGACTATGGGTGGGTAGATGATGCAAAGGTACTTCGCGCTAGGACATGCTCCTTGAGGTAGCCAACGTGAGAGTGCACCTGTGTCAGGGGAAAGGTTACCGTCTCCCTGTGACCACGAACCTTGCGTTTAGCGTTCTTAACATCAGGATAAAGTAATTTTAAATGTATCTATAGTTTTTTCTTTCTTAATAGCTAGCCGCTCATGTGGTGCTACTCGATGCTTATTTGTTTCATTTACTTTATTTTTAGATCTACAGTTAGTGACAAGGTACTACATTGAGTGGTTTATGTAAATTTGTCCTGTCTATTCCTTTACCATAATACATCATCATTATCATCATCATCATCATCATCACCATCATCATCATCATCATCATCATCATCACCATCATCATCATCATCAGCTCATTTTATATCCCCACTGCTGGGGCACGAGCCTTCCCTATTGATGGATAAGAAGAACGGGCCATAAACCACCACGCGGGCCCGGTGCGGATTGGTGGTTGTTAACGACTGCTAATGCAGCCGGGACCAACGGCTTTACGTGCCTTCCGAAGCACGGAGGAGCTCGAGATGATACATATTTGGTCACCCATTCGATGACCGGCCTTTGCGAAAGTTGCTTAACCTCGGCACTCGCAGACCGGGCGCGTTAACCACTGCGCCATCGAGCTACATCATATCTCTACTATATCATTCTTTCACTACCGTTTCAGAACGGAACCAATAATACCCCACGGGCTATCGGTAGTGGTGACCGCACCAGCCGTATTCCGCTTCACATCAGCCAGTGATCCGGACAAACACCTCGAAGCGGCTAACCTCCTTGGCGCCAACATCACCGGCAAGAAGCAGGCCGACGCTGGCAAAGTGCTCGCTGATACCATACTGAAGTATATGGAGATCATGAAGATAGAGAATGGACTGAGCGAGCTGGGATACTCGAGCGATGATATACCGAGTTTGGTTAAAGGAGCGCTGCCTCAGGTATGTATTGTAGTGGTACCAGGGTGCCTAGTATGAGTATTGCTTACTATCCGCATTCATTCGATTACGTTTACGAAAACGAAATTTGTATGGCCGAATTTTAACTCTTTTAAAAGGAGGTGCTGCTGCTGGAGGTATTAATTTTATTTTCGTAAACGTGATAACTTAGGTTAGCTCTAAACTGGCGAACCGCTACTGCCTCTGTGATCTAGTGGTTCACCACCGGTTTAGACCCAGAGGTCCCGGGTTCAATTTCCAGCGTGGGGTACATGTTTGTGTACTCGGTTTGGTTGGTGGTAGGACTTGTTTGTCCGCCTGGCTAGCTACCACCATCTTATCTAAATATGTCGCCATAATATCAATGTTTGTAGCATTACTGTATTACGGCAGCTAGAGATAAGATAACCAGTGCCTCACTTGTTGAGGATCAGGTGAGATCAAGGCACTATGCTTACCCGAAAATAAAAAAACAACAATGATACTACAGGTCTAGACCTACCGCTTATCTGAGAAGGTTCCTGATGTAGCTGCACGGTGCGGTAGGGGTGACAGTTTACGTACCACTGACGTCTTGCGAATTGCGATGTGGTGAGCGATTTCTAGTTCATTGCGTTCTTTATATGACCGATGACTATGATTGCTGTAGAATAACACGTAATAAATTAGAAATCCCCGAGAGTCCGAAAGAGAATCCCTTTGGCATGACAGAATCATGCAATGCAATGCATGCCATTATGAACAAATATGAAATAGGAGAAACGAGGCCCAGCTCGGTGAGTGAACGACATCTTCAAGCCAATGCTGATCATGCTAGCACAGGACAGTAACAAAATGGCATTGAATATAGCAAAAATCCCCGTGTGATGCCGGGTGTAAAGAATTGCACCACCCCATCTCTTCCCGTGGGTGTCGTAAAAGGCGACTATGGGACCATTCCAGAGCATCCTCTGTGATCATCTGTGTCTGTGTGATCTCTGTGATCATGCCCATCGGCAGCAGCGTCTCTCTGTGATTATTCTCACCTTACTGCGATCGCCAACCCGCCTGCCAAGCGTGGCGATTATGGCAAATTCCCCTCAAAATGATTTATTTCTGAGGGAGGTCTTTGTCCAGCAGTGGACGTCTTTTTGGCTGAGATGATGATGAAATTAGAAATTCGTTCGTCGCGTCGCAATCCGCTCGTGCTCGTGCTCGTGCTCGTGCAGAAGCCTTATGTAAACTGTGAACCCTTCCGCTAGCTACCTCCGGAGCCGTCTCAGTTAGGTAGGCTTGTAACTTTGTTTTTGTGGTCACAGATTTAGATAAGAATGTGGTAGCCCTACTACTAACCAAACCAAATCAAAAACAATAATTGTACACATCATGACAATAGTGGTCAATTAACATTAATTTAAAATTAACGATAAATGACCAAAAATTTCTTGCCATTTAAGTAAAACAAACCTTACTGTTATGTTGTTTAGAGTGTGATTTTGACTAACACTGCCAATATTTGTGAATCAAGCACAAATACAAAGGAGAATGGGCAAAAATGTATGGACCGTGGTACCCTCTCCAATAGCCATAACCAATATATATTTGAAAAGACGTTTAAATGTAGAAAAACGTCTGCCATGGTGCCAGTTCCACTATGTATTATAAATGAAAACAAACTACTAATATAACTAGAAGAAGGATAAAAAAGGAAAGGATTAGACGATGAATTAACACAGATAATATCCCTTTGACCACTTTAGCAACCCCCCCTTACTCTAATAAAACTAGAGCTCTTGAAATAAAAATCATTTATATAGAATTAAGGAAGGATGCTGGAGCAGTAAACCACTCAAGCCTTGCGGCATAACTTAGGTACCATACGAAGGACACGATATGTGCACAAGTGCCCATCGTACGCCGCCTGGTTAAGCATGTGCAATAATGTTGAACAATATTATTATTTGCACTATTTATTAATAAGTAACAATAATATATTTTTGAACGCACATAACGCGACTGGATCCTTCCACGCAAAAGCCAGGCATCTTCGTGTATGCCATAGTCTGGCAGATCCTCAAGTGCTTGGTCTCTATATGTTGTCTCTATATGCCCGAAGCAAGGAGTTTCGATCACTACATGACCTACGCCCGCGCTGGCACACGCGAACGAATAACTTGACGGAGATGCCCCTCCGTGCACCGCGCGCCCCACTCCACCGCATCGTAAAACTGTTTTTAAAATAAAAGCATGAACAGAAATGCGAAAATATTACATCTGTACTCATTTTCACACATAGATAAGTAGTAATATTGATGTAAGTTTATCTCTCAACGCAACCAGCCCCCCAACCGCCTAACACTCTCGCTTTCGATCATTTGAAGGCGAGGCCCTCGCCTCGCTTTCTAATATAATATCGAAATATAATAACGAATAATATCGAAAGCTATAGCCTATAACTTTCGATATTGCTTTCATGTTGCTTTCGAAATGACAAGATGACGTTTCCTCCTCGCCTCGCCTTCAAAGCGATCGAAAGCGAGAGAGTTAGGCGGTCGACCCCCAGATCTGAGACTGGTGGCCATCATAGTAAATGTTGTTCGTCTTGGTATGATCTTTAAAACGACACTACAATCATAACTATTGGAGCAGGGTACCATTCTGCCCATTCTCCCTTAGTATTTAAAGTTGTTTTACTGTTTTTTGTGGGATGATATTATAGGCCATTTAGTATGATTCATTAAAATAATAATAATTTGCTGCAGTCTGTACTAGACGATTATCGCATATTATTCAACTATCAACTGTGTCAGGGTCAAAACAAACTTATTAGCCATTATCATCCGCCCGTGTCTTTGCATCTAAATAACAATAAGGTACACAAAACATGTTTATACATACAACTATTGCTAGCGAAAAAAGACCATGTTGTTTGTGACAACAATGTGCAAACAAATGACAATCGTAGAATAGAACTAATTCGTATTATTTTTTAAAATTGTATGTCGTGCAAACAAGCGACGATCGTAGAATCTGACTAATTCGTATTATTTTTAAAATGTCTTGGTTATGTTTTTTTCAGCGACGTCTATTGCAATTGTCTCCTTTGCCGCAATCGGAAGAAGATTTGTCTAAACTGTTAGAAGAATCCCTAACCGTTTATTGAATCACAAATAATGTGCCATAGAACATAGAAAATACGGGAATTGGGATTGTTAATATAGGACGTAAGTACTCACTGTCGTACGATATCATAGTCTTAAGTGAAATTCTGTTTTTTGTTATAACTATTGTTATTTCTTTTTATACTTCTTTATTGTTAACCAATAAATAATTTTGATTCAAATATGCGTCCTTGGTTTTATTGCAATTTAAATTGTATTACTATTTGTATTTCACTTAGTATCGAAACAAGAAATAAGCCTCAGTTGTGAATCGAATCTACGACTATTTACAATCTGGAAATTACTCCTTCGATCGAGGCACGGGGTTTCCTTAAGTGCTTTGGCTGAAATAAAATTGCAATTTTTAACATACTTGGCTTTAATTATATTGTTATTATGTTGCGATAATGCGATTGCGAAAAATCCCATGATTTCGAGTCCATTCTTAGACAGTTTCTTCTATCAAATGTAGTTCTACTACAAGTAGTGTTATTGCCAAAACAAAGGTTCAATTAAGTAACAATATGAAGGAATGTGTCTTAGCACCTACTCTATGCTCTAGTTCTCTCCCTCCGTTAAGTCATCATTCTAATCATGTCTTGCGGTCAATGGGTTGACCCATTGACTGTTTTGAAACAGTAACCTGACGAATGTTACCTACAAACAATCATAACGTATTATTTTTGATTTGACTATTATAGGGTTGTAATTATGCAAAAATAAAACTCGTATTTGTATACAATAGGTACTTAAAAATATGCTTGTATATTCACCTTCCCCTTTTTATCACATTTAATTATTATTTCATTACATTCAAAGCTTTTATTGTCATACGTAGACTTCTAAGATGATTAATAAAAAAGCGGTACATATTTTTTTAGTATTTAATTTTTAAAATTTTAAGTACATAAAATAAACCTATCAACTAATTTGTATAATATATAAAGATGTATATCTTAAATTAGTTTGTTGTAATTTGACTTCGTTTTGTTACTTTATAATATTCAAGAAGCGCTAGTAGATACAATTACATTGGTCGCAGCATTGTTCGAGAAGATTCTGAAGGCACTGTACTATGAAATGTAGAAGTGTTATTCGTATGTGACTAGCGCTGTCTATCTAAAGTGCGGTCGCGAAGCAGGAAGAATTCCGTTTAATGACCCTTTAATTCTCGCGTGCAATCACTGATGTTTGCATGACAATTATTGAAGGGTCGTTGTACAAAATTCTTTCTGCTCCGCGATTGCACTTATCACTTACTGCTTATGTGAGAGTTAACGCAGTTTGATTTTGTATTTTAACTCTTAACACGTGATTTGTACCGTGTGCCTCACACCGCTTCGGGGACGATGTTGCTGTGGTGGAAGGGACTGCTCTCGTACGACATATTGGAGGCTTTGACAGTGACGTTAGGAAGGGGCTGGTAGCGGCTAAGCTTGGGCGTGGCCGGGCCAGTCAGGTCTTCCGACAACTGCTGGTACACCAGTCCGCAGTCCTTTTTAGTGCGACTCTGTTGGCTCATAGCGGCGATTATGGCACTGTTATATCTAATTTGCTTATTCTTCCTACTGCACACCATCATAACCACCTTTGCTATCAGAATGAGTAATAACAACGCGCCGAAAAGCGCAATCAAGATCGGCCATAGGTAGCCGTAACGACTGTGGCCATCATTCACTGACGCCTGGACGAAGACCTCCGGCTCTGCGAAGTCGTAAACGTTGTCATTTTCTAACAGTTTGACAGCAACTTTCACCTTTTCTTTCTCTGGTACATCGGATTTAATGAAAATTGTTTTAACCGCACTAGGCTTCTCAACAAGTTTCAGTTTAAGATCGACGTTGTCGCTGCCCTCCTCGTCGTTGTAATCTTCGGAAGCGTCATCGGCGGCTTCGTTCTCGTCGTCGGCATCGTCGTCATCGTCACCATCGTCTTCGTCGTCGGCTTCGTCATCGGCGTCGTCATCTTCGCCGTCGGCGGTGTCGTCATTAATCTTCTTGTCATTCACCTTAGTGTCATCGGCTACCTTGCCATCGTCAAGAGTGTTCTTCAAATCAAAGTTGCCTTCTGCATCCTCGTCAATTCTTTCCCATATTTCCTCATCGGATACCGCTGGTAAAGGTTCCACAGGATGTACGGTAGAGCTGCCGCAAGTTTTACGAGTGAGGAATTCCCAACTGTACGTTTCTTCCTCCTCCTTGGCGTCCGCAGCTAAATTAGCAATACGAGCAGTGTTGGTGTTAGGCGACACTTTACGTTTGCTCAACCAGGTCATAAGGTTTTCAAATTCGCGGTTGCAAACCAATGGGTTATTGCTAATATCGAGAGACCGCAAATGGTTCAGTGTGTCTAACTCAGTTTGTTTAATTTCTATGATATGATTCTGGGACACATTCAGGAAAGTAAGGTTTCCGAGTAATGTTTGTGGATGATTTTTGTTTGTTTTCCATAATGCAGTTAGTTCAGCGTTACTCATATCGAGCCAAGTCAATAACGGGGTATGAATGAATACTTCAGCTGAAAATACTTTAAGTGGATTACCTTGCAAAAAGAGTTTGCCTAACTCATTATTTTTTTCGAAGACTTTCACGTCTAAAGTCGTAAGCATATTGTCAGCTAGATTAATTTCGACTAATTTCGGACATACTGAAAAAACTTTGTTATTAATAGTTTTGATGTTATTTCCAGACAGATTAATCACGGATAACGCAGTGAACGTCTTAAGGGAGTTGCTGTAGATTTCTTCAAGCCCGCAGTTAGAGGCATCAAACAGGTAAATGTTGAACTGTTCAGCTGAGCAGTTGAACCCTTCGACAGGCAAATATCTCAATAGCGGATTATTTGAGATTTTGAATATGTCTAATTCAATATTTTCCTTAATAAGTTCACTGGAAACGAAACTTAAGTTGTTATAAGACAAGTCGAGGTAGTTCAGTTCAACAAGTTTGTGGAATGCTTGGTTGTGGATCTGCTGCATTTTGTTGCCGCTCAGATTGAGATTAGCAATGTAAGTCATGCCGTTGAACATAGATGGTCCTACAAATTTTATTTTAGTTTGCCCAGCGTTAAGAGTTAACAAATCTGAGATTTGCAGTCCGTAGACAGTGTCAATCGGATTTCTTTGAATATGGAGCGTGGCAAGCTCATTATTTTCAGAAAAGATATCATCGGGCAGCGATTTAATGTGATTATCGCTTAAATCAAGCTCTTCCAAGTCCAATAGCTTCTTAAATGTGTCAGGATCCATTTCCATAAGGTTGTTACCTGCTATATTCAGGTACATAAGTCCAAGCATATTCTTGAATGTGTTAGCGGTAATATTTTTCATGTTACAATATGACACATCGAGTTCTTGTACTGTTGTTGCATTGAGGAAGTAATCATCAGAACCAGGTTCTGGGAATTTGAGTGGGTTGTTTGCTAACGTGAGCAGTAACAATTTCTTATTGCTAGCGAATGTTTCAGGGTGAAGATTCTTTAGCTTATTGTTTGACAAATTTACTGCATATAGTTCTGAGAGGCCATAAAAGGCGCTCGGGCTGACAAAGTCAATTGTGCTGTTCACGATTTTCACAGTTGCGATCTGATGGAGGCCAAGCTTTCTGAATATGTGATCGGTGAGTTGTATGGAGAGTCCGGGGTCTGCATTTTCGATTACCAAATCGGTGATGTCATCTCCAAATTTCTGCGTGCCGACCTCGAGGCGGTTGCATTTGGCTATCTTGTAGCCTTGGAATACTGTGCATATGCAGTCCCTCGGGCATGGCCTGTCCTCGTTGAAGAGCACTTCCTGCTCGTCTCCGTTCTCATAGTCATCATACTGGGTGAAAATAGGGTCGGTGCCACTCTTAGCAGTTTTGTTGACGGTCTCACTAAGTGAAGGCGCACAAACTGCCAGGAGCAGAAGTAACTCCCGGAACTTCACCCCCATGTCGTTGTAGCGAACTCTGAAAAAAGAAAACAGTTTCATGTTAACCATACGTCTTGCACATAACTAATCATCATCATCAACCTATAAACGTCCTACAGCTAGGCTCAAGGGCTACTATACACATGAAAAATGACATATAATTCAATGTGGGTTTGGTGAGTTCAACAACACCAACCGGGACCAACGGTTTAATGAATGGAACATAACACTAAACAGTTACACGAATTATGAAATTTCAGGAAACAACGCAAGTTACCGTTAGAAAAAATTAACAGTACCTTGTTCAGAACAATAGTATGACCATTTGGTCTTTTTTAAATTTTTGAGCACAACAATAGCCTAGCACGTTGTTTCTTTAAAGAATACAAAACAACATTTACAAATAGCATGTTTCCGCTGCTAACACAGAAATTTGGGAAATGTATGGTGCGTATTCAGCATTGTTACTTTATTGCCTTACAATGCGGTAGGTATCTTAGTAAAAGTTTTACAAACAATAATATTACTGTTCCCTAGGTGTTAACCTAATTTAATTTTTATTTTGATGACTCAGTTTTTACCTGATAATATAAGTAGGTAATTCAGTAGGTTTTCCTAAAATTACCCATTCTCGGAGATAGAGAAGTGGACCAACATGAATAGACGACCTAAAACAGTAGGTAAGTGGAAACGAGGTCGTTTACTGGTCAGCGAGGTAAAAGTGTCACTAATGTAGTCATTTTAAATTACGTAAAAACAGGCATCTATACAATGTCACAGACAATACGCGCCAACACATGTCGGCTTTGTTCCAGTGAAATCTTATCTGCTCATTGTTCATCTGTCGTTGTATTGCGACTCGGGAGACGCGTGCGCATGTTAACCGGCCGCGTTGGTATTGTAGATATATAAAGTTGTGACAATTGCATTAACATAAGAGTCACGAGACTATTTATTATCGACATATATCGATACAATTTATTTGTACGATTGGTAGGCAAGTATTTTGCGTATTGGGAATCATCATCATCACCAACTCATTTTTCATGGGCACGAGCTTTCTCTACGGATGAATATGGAGAACAGGCCATAAACCACGTCCTTCACGCTCACGCAGGCTCAGTGCATATTGGTTGTTGTTTGCGGCTGCTAATATAGCTAATATTATGCTAATGCTTTACATGCCTTTCGAAGAACAGAGCAGCTCGGAATGAAAAATTTTTGATCACCCATCTGATGACAGGCCATTGTAGAAATATGCTAAATCTTAGCAAACGCAGACCGGGTGCGTTACAGCGCCATCGACCTCCTCATCAGAAATCATTTATAGCTTTTAAAATACAGGTCGCAATAGATTGCAGATGGCGGCACTTATAGGCGCCGAGTCTAGCAGGCAGTCTGCGCGTGGGCAGTTTCCACTACTATATCTACATTCGATCGACAACGATCGGCATTGGTAGCAGCCATTTTATAGACAGTTTTTTTTTAAAGAAATGAAAGCAATAGATTTATTTTCACAAACAGCGACGATTAGTTTTATCTTCTCAAAAATGGTGAATTTTGGTCTCCTCTTTATTTAAGTACTAGCGTTCGTTCCTGCTTCGCACGGTTGGACATTTTTTTTAATAGCCTATATTACTCAGCGCTAATGTAGCATTCTAATGGTGAAATAATTTTTAAATCGTCCCAGTAGTTTTTGAGTTTATTCGTTGCAAACAGTTACAACTCCTTATAATATTAGTATATATAGTATAGATATTCTAATCTTATGAGATTAATACAACGTAATTACGTCGTCGATTTGTCATTTTATGTAGATACGACTGATTTGTCCGCTTCTACCAGCTTGTATTGTGTAGAAGCGCTAGCTGATCTTTGCAAGTCTTAAAAAAGTAACAAAACAAAATTGATCAATTAAAAAATAAATAAACAATACTGGTTATTGGTAGTGGTTACTGTAATTGAAATAGTAATGCGACCTTTCATAGTGTCTGTAGGTACTGTTTTAAAGTAGGCCAGTTTTGTTTATTGGCAATTTACTTAGTTACAATACCTATTTAAACAGGCTATACCAATGACCATGTTGGTAGGTAAAAGTGAAGCAACATTCGTGAATAGATCTTGAGCTTCGTCGTACGTGTTATAAAATGAGTTGCAAAAGTATGAGATGACGTAGACCCTGGCTGGTGTTGCAAGATATCAGCTGTTTGCGCCCACACCCACCCACGCTACATTGATGCTTGATCTCTAGCAAAAAAGGATGCTGACAGATAATAAAACTTATAATAGCTTGAAATCCTTTTTCAATTAATGCTATTTAATATTAAGCAAGTAGGTAATGATTTCGAAGTTATTATGAATTCTGAATTGTTTTAACACATACCAAAGCGCAATTGATGAATCAGGAAAGGCTTCCCTGAGTCATTACTAGGTGCTCGTAGCCAGGGCCGTAGCGAAGGGGGGGCATTGTGGGGCAATGCCCTACCTTAAAATACCAATGCCCTACCTTAATGATCAACAAATAATAAGCAAAGTAGGTACTGTAAAGCAAATTTAAGACGGAAAAAAATACTAGCGTAGATGCTAGTCTTACAGTCATAATGTATAGGGTGTAACAAAATTCCCTTAAATGCCGAATGGGGGTCATTCCACCCATCAATACGAACAACTTTTACTATAGCATCAACTTCGAAATCGCAATTAAGAGAATTTTGTTACACCTGTAGGTATATCACCACTATAATTACATAAGTATTAACCTGACTCGCACATGTTCACAAATCAAGGACACCAAAATTCGATTGAACAGAACAGATCAAGTAACATTTTTACTTCCGCCCTACCTATAACCACAGCTGCCCTACCTTAAATTCAAGTCTAGCTACGGCCCTGCGTACCAGTGGCGTACCTAACGCAAACCGTAACGACATCGTAGCGACTTAGCGGCCATACACAGGTAGCTTAAAGCAGCTTCTGTTTACAAATATACATGGAACCGCTCAAGCAGCTGCGACTGCTCCGAGCGGTCAGCAGCTCGGTGAAATGGCAGCTCCACTACGACTGCTCAAGCGGTCTGTGTATTTTGATCGTTGGGTAACTGCTCGAGCATCGCGTGTATGTAGACCCTTAAGTCCTCGCGCGCCATATACTCTACCGGTAGTGCATAAGGTGGCCCGCTAATTATACCTACGGCGCGGGACGGGTTTAAGGTACCAAGTTGGCAGCCGACTCCACGCAGCAGCAGCAAACGACGTCGGATGAAGTATGAAATTCCCTCCGTAGCTGACGACACGTCGCTCGGCGTCGTCGTCATAGAAATACTTACATAGAAACCAGTAGTGTCGCGACGACACGTCGTCTGGTGCTGCTGCGTGGAGTCGGCTGCCAACTGGTACCTACCTTTAGTCCTAGGAACCATTTTTGTGTAGGTAGGTACACATCCGTCAATCGAGCCAATTTAAAAGTAGTACCAACGAAGTTCTAACCAAGCGTACCTATTCAGATCTATCGTATACGGTTAGTTGGAACTAATTCCAACCGTACCAAGTACGAACTTAAAATCGTATGCTAGTATGAAAATGGATTAAACGTCTAACAGCCGAAATTAATAACCTATCTTAGTTTAGTTAGCTAGCAACCGCTGTTATTTTCCGACAATTAACAGAAATAACTAAGTAACAAATCGCTAGTAGGCCTATCTCTTGCTGAGGATAGGTTATTAATTTCGGCTGTAAGTAGCTACGATATATCGTTACGGTTTTTGTTATGGGAATCTTCTTTAGGGAAGGGCAGGAAGTGTCGCACGTTCTCATACACCAAGTCGCATCTCAATTCTATACAAGTTAGTATTATTGCTTTTGCTTACAATGTTCAACTTCAACTTCAACAAGGCAATGTTAGTAAATTGATTTGGAATCAATACAGCTATAGTGTCATCATAACATTGCCTTATGTCATGGATAGCCTTGGATCGGTTTGACACTGAGACTTTTTCAATTGGAGTCTTCGAAAATATAACACAATTTGATTTCGTCACTATAAGGTAAATGAAGTAAATATTCAATAAAAATATAAAAATGCAAAAGCCGAATACAAAAAGTGCATTCTTTAAAACTCTTTTGCTAATATAAATACAAAAAAAAATTAAAATTTGCAATGACATGTCATTTACGCATTTTATAAATTATTTTAACTGACACACACCAATCTGTCCGATATTTTTCAAAAAGTATTTATCTACACCTTCATGATCGGATCGCTTAGAGCATTAAACCAAATGCTCTAAGTCGGATCGCCCCTTGATCGCCCTAAAACCTAACCTAGTTCTGTTTCAGAAATAAAAAAAGTGTCAGTTTTTTTTATGCGATTTGTGCGATTAGCAAAAGTAATTTTTCTAACAAGTAATAGGTACATAAATAAACAATATTTCTTTTCTGATGATGATGAATGATAATAGAAATGAGAAATGATATACCACCCAACCCCTCGAGTATCTCAGTAAAGATGTGGGGCTTTACTAAGTTCTCGGGCAGACTTCTTGAGAGAATTTGAAAAGTGACGTTGCACTGTTTTGTTGTGTGTGTTTTTGTTTGTTTTGTTAATAATCCACCATTATTTCACATTTATATTCGACATAACACAAATTTTAAAAAATAAAACAAAACCGCAGACATGACTCTTCACTTTCCCGCCAAGAACTCAAAGTGTCAGTTGGTTCTCGTAAAAAGAAATCTATAGAGTACATATAAAATGCTTTGTCCTGAATGACTGACTGACGAATCAACGCACAGCCTAAACCGCTGATCGTAGAGACCCGAATCTTGGAGGGTGTGTTCTTTGTATGACGTAGGCATCCGATAAGAAAGAATTTTCCAAAATTTTACCCCTAAGGGGGTGAAAAAGGGGGCCAAAGTTTTTATGGGACAATGTGATTCCTTGGTCCAATCTACTTCAAATTTTGCATAAACCTTTCTAATAGAATTGATAGAAGGCTTGTTTCATATTTTATTGAAATTCATCCGCTAACGGGGTTAAAAAGAAATATCAATACTCCTTAGTGCTTTTGATTCAAATTACATTTTATTTTGACACATGTTTGAAAACTCAATCCGATTTTATTCAAAAAAGGTTGAATCAATATATAAAAAAAAAAGATTGATTTCGCTGATAAGCTCAAAAATTTTTAGGAGAGTGTTTGTTGTTGTTATTTGTAAACGGCCCTCACAGCGTCACCGGACTTTTTTGGGGGCGGCGAGAAACTTAAAGGGTTCCTCAAGCCACACTGTTTGATCACGATCAAACAACGTCAGAAAGTTTGTAGAGGAAATGGCATCACACAAGCGTGCTCCCGCACTCTACTAGATTCTCCAAGTAGTTTGGATAGGATTGGGATGGCCTTTACAGGGTTACAATTGTGGTGTACGTTATAAGCAGATGTGTGTCTAAATCAGAGTTTAATAGAATACCCTAACTATCCTAACTACTAGTAACCTAACTTAATATGCGAAAGTGAGATTGTTTGTTTGTTATTTGTTACCTACGCTTTCACGCGTAGGTATACTATTCAATCGATCATCATGTAATTTTGTACAAATATTCCCAAGAGTATAATCAAAGACTTATTATTAAAAAGTGAGTTTGTTTGTTTGTGTGATACCCTTTCACGCGTAAACTATTTAACGATTTGTTTCTTTTTGTTGTCATAGAAACTGTCATATTATTATTGTTATTGTTCGTCTCGGTGTTTCGGAGTTTTTGAATAGAATAGAATAGAATAGAATATTTTATTTGCTAAGAATATGGTTGGCATTACAAGAAGTTGGTCATATTTATATATGTAGTTTCACATATTTTGCCATGTAGACATGCAAAGTTTATAATAAGTACAATTAATTCATTTAAAAATATCAAATTTGTATATATAGAGTGTGTACATAGGTATGCTACTGTTATTATTAAAATCATTATTATTCATTAATCCATAGCATTACTAACATAGTTCCGATATTTATATACCTAGTTTCATTATTCAAAATTATATTCTAATATATCACGTTATAATTTGATGCATATAGCGCATTTCGCAAGCGTGGTGATTTAGCCATTACCCATCAGTTGTAGTGACGACTTGATTTCAATGGTGGAGGCTTTTCCCTAGCGGTGGGACTGTTATAGGCTATTTACTTTACTTTGTTATTATTATGAAAATTTCACTTCACTATTAACGCGACACATTTTTGAACTTGCAAAGGCTTCGTATCCGCATAGGGAATGTAGAAAGCTGGTGGCACTTTCACGCTTGTCTCGACAATAATACGGCTAGAGCGGTTCGTATGCTCCGATCGTGTGACGGACACACCAACCGATTAGCTATACAGATAACAGACACAAAATAAGGAGACCCACAGAAGGTAAGCTTCATACAAATAGGGTTGCCAGATGGAAAATTGAAAAGTCCTGAGAAAAAGGAAGATTTCCATAGAAAAGTCCTGAGATTTTGTCGTGAACGTAATTTATAACTCTGTAAAAAAAGAATTCTGTGTTTTTGTGTAGGTACCTATATCCTGTGGGTTCTGTGGAAATCACGATTCACTCCGCCACCCGAGCGGCCGCGGGCTCGCACGGACGGGCGTCAGTCAGTTCGAATTAACTCTCACTCTTTTTAACTGCAAATATTTTGACAAAACATTAATTATATCAGAAGAAATAAGCATTAAAAAAAATCAGTCTAGTTTTTTTTTACTTTTTCTGACACAAAAATTTTAATATTTTTAAGAGCGGCCTCTCTGTCGGCTTTTTTGAATGAAACTAGGGGCACGTGTAAGCGGTGTAGGCATTGCGGCCTCTTTGTTTCGGTTCCTTTGAAACCGACTACCGAAAGTGCCTTATTTTTCTTTTTAATCGAAATGTTTTTTGGCGTTTTTCTTGAAAACTAGCTTATAAAAATTTTAGGTTTTTTCATAAAAAGTAGTTTATAATACGTTGTTGAATTTATCCTTAAAATATTTGCAGTTAATAAAATGTGACCTTATATTATTTTTATTGGGTCAAAACACAATTAATATTTTTATTGAGAAAAAACTCTGAATAATGACTGTGTTGTATTGAAAAATCGAAAAATCCTGAGATTTCCAAAATCAGGCCGCAATCCTGTCAGGAGCCTAAAAATCCTGAGATCTCAGGTCAAATCCGGGGATATGGTAACCCTACATACAAACGCGTTCGAGCAACGCACACATGGACAACGCCACAGCTGCTCGAACTATTTCCAGCTGTTCCGAGATTCGTGTTCGTGAGATATATACATAGACCCCTATGTGGGTCGATTTCACGATGTGAATTAATATGACACTTTTCAATGCATTTTTAAAACCCGTATATTTCATAATTTTTGTGTATTGAGACGGTAGAGGAAGTCAGAAAAACAATATATTTAAAAAAAAAAGACAAAGTGTTGAAAAAATTATTAACACCGCCGAAATTAATTAACACTATCTATTACGATAGCATAGTTGGCTGTGCACCTGACCCGGTATGTCATGGGGTGCGGGTTCGAATTCCGCTCGTGGAATTTTTTCAACACTTTGTCTTTTTTCAAATTGTAATTTGTTCACAACAATATTTGCGTAAAATTATATATAAATAGTCATAAACATAAATTTGTTAAAAATAGGTCGAAATTCCTACGAGTATTATAAACGCCAAAATTTTTATATTTTTGTTACACGAATGAGATTCCTCTGACACTATTGAGAAGTGCCCATGTGCGCGTTCCTCGAGAGTGGTATGTTAGGCTCACCTTCTGCGGGTCTCGTTATTTTGTGCAACAGGCGAGGTTAGCTAACACGATGTCTAATGAAACCGGTTAATACGTCCTAACGTGTTTACACAAACAAAACTGTTGTCAGGCAACTTTTGTATAATCAAGGTGGCATATCTGACTAGAACATTTAGGGTAGTGGCTAGTTTCTGACAGGAACCAAGTGATCGACCCTTCTTTCCTTAAATCATTAGGAAAAGGGACAACCGATTTGTGACTTTAGTAACAATTGAATAAAGACCATTGAATACAGACATTTGATGTCGAACACGGATAACGGAATACCAAAATGATTTGCAATCAGAGTATTATTTGCTGTACTTGTGATGTTATTCGACAGTATTTATCTAGATCCACTTAAAAAATTTTAATCCAAAATACCTACCCAATAAAAAAATAACGCCAATTATACTTTTCCATCCAAAACTGCAATTCGCATTTATTTTGAATTTGGTATTTTGAATAATTTTTTTTTGGATACTTTTTTTAATAGTGACCTAGATAAATACTGTCTTAATCCGAATAACACGTACGGTCACAAGTACAGCAAATAATGCTCTAATTGCAAATCATTTTGGTATTCCGTTAGTTTGGAGGCTCATTTTAGCTGACCGACCGCCGCCGGCCACTTAAGGCGTCGAACAATGGTGCCCCTACGATAGTTGAAATAAGCATACACGACCTTTTTTTTCGAGGAGCTCGATGGCGCAGTGGTTAACCCGCCCGGTCTGTGAGTGCTGAGGTTAAGCAACTTTCCCAAAGGTCGGTCATCGAATGGGTGACCAAAATTTATCATCTCGAGCTCCTCCGTGCTTCGGAAGACACGTAAAGCCGTTGGTCCCGGCTGCTTTAGTAGTCGTTTACAACCACCAATCCGCACTGGGCCCGCGTGGTGGTTTACGGCCCGTTCTCCCTATCCATCCATAGGGAAGGCTCGTGCCCCAGCAGTAGTGGGGACATATACCTTTGACATCCGACCTTTTTTTGGATAGTGGCAAACTCGTCATCCTACGAGTAGCACCAGCGCGCCCGGGGAGGCGCGGATGGATTGGTTGTGTGATGTGTGGGGTTCTCACCTCCAGCCCCCGCCTCCCTGCTCAGGCCCGAGGGTCTCGACAGGGATTCGGGAGAAGGAGGGGCCTACTTATACACGACCTGGTAACTTAAGGTTACCTTTAGCATTTTAGCTCTTGAGAAAACAGAATTTGAGTCACCAAGTCACCAAAAGCCTCTTTGTCACGAAATTATACAAAATATTATTTTACCGCAAGACATATCGAGTAGACAACCATTTTTGTAAAAATAGAACTGGTTCCGTGAATTTCTGTGACGCAGTGGAAAATAGCACCATTCATATAATATAAATAATGTGGTACATAATACATACATAATACGATAGCAGTCCCAACAGCTAATGGTAAACATGCACTAAGATATGATATTTACTTCAACCTAGGGTTGTCAACTGTATCCAATAGTAGGTACTCTAATATGGCTAAGTAGGTAATCTAGTGTCTTGTATTATTTAAGCTTCTGACTTGTATCTTGAATATCCTCTTATATATTTTATATTGCAGATTCTGATTATATAATACGCTGCTTTACTAATAGGCTAGCTTTTTTTGGAGAAATTTTGCTGATTGCCTTAGGCCGCAGTTTTAGCGTCACCGGACTTGACTTTTTTGGGGGGCGGTGAGAAACTTAAAGGGTTCCTCAAGCCGTGTGAAACGAAACTTAAAGGCTAGCTGCTTTACAAAATAGCGCTGTATTGTAAAGCGGCTAGAAAAAAGTACGCCACATTGTATTAGCGTTTCACGTTCTCCAAAGATACCTCTTTACTTTACTTTACCTCTGTAGGTACCCCTACCTAAGCGAATATTAACGATTGTCATCTTATGACAACAACCATGAAGTAGGTAATTTAACCTGGAAGTCCCAGGTTCGATTACTAGCGGTGAGTACATGTTTGTTCTTAGTTTGATTGTGATAGAGCTTGTTTTATGTTTGCCTGGCTAACTGCCACCATCTTATCCAAATAAGTCGCTATAACAATAATGTTAGTTGCATTGTTGTGTTCCAACATTTAGAGATAAGACAGTTAGTTTCTCAGCAGTTAAGGATTGCTAGTGGAGTGCACTTCCTTTGGGCTTTATCACATAAAATGGTGAGAAAGTGACACGAAGGCTTAGTGCCCTTAAAGGAGTAATACTTTTCAAAAACATAAAAAAATGTAAGTATTAAATCCTACGCGCCTTACAAATAAACAAAGAATAAGGTCCGAATTGTTGTTCCGTGTTTTGTTCCTATCATGTAAACGCCATTTCAAATTAGAGTAAAAGAGACAAAACATGGAATAACAATTCGGACCTTTTTTGTTTATTTGTAAGGCATTACATGTTCAGCAGCCCTACCACCGTCGTAGGTGTGGTTGAACCGGTATTCTGCGACGCGACGTGCAACTGTGCCATAACCAAGCCAGTTTATACGAACAAATGATTCTCTCTTCCCAGCTACTTATAGATAACATTTTAGAAAAGTCGCTACATTTCGCTGCGGACAGCATATTAATAGTTAGAACTAAAAGATAATATATATATATGGATTTATAGATTTAATACCTACAGAACCTTCTCACGTAGGTACGAGTAATAGGTGATTTTAAGCTTTTCACAAGAAAAACTAAAATTTATTACTTACAGAATTTTGTTCGAAGCACTGTCGTGGTTAAAATTAGCTAAGATTAGTTTTAACAAAGTTTTAAGTTTTGTTTGCTTCAAATCAAAAAGTTATTTTAACCTAGCCGCTCACTTATGTATTTTAGATGCTGACTAAGTATATCAAAACTCAATAATCACGATTAGCGCTAATGATATTTCACTATTGCCTATTAAATTAAAAAAAACGAATAATAAGGGTATTAAATAGTTCGGTAGGACTTCTTGGCGGGAAAGTTAAGAGTCATGTCTGCGGTTTTGTTTTATTTTCTAAAATTTGTGTTATGTCGAATATTAATGTGAAATAATGGTGGATTATTAACCGTTAAGTGTTCGTGAGTGTGCATGAGTGTTGGCAAATGAAACAAAACAGTGCAACGTCACTTTTCAAATTCTCTCAAGAAGTCCGCCCGAGGACTCAGTAAAGCCCCACATCTTTACTGAGAAACTCGAGGGGTTGGGTGGTATATCATTTCTCACTTCTCATTTCTATTATCATTCATCATCATCATACAGAAAAGAAATATTGTTTATTTATGTATTGTACTTGTTAGAAAAATTACTTTGACACTGGCTAAATGTGCTAATCGCACAAAGCCATCAACAAAATGAAAAAAAAAAAAATAGTTCGGTAAATAAATAATTATGTCATCCCAACCATCCCACATACACTTTTTTACATAATGCTTGTTCTAAATACACAATCATCATCAGCTCATTTTTTGGCCTGGCTGGTGCACGAGCCTTCCCTATGGATGGATAGCAAGAACGGGCCATAACGCGAGTCCAGTGCGGATTGGTGGTTGTTAACGACTGCTAATGCAGCCGGGACCAACGGCTTAACGTGCCTTCCGAAGCACGGAGGAGCTCGAGACGATAAATTTTTGGTCATCCGATGACCGGCCTTTGCCAAAGTTGCTTAACAAAGACATTAAAATCTCTTTGTTACTTAACTTCAGCAATCGCAGACCGAGCGCGTTAATCACTGCGCCATCGAGCTCCTCCAAATACACAATAGTCATCCCAAACTGTTTATAGCGTAATATGTAGGTATGCTAGTATACAACGTGTAAGAGAAAGGTGTGGTCTAAATGAAAAGATCCAAAGTGTATCACCGATCTAGAACTTGTATGTGTTGTTCCTCATCCTCATGAGCTCATTTTTATGTCCCCACTGCTGGGGCACGAGCCTTCCCTATGGATGGATAGGGAGAACGGGCCATAAACCACCACGCGGGCCCAGTGCGGATTGGTGGTTGTTAACGACTGCTAATGCAGCCGGGACCAACGGCTTAACGTGCCTTCCAAAGCACGGAGGAGCTCGAGATGATACATTTTTGGTCACCCATCCGATGACCGGCCTTTGCGAAAGTTGCTTAACTTCAGCACTCGCAGACCGGGCGCGTTAACCACTGCGCCATCGAGCTATATGTGTTGTTACTGAGACATAATTGTTAACTTTAGTTTGTCATGTAATTATTAATTAAATACTTATATTGGTGAAGTCATGCGCGTCAGGCGCACGTAAGCAAGCAGCAGTGATCATAAATGTAAGTACACAGAGGTTACTAATCCACTAGGGCTGTGACTTGTTAATTTTGATGTGACGTCACAATTGAAATATTTAATTAAAAATTGCCAAACAAATTAAAGTTATTAATTATGTTTTAGTAATTATGCGTACAAGATCTACATCGGATACGCTTTGGATCTTTTAATTTTGACCACACCTTTCTGTTACACTTTGTATAGTAGATAAATCTACCTATACGCTATACGAGTAACCAACCCACACTATTAAACATCGATAAGATTAGATAAAATCACATTGACAATGCTGTTGACGAAGGGACAACATATTTATTCAACAAAATATTTGAGTAAGTTATTTATGGTTACTTGAATTTAGGCTTTCGGATATCTCTGAATCAGCCAGACATTAGTGAGAGTTTCCTTTCTTCCCAGTACACAAAACTTCCTGCGATCCCATGTTATTTCTCTAATATCTTTCTAAATTCTCATTTTCATATACTTCATCGTATCTCTACTAATATTATAAAGAGGAAACCTTTGTATTTTTGTATGTATGTATGTATGTATGTATGTATGTATGTATGTATGTATGTATGTATGTATGTATGTATGTATGTATGTATGTATGTATGTATGTATGTATGTATGTATGTTTGCAACGAATAAACACTAAAACTACTTAACCGATTTAAAAAATTCTTTCACCATTAGAATGCTACACTTACGCTAAGAAACATAGGCTATATTAAAAAAAAATGACCACCCGTGCGAAGCGGAACGGGCCGCTAGTGGTAAATAAAGTTCTTAGGTACTTCATCATCATCATCATCATCTCAGCCAAATAAACGTCCACTGCTGGACAAAAACCTCCCTCAAGGATAAATTTGAGGGGAATTTGCCATAATCGCCACGCTTGGCAAGCGGGTTGGCGATCGCAGTAAGGTGAAAATAATCACAGAGAGACGCTGCTGCCCATCCTCTGGAATGGTCCCATAGTCGCCTTCTACGACACCCACGGGAAGAGATGGGGTGGTACAATTCTTTACCCCCGGCACCACACGGGGGTACTTAGGTACTTAGCATTCTAATAATAATTAGAAACATAATATAAGCATTTATTCATTGCCACACAAAGAAAACAATAAGTTGATGCATAACATAGAAAAACTTAAAACTAGTGGCCCTGAAATGAATTCTAGTATTGTCTAAGGCATTTCGACTAATTTGGTCGGTCGTATAAGTATGAAAGAACCGGTGGAGACACAACCAGGGAATTACTACCTACTGAAGATCTGGCTGTTTTATGTCTAACTGTCAAATCACAATAACGATGTATAGCCAAAAGATATAGTACCTACCTAAAGATGGTGGTAGCTAGCGGAGCGGACTTTAAACCAGCCCTAACTACCAACCACTAACTAGATAACAACAACAAAATAGATAGGTATACAGAAAACTAAAATAAACAATTCTGTTATTATAACATTTGAAACACAAGTGTTGAAAAAAAACTTTTCATGTAGTAATTTGTTCGCAAAAAAATTGCGTAAAATTATATAAATAATTTTTACACGTTTTTTTAAAACATAGATATCTATGTTTAGGTATACATCTTAACATATTCTTAGTTTGTTTATTGTCATTTTTATGTCATTTAATTTTTTAACTAAAAAGATTTGAGCAGACAGGCAGATATTACCATCATAGGGTATACCAATCGATACGATAACACTCATAGAGTATATGATTTGACGTGTATTATCAAAGTGATAATTTGGAAGCATATATAAGTAGATAGTATTGATTTGATATGCCCCACAAATGTGACGCCATGACACTAATAAGCAAAGGTAACAGCCATTATATTCGTATCTTTTTAGTCTGTGATTACAGGGACAATATCGTGTTTCTTTAATAAAAAGAGTTATTATCTTAGTTTTAAAAAGATTAACCTTTTTTATACATATATTCAATCTGAAAAGAGTTTGCTTTAGAGAAAACTTTTTAATTTTTTAGAAAACAGGAACGCTTCAGCCTTTGATAAGGCCGAAGATGGAAGTGCACTTCACCCCGAAACTATTGGGGACCATTTTTAAACCATAATTAGACCATATTAGTCCACTGCAAGCAGTAGCCCTTAGTTATTAGCAATAGGCCTCTCCCAATGCATGCCACTCATTGGCTTTGGCCACTCATTGGATTATTGGCTTTTCTCGTCAAGCTGATGCCAGCCACTATGATGATGATGATGATGATATAGGTATATCATCGAAAAAATTCTTAAACCGATCTCATTGCCTCAGAGAATCAAGTAGACAACGGGTCACTGATGGCGTGATCCCCTTTAAAATCTCTCTGTGAGAATGCTTTCATCACACGCCTTGAGGAACCCTTCAAGTTTCTCGCAGGCCACAAAAGTTACACAGTAAAGGCCTAAGACGGGAACAGCAACCTCTTTCCTAAGGAAAACAAAAAATCTCAAAGCGATTTTGTAATACTCGTTCTACTGTTTCAGGCCTCACCCATGAGAATGCGTTTGGGCATAGATAAATTAAGTATTTGCATACAATTGACGTCGCAAGACCTACATTGATGTAGTGAGTGTGCGTGCAAAAATGCATATGGGCGATGCGATGCCGGTACGGGCGTTGCCTGGACGGGCACTCCATGCTTTGACTGTTTTGTGCCATTGCTCAAAAGAACTGGTATGCTTCAATAGTTTTTCTGTTTTAAAAAATACTTTGTATACATCAAGGTAAATACGAAAGCAACTAAAACAAACAACAGTTATAGGTATTTTTATATAATTTGTGATTTCAATGTGTTCGATGTTGTCGACAAAAATCAATATTATTCGCACCGATAAGCTAATTCTAATGGAACTTTTTATGCTTAAAGAAAATAGAGATATAGCAAGTTAATAGACTACTTAAAAACAAACATTTATGCAACTGAATTTCGGCTAAGTATTTAAAATTTTAATTTTCCATCATCGTGGATTCTTAAAAAAAAAGTATTTTGAATAGACTGACAGTTTTGTATAAAGGCTCTTTAAAGATCTGAGACTTTCTTTATGAATTTATATGAAAGAAACTGATTAAAAACAGAAATTCGTAAGAAAAGTAAGAAATTCTTAGTATTTTATTACTTTAGTAATACTCAGAGTAATACTTAGATCCACTTTGTAAATAGCTTTTAATTATTTCTCTCGTGATTGCGTCTAGGCTATTTATTAATTTGCTTTCATGTTTAATTACTACAAGGACCATACCTAGTGCCTACTAGGCACTTATTTAGATTTTAATTGAACCCTTTCTTTGACAGCTTTAAAGACACTATAACTTTAACTTCAAGGTACGTACACTTTGACTTAAGGTCGAAGCGCAATGAAAAATTAAAACATTGTGTGCCCGTGAAAAAGTTGAGAAAAGAAGATTAATTTACATTCATTGAATTAAAACAGGTATAGGTACTAATAATACAAATTTTATCAATCTACATCTACACTAATATTATAAAGAGGAAACCTTTGTATTTTTGTATGTAAGTATGTATGTTTGCAACGAATAAACTCAAAAACTACTAGAGCGATTAAAAAAATTCTTTCACCATTAAAATGCTACATTAGCGCTGAGTAACATAGGCTATATTAAAAAAAAAGATATATAAAATACTAAAAAGGACAATTTAATTTTCCAATACAAAATGATTTGTTTGTTCTGTTGTAATGGAAACCATTGATATATATTTAACTCAATGATGGAAACTGTCAAAGCGGTACGAAGTCCGCCGGGTCAGCTAGCATTAAATAAATCAAAAATATACACACCTATGACCTTGTTCAGCACTTGCCACTCAGTTACTTCTTGATAAATATATCTGTAACAAAAAACACGCATAGATATAGTAATTTCATTTGTACTATAAGCTAGCAATTAAATAGCATATCTATATATTGTTCTCAGTCACACACCGTGCAATTAAGTTAATGACGTGACATAAGTATTTTTTAATAGAAGTATTTTTCCTTAATGTCATTAATATCGATATTTAGCAGTGTGGAAGCATATTACAGTCATCATAAAAATCATAAAAACATTTAAATGTCTTAGATACAGCATAGTAAAATAATAAAGAATTTTTTTTTGTCAATGAGTCAAGAGTATATTTATCATCAGCACTGCCGAAAGATCTCATAGGTAGAGTCTTCCGACCCAAGAGTACGTTGGCTATGTAAACGCACTTTAGCTGTGGGTACAACACTGAAAGTCATAAAAATCGGCTAAATGCGTGTTGGTGTTTTGCAGTAAGAGTCGCTACTTCAAGGTGTCTACTCGTAATAAGCACATAATTTTGCTAATTATATATTTTATAATTGGGTATCCTTTTTTAAACATGAGATATTTATGTTTTTTTACGAATCTCTACATTGGAGAAGACGACTTATTCATCAATCACGGTATTTTTTAGGAAATTTTTCAGTAAGGTAGTTACTTACCTATTATGACAAAAAGTAAGAAACTAAAAAATGTATTTTCTCAATCCATTACAAGTCGATATACAGTAGTCGCCTCTTGAGAACGCTTTTATTGTATAATTGTGTACAATATATGTACTAACACATTAGATACGTAGTAACAACAGTTTTTCTAAAAGCAAACTAAACCGCAACACAACACAATCGATGATAAAATTGAGAATAGAAAATAATGACCTCGCATACAATCAACTTGGGATAAAAGTAAAATTTGGTGCGGCGCCGTTTGCTAGAAACATAATAACGAATGTTCCATATCTGCGTTGCGGTTAATAAACATTATATCGATTCTTTGAGGAGCTCGATGGCGCAGTGGTTAACGCGCCCGGTCCGCGAGTGCTGAGGTTAAGCAACTTTCGCAAAGGCCGGTCATCGGATGGGTGACCAAAAATTTATCATCTCGAGCTTCTTCGTGCTTCGGAAGACACGTCAAGCCGTTGGTCCCGGCTGCATTAGCAGTCGTTAACAACCACCAATCGCACTGGGCCCGCGTGGTGGTTTATGGCCTATTCTCCCTATCCATCCATAGGGAAGGCTCGTACCCCAACAGTGGGGATATAAAATGAGCTGATGATGATGATGATGATGATGATGATGATCAAATCAAAAGACTCGTACAGGCACTTAGGGCTAGTTACTATAGCTATCATCATCATCAGTTGACATTAGTGCATTGCTAGATATGGCCTCTACAAGAGCACGCCACGGAGCACGATCCGCAGCTGCTTTCATCAAAATGGAGTCAATTAATCCAGTACAAATAATTATTTGGCCAAAGCTAGTCTAGGCGTACTAGTATAATGAGGTCATCAGTCTATAAAGCATTCAATGAATACTCGGTACGTACAATGAGCTATAAAATGCCATGACATAGAAACCCAAAAAGGAACAGGATACCAAAACAGTTATAAAACAGAATTCATACATTTATATTCCTACTGATGACTTCATTTATTTAATAGCGTTGAATATTTAAATGGTATGTCTTCTAATCTGTCTGTATTGTCTGTATTTTAAAAAACATTATTCTTCAGTGTAAAGTTAAGTTAAAAATATGTATATTGTAGTCTTTTAAAAATATTGTGTATACTTTTTGTCTCTATGTTTTATTTATTTATTAAATTTTATGTTGGCTTTTGATAACTTTCATATAACCGTGTGTAGAATATAATATAACTAAAATATAACTAGACGATTTTAGTTTATTATTATTATATATTTTTTCATGTTATTTTTATGTAGAGCTTTAACTTACGTCTATTTAACGTTGACAATAAATTTACCACTATAGTTTACTGCCTCAGGTATATAGGGTTTGAACAGTCGACCTTTCGAAGATAGAAAATGCAAAAATAACAATAATTACAAACGGTTATGGGTCGGTAAACATAAAAAATACAATTTCAACAGCGTTTTGCTTTTTTAGTTACACCAAATCTAAGAATATCACATAAATAAAAACTCTTTAGTTTAACCATGAATGCTCGGAATAAAATAATACGGAAAGAATCTAGAAACCACATACGGTGATTTAACATATCACTCAGATACACCGTGCAGCATGGCACAAGGAAAAATGATATTTTATTTTAATCTGAAGTTATTACAACATTGACCTGTTTTTATAATAACTAGTAATCGTAAAACCAACTTTCGGAATCGTTGGAATAGTAAGACCTCACTGGTATATAAGGACATCATGAGCCCGCTTGTATCTTCCAGTCCCCCAACCGCCTAACTCTCTTTCGATCGCTTTGAATATAATATCGAAATATAATATCGAATAATATCGAAAGCTATAGCCTATAGCTTTCGATATTGCTTTTATATTCCTTTTGAAATAACAAGATGACGCCTCCTTCTCGCCTCGCCTTCAAAGCGATCGAAAGCGAGAGAGTTAGGCGGTCGGCCTCCAGATCCGAATCTAGTTGGGAACGGAGACACGCATTAGTGCGTGATGCCATTCCCTATTAGAAAACCTCTGACGGTGCTTCGTTTTACACGGCCCAAAGAGTCCGGTGTCGCCAAAAATGCCGCTTGATACAATCAGCAAACTGTCTCAGTTTTCAAAAAAGAAAAGCTTGTATCCTGAGCTCGTCGATGGTATCCTTAGTATCCTGAGGATCAGGATTCCAGCGTTTTCGGGAAACTAGCGGGACTTTCCTATTACAGACGAGAAAATTCATTTCGTCAAGGTCTTTTCGGATTCTTTTTCGATCTCAATCGGCTCTCTGACAGCTGTTTTAGGGTGTACTTAGGTTTCGATTTACTTGGCAATTGGCATATTTATTTAAGATTTCAATAGATTTGTGCTTTTACTGTTCAGAAAATGCCACTTCGAATATTTTAACGACGTTAAACGGGACGGGACGTTTGTAGTTTTATTGCTTTGTTATTATGCCTTATACCACATTATTGTATCTAAATCTTATGCCTTATAGGGTAACATGTCCAGTGCCCGGCCTCTTAGTGCACTTGCTGACTTAGTTCGTCCATGATTAAGCTCTACAGAGGAATCGGTGTTGGAGTATTTTTGACTAACTAATGAATATATTCAAAAATATATTTAACACTCTTTTGAAAAATATAGGTTACACAATTTTATATAAAAAACATATTTAGGTAATAAGAGTTATTTTTGAATGTTTACACAATTTATTACTAATTCTTAACTAGTTATGTTCTCCCACTGTACTCAAGATTTATATAGAATAGGTAATACTATGCGACTATTAAATAAAACGTCAGTATAATGCGAAGCTATTTATTATACTATTGGTTCAAAAAGGGCTAAGTTTTAAATCAGTCTTATAAAAAAACAGTAATCAATATATTGCTCATCAAGTGCTCAATCAGTGCAAATTTTTAGTATAATTAACCGTGCGATGCAGGATGCGGCATTGTCACATAAAAGTAGTTTTTAAAAACATCGGATTTAGGGTCGAAATCACAAGAGAATGCCATCTTTAAAAATATTATCGCGTGGACGGACATTGGTGGGGGCCGGTACACTGGACATGTTACCCAAGGTTTATAGGGTTCAATATTTATTGGCAACATAGCCGTCGCTGCCGTGTTAGGCCTCTTCCTCACCAGCTCGGTACGGTATCGTTTCGGTACCGCCTCTGCACCGAATCTGTACAGATTGTGTACAGATTCGGTGTTCCTGACTGGCTCTGGGTACCGAAACGATACCGTACCGAGCTGATGAGGAAGAGGTCTTAAAGGTTAGCGCTGCAGCAAAACTTGTATAACAATGCAGCACTAGCCTTACAAAAGTAACAAATCGCAAAGAAAAAAATAGCTTAATTGTTTTTGTCTGATAATGTATTGTTAATTGACATAATAGGAAGCTTTTTGTGTTACAATTGAAGGATATTGATTTTATAGAAAATCGATGGTCCGTGAACAGACAAGGAAATGACACGATGCACTCAATTATAATATGTCAAGCGAACTTCCCCATAGCAGGGATTGTTAATGCATTTGTTTTTAATACAAACAAAGCACGTAATACATACACGCTACTCGTAATGTACATGTTTCGAATATATGCGAAATAAACACATTAAATATCCTAATTTGTTAAATCTAAGACTGGTAAAAAATGCCTTAAAGCAGTAATGTAGATAATTAGTACTGGTTTGAGTAAATAAAAATGTTGCTTTAAAGTAATGATATAGCCAGTTCTTCAGTAGTTAAAGGTTCCGAATGAAGTGCGCTTCTGTCTTCGGTCTTATTGTCATTTACCAGCAGGTGAAATGAAGGGTAAGCGCCATTAATAAGCAATAATAAAATATAAGGTCACATTTTATCAACTGCAAATATTTTGAGGATAAATTCAACGGGTCGGGTTATCACTCGTCAGTTTCCCTAATTAGCCAGTTTCATGAACTCGTCAGTTTCCTTATTCGTCAATTCCATGAAAATTTTAAAGTCGTCAGTTTACCCAATTCGCCAGTTTCGTTAACTCGTCAGTATCCTCATTTGGTCTGTTCATGTAATTCGTCATTTTTCGTTAATTGGACAGTTATTGTACAGTTTCGTACAAATATATATAAATTGATACATAGATAATACTTTTATTGCAACACTATGAAACATAAACATGAACACAAATATAAATATCTTACAAAGTTACAATTTGGCGGTCTAGACAACCAGTTGGATGGAGAGAGCTATAGTCCAGTCATTTGGTGCTCGGAAAGAGGGTTACCTGGAAAGTTTTCTGGAAGTTGTTAAAAAATTTGGTGGTTTTATAGATTTTGACGTGCTCTTTTCGAATTTTCACTTTGTTACCTCACATCTTGGCCGCTCGCGCCGCTATATTGGTAAAATGGCGCACAAAAACAGATTTTTGTGAATAACTTTTTGCCGACTCATTTTACGATAAAAATAGTTGTGTAATAAATTAAACTAGAAAAAATTTCCTACAATTTATTCAGTAACCTTTTTTTTCTGAAATCAATAGTTTCAGCGTACGAGAGCCGCAAACTAAAACAAATCTACCCGGTCTACAACTGCCTGTAAGGTTCATCGCAGGTATAGAGGGACGCGTCGCCTGGGCGTCGGCTCAAATATTCTGCCTTAATCATTAGTACAAAGTTTATCGTTCAGCCCCGCTACACACGACTTTAAAATGTATGCTGATACCCCCCAATCAACCGTCAGGTTAAAAAGTTAAAGGTGTCAGACATCCTTGCGCAAGCACAAGGGACCATCTGCGTCAGGCTTTCTAAGGCGTCAGGTCATAGCGCCAGATCAGGACGCCGAAGCGCATTCTTCATCCGGTACTTTTAAGACTAATGTTTCGAGCGAGTTGCCCCGTGGACACGTATAGTCCACTACCTAATATCCAGATAGGTTACCGGAGCTGACTATTTAGCTGGTCCTCTGTGTGATCAAGCGTCAGCATAATTTAGAACTGGAAACAGCAAAGATTGCGCTAGCGCAATTTTAGCGGCAGTGGGTAAGAACTTGCGCAGCCTCCTCAAGGATGCTGACGATGCGTAAAGGTTGCGGCTTACAGCTCGATTGCTTTTTTGCCAAGAGACTACTTTCAAGAAGCATGGCTTGCTCTCCTACACCATACTCCTACAGGAGATAATTATCAACTATTTAATAGCTATATGGAGATGACATGGTTGCAAACATACGCAGATGTCCTTAGTGTTTACAATCAACGCCATAGAACTATCAACCTTGTTGAAGCGTGGCACAATAGACTACGTAGACGACTGTCATTCAGACGATGCAATTTACATTTTTTTATATCGGTGTTGAAAAGGGAGGCAAGGCACGTGGATTTCAGAATCCGCCAGAACGCCATTTATTTGCCCGATAAAAACCGTAAAAAAAGATCAATAATAGTGGATGAACGAATTTCGAATATTGTTTCCGATTTTTTAATAAATACAATATTTGAAGACAATAACAGCGAGCTTGCAGATATCTACGCGTGTTTGTCTAAACTGGCGCTCATCAATTTAGTACGCAGAAACAAACGGAAAAATTGAATGTGTGTGATGTGTAAAATTTAACTTTTTACTAGAATTGTTAGTTGTTAGAGAATTGTTTTTTAGTTCAAACCAGCTAAATATTGGTTTTCTAAGTTTAAACCTACTTTTAATTGGTAGGTACCTGATGTAATTTTTGCAAACTTAATTTTTTATTTTATTTTGTTGTATTGTGATTGTCCTTTTTTTTGTGTGTTTGTTTGTGATGGAAAGTGTCCTTTTATGATAGGGCATTTTCCAATATTTTTGACGCTGTAAGGGAGAAAAGAGCTTGACACTTGCTGAGTTTCTTGCCGGTTCTTCTCAGTACAAGGTCTCCCGCCCAGATTAGACTTACGAACCGATGGCATAATGACGTTCATAAGAGCTATTTGTAGCCTAAACTGAATAAATGATTTTGAAAATAATGAAAATAATGAATGTACCTATATCTTGTGTGTTTGAACTATGACAATATTAACATGACTGTATTAGACTGACGAATTTCATAAACTGACCAGTTAAGTAAAGTGACGAGTTATAGAAACTGACGAAAAAGGAAACTGACTTATTAACGAATTTTGCAATACTGACGAATGAGGTAAACTGACGAGTTCATGAAACTGGCTAATTAGGGAAACTGACGAGTGATAACCCGACCCAATTCAACGGGTCGGGTTATCACTCGTCAGTTTCCCTAATTAGCCAGTTTCATGAACTCGTCAGTTTCCTTATTCGTCAATTCCATGAAAATTTTAAAGTCGTCAGTTTACCCAATTCGCCAGTTTCGTTAACTCGTCAGTATCCTCATTTGGTCTGTTCATGTAATTCGTCATTTTTCGTTAATTGGACAGTTATTGTACAGTTTCGTACAAATATATATAAATTGATACATAGATAATACTTTTATTGCAACACTATGAAACATAAACATGAACACAAATATAAATATCTTACAAAGTTACAATTTGGCGGTCTAGACAACCAGTTGGATGGAGAGAGCTATAGTCCAGTCATTTGGTGCTCGGAAAGAGGGTTACCTGGAAAGTTTTCTGGAAGTTGTTAAAAAATTTGGTGGTTTTATAGATTTTGACGTGCTCTTTTCGAATTTTCACTTTGTTACCTCACATCTTGGCCGCTCGCGCCGCTATATTGGTAAAATGGCGCACAAAAACAGATTTTTGTGAATAACTTTTTGCCGACTCATTTTACGATAAAAATAGTTGTGTAATAAATTAAACTAGAAAAAATTTCCTACAATTTATTCAGTAACCTTTTTTTTCTGAAATCAATAGTTTCAGCGTACGAGAGCCGCAAACTAAAACAAATCTACCCGGTCTACAACTGCCTGTAAGGTTCATCGCAGGTATAGAGGGACGCGTCGCCTGGGCGTCGGCTCAAATATTCTGCCTTAATCATTAGTACAAAGTTTATCGTTCAGCCCCGCTACACACGACTTTAAAATGTATGCTGATACCCCCCAATCAACCGTCAGGTTAAAAAGTTAAAGGTGTCAGACATCCTTGCGCAAGCACAAGGGACCATCTGCGTCAGGCTTTCTAAGGCGTCAGGTCATAGCGCCAGATCAGGACGCCGAAGCGCATTCTTCATCCGGTACTTTTAAGACTAATGTTTCGAGCGAGTTGCCCCGTGGACACGTATAGTCCACTACCTAATATCCAGATAGGTTACCGGAGCTGACTATTTAGCTGGTCCTCTGTGTGATCAAGCGTCAGCATAATTTAGAACTGGAAACAGCAAAGATTGCGCTAGCGCAATTTTAGCGGCAGTGGGTAAGAACTTGCGCAGCCTCCTCAAGGATGCTGACGATGCGTAAAGGTTGCGGCTTACAGCTCGATTGCTTTTTTGCCAAGAGACTACTTTCAAGAAGCATGGCTTGCTCTCCTACACCATACTCCTACAGGAGATAATTATCAACTATTTAATAGCTATATGGAGATGACATGGTTGCAAACATACGCAGATGTCCTTAGTGTTTACAATCAACGCCATAGAACTATCAACCTTGTTGAAGCGTGGCACAATAGACTACGTAGACGACTGTCATTCAGACGATGCAATTTACATTTTTTTATATCGGTGTTGAAAAGGGAGGCAAGGCACGTGGATTTCAGAATCCGCCAGAACGCCATTTATTTGCCCGATAAAAACCGTAAAAAAAGATCAATAATAGTGGATGAACGAATTTCGAATATTGTTTCCGATTTTTTAATAAATACAATATTTGAAGACAATAACAGCGAGCTTGCAGATATCTACGCGTGTTTGTCTAAACTGGCGCTCATCAATTTAGTACGCAGAAACAAACGGAAAAATTGAATGTGTGTGATGTGTAAAATTTAACTTTTTACTAGAATTGTTAGTTGTTAGAGAATTGTTTTTTAGTTCAAACCAGCTAAATATTGGTTTTCTAAGTTTAAACCTACTTTTAATTGGTAGGTACCTGATGTAATTTTTGCAAACTTAATTTTTTATTTTATTTTGTTGTATTGTGATTGTCCTTTTTTTTGTGTGTTTGTTTGTGATGGAAAGTGTCCTTTTATGATAGGGCATTTTCCAATATTTTTGACGCTGTAAGGGAGAAAAGAGCTTGACACTTGCTGAGTTTCTTGCCGGTTCTTCTCAGTACAAGGTCTCCCGCCCAGATTAGACTTACGAACCGATGGCATAATGACGTTCATAAGAGCTATTTGTAGCCTAAACTGAATAAATGATTTTGAAAATAATGAAAATAATGAATGTACCTATATCTTGTGTGTTTGAACTATGACAATATTAACATGACTGTATTAGACTGACGAATTTCATAAACTGACCAGTTAAGTAAAGTGACGAGTTATAGAAACTGACGAAAAAGGAAACTGACTTATTAACGAATTTTGCAATACTGACGAATGAGGTAAACTGACGAGTTCATGAAACTGGCTAATTAGGGAAACTGACGAGTGATAACCCGACCCAATTCAACGGGTCGGGTTATCACTCGTCAGTTTCCCTAATTAGCCAGTTTCATGAACTCGTCAGTTTCCTTATTCGTCAATTCCATGAAAATTTTAAAGTCGTCAGTTTACCCAATTCGCCAGTTTCGTTAACTCGTCAGTATCCTCATTTGGTCTGTTCATGTAATTCGTCATTTTTCGTTAATTGGACAGTTATTGTACAGTTTCGTACAAATATATATAAATTGATACATAGATAATACTTTTATTGCAACACTATGAAACATAAACATGAACACAAATATAAATATCTTACAAAGTTACAATTTGGCGGTCTAGACAACCAGTTGGATGGAGAGAGCTATAGTCCAGTCATTTGGTGCTCGGAAAGAGGGTTACCTGGAAAGTTTTCTGGAAGTTGTTAAAAAATTTGGTGGTTTTATAGATTTTGACGTGCTCTTTTCGAATTTTCACTTTGTTACCTCACATCTTGGCCGCTCGCGCCGCTATATTGGTAAAATGGCGCACAAAAACAGATTTTTGTGAATAACTTTTTGCCGACTCATTTTACGATAAAAATAGTTGTGTAATAAATTAAACTAGAAAAAATTTCCTACAATTTATTCAGTAACCTTTTTTTTCTGAAATCAATAGTTTCAGCGTACGAGAGCCGCAAACTAAAACAAATCTACCCGGTCTACAACTGCCTGTAAGGTTCATCGCAGGTATAGAGGGACGCGTCGCCTGGGCGTCGGCTCAAATATTCTGCCTTAATCATTAGTACAAAGTTTATCGTTCAGCCCCGCTACACACGACTTTAAAATGTATGCTGATACCCCCCAATCAACCGTCAGGTTAAAAAGTTAAAGGTGTCAGACATCCTTGCGCAAGCACAAGGGACCATCTGCGTCAGGCTTTCTAAGGCGTCAGGTCATAGCGCCAGATCAGGACGCCGAAGCGCATTCTTCATCCGGTACTTTTAAGACTAATGTTTCGAGCGAGTTGCCCCGTGGACACGTATAGTCCACTACCTAATATCCAGATAGGTTACCGGAGCTGACTATTTAGCTGGTCCTCTGTGTGATCAAGCGTCAGCATAATTTAGAACTGGAAACAGCAAAGATTGCGCTAGCGCAATTTTAGCGGCAGTGGGTAAGAACTTGCGCAGCCTCCTCAAGGATGCTGACGATGCGTAAAGGTTGCGGCTTACAGCTCGATTGCTTTTTTGCCAAGAGACTACTTTCAAGAAGCATGGCTTGCTCTCCTACACCATACTCCTACAGGAGATAATTATCAACTATTTAATAGCTATATGGAGATGACATGGTTGCAAACATACGCAGATGTCCTTAGTGTTTACAATCAACGCCATAGAACTATCAACCTTGTTGAAGCGTGGCACAATAGACTACGTAGACGACTGTCATTCAGACGATGCAATTTACATTTTTTTATATCGGTGTTGAAAAGGGAGGCAAGGCACGTGGATTTCAGAATCCGCCAGAACGCCATTTATTTGCCCGATAAAAACCGTAAAAAAAGATCAATAATAGTGGATGAACGAATTTCGAATATTGTTTCCGATTTTTTAATAAATACAATATTTGAAGACAATAACAGCGAGCTTGCAGATATCTACGCGTGTTTGTCTAAACTGGCGCTCATCAATTTAGTACGCAGAAACAAACGGAAAAATTGAATGTGTGTGATGTGTAAAATTTAACTTTTTACTAGAATTGTTAGTTGTTAGAGAATTGTTTTTTAGTTCAAACCAGCTAAATATTGGTTTTCTAAGTTTAAACCTACTTTTAATTGGTAGGTACCTGATGTAATTTTTGCAAACTTAATTTTTTATTTTATTTTGTTGTATTGTGATTGTCCTTTTTTTTGTGTGTTTGTTTGTGATGGAAAGTGTCCTTTTATGATAGGGCATTTTCCAATATTTTTGACGCTGTAAGGGAGAAAAGAGCTTGACACTTGCTGAGTTTCTTGCCGGTTCTTCTCAGTACAAGGTCTCCCGCCCAGATTAGACTTACGAACCGATGGCATAATGACGTTCATAAGAGCTATTTGTAGCCTAAACTGAATAAATGATTTTGAAAATAATGAAAATAATGAATGTACCTATATCTTGTGTGTTTGAACTATGACAATATTAACATGACTGTATTAGACTGACGAATTTCATAAACTGACCAGTTAAGTAAAGTGACGAGTTATAGAAACTGACGAAAAAGGAAACTGACTTATTAACGAATTTTGCAATACTGACGAATGAGGTAAACTGACGAGTTCATGAAACTGGCTAATTAGGGAAACTGACGAGTGATAACCCGACCCAATTCAACGGGTCGGGTTATCACTCGTCAGTTTCCCTAATTAGCCAGTTTCATGAACTCGTCAGTTTCCTTATTCGTCAATTCCATGAAAATTTTAAAGTCGTCAGTTTACCCAATTCGCCAGTTTCGTTAACTCGTCAGTATCCTCATTTGGTCTGTTCATGTAATTCGTCATTTTTCGTTAATTGGACAGTTATTGTACAGTTTCGTACAAATATATATAAATTGATACATAGATAATACTTTTATTGCAACACTATGAAACATAAACATGAACACAAATATAAATATTTTACAAAGTTACAATTTGGCGGTCTAGACAACCAGTTGGATGGAGAGAGCTATAGTCCAGTCATTTGGTGCTCGGAAAGAGGGTTACCTGGAAAGTTTTCTGGAAGTTGTTAAAAAATTTGGTGGTTTTATAGATTTTGACGTGCTCTTTTCGAATTTTCACTTTGTTACCTCACATCTTGGCCGCTCGCGCCGCTATATTGGTAAAATGGCGCACAAAAACAGATTTTTGTGAATAACTTTTTGCCGACTCATTTTACGATAAAAATAGTTGTGTAATAAATTAAACTAGAAAAAATTTCCTACAATTTATTCAGTAACCTTTTTTTTCTGAAATCAATAGTTTCAGCGTACGAGAGCCGCAAACTAAAACAAATCTACCCGGTCTACAACTGCCTGTAAGGTTCATCGCAGGTATAGAGGGACGCGTCGCCTGGGCGTCGGCTCAAATATTCTGCCTTAATCATTAGTACAAAGTTTATCGTTCAGCCCCGCTACACACGACTTTAAAATGTATGCTGATACCCCCCAATCAACCGTCAGGTTAAAAAGTTAAAGGTGTCAGACATCCTTGCGCAAGCACAAGGGACCATCTGCGTCAGGCTTTCTAAGGCGTCAGGTCATAGCGCCAGATCAGGACGCCGAAGCGCATTCTTCATCCGGTACTTTTAAGACTAATGTTTCGAGCGAGTTGCCCCGTGGACACGTATAGTCCACTACCTAATATCCAGATAGGTTACCGGAGCTGACTATTTAGCTGGTCCTCTGTGTGATCAAGCGTCAGCATAATTTAGAACTGGAAACAGCAAAGATTGCGCTAGCGCAATTTTAGCGGCAGTGGGTAAGAACTTGCGCAGCCTCCTCAAGGATGCTGACGATGCGTAAAGGTTGCGGCTTACAGCTCGATTGCTTTTTTGCCAAGAGACTACTTTCAAGAAGCATGGCTTGCTCTCCTACACCATACTCCTACAGGAGATAATTATCAACTATTTAATAGCTATATGGAGATGACATGGTTGCAAACATACGCAGATGTCCTTTGTGTTTACAATCAACGCCATAGAACTATCAACCTTGTTGAAGCGTGGCACAATAGACTACGTAGACGACTGTCATTCAGACGATGCAATTTACATTTTTTTATATCGGTGTTGAAAAGGGAGGCAAGGCACGTGGATTTCAGAATCCGCCAGAACGCCATTTATTTGCCCGATAAAAACCGTAAAAAAAGATCAATAATAGTGGATGAACGAATTTCGAATATTGTTTCCGATTTTTTAATAAATACAATATTTGAAGACAATAACAGCGAGCTTGCAGATATCTACGCGTGTTTGTCTAAACTGGCGCTCATCAATTTAGTACGCAGAAACAAACGGAAAAATTGAATGTGTGTGATGTGTAAAATTTAACTTTTTACTAGAATTGTTAGTTGTTAGAGAATTGTTTTTTAGTTCAAACCAGCTAAATATTGGTTTTCTAAGTTTAAACCTACTTTTAATTGGTAGGTACCTGATGTAATTTTTGCAAACTTAATTTTTTATTTTATTTTGTTGTATTGTGATTGTCCTTTTTTTTGTGTGTTTGTTTGTGATGGAAAGTGTCCTTTTATGATAGGGCATTTTCCAATATTTTTGACGCTGTAAGGGAGAAAAGAGCTTGACACTTGCTGAGTTTCTTGCCGGTTCTTCTCAGTACAAGGTCTCCCGCCCAGATTAGACTTACGAACCGATGGCATAATGACGTTCATAAGAGCTATTTGTAGCCTAAACTGAATAAATGATTTTGAAAATAATGAAAATAATGAATGTACCTATATCTTGTGTGTTTGAACTATGACAATATTAACATGACTGTATTAGACTGACGAATTTCATAAACTGACCAGTTAAGTAAAGTGACGAGTTATAGAAACTGACGAAAAAGGAAACTGACTTATTAACGAATTTTGCAATACTGACGAATGAGGTAAACTGACGAGTTCATGAAACTGGCTAATTAGGGAAACTGACGAGTGATAACCCGACCCAATTCAACAACATATATAAACTATTTTTATGAAAAAACCTTAAATTTTTATACGCTAGTTTTCAAGAAAAACGTCAAAAGATATTTCGATTAAAAAGAAAAATAAGGCACTTTCGGTAGTTTCAATTCAAAGGAGCCGAAACAGAGAGGCCGCAATGCCTTCACCGCTTACACGTGCCCCTAGTTTCATTCAAAAGAGCTGACAGAGAGGCCGCTCTTAAAAATATTACAATTTTTGTGTCAGGAAAGTAAAAAAAAAAACTAGGTTGAATTTTTTTTTAAAAGCTAGTGCCTTATTTCTCTTATATAATTAGATGTTTTGTCAAAATATTTGCAGTTGATAAAAAGTGACCTTATATATTAAAAGTAGATAGGAGGATAAGTAAATGGCAACTAAAGTAAAATAATATTTGAACTAGCAATGCATCTCGCGATACCTTCCTATTAAATCTGTTACCTACATGACGAAGCATAGCTTCAAGACGCCAACTCAGTTCCTGAACCGTTTTTTTGGAAAGTCTTGGGTTTTATCACGTTCAAGATGACGAAACGACGGCGACGATGTGGTCAAGCGCACGCTGACACGTGATCGTAAAAATGGTCGTGAGTTGATTCACCGTGTCACACCGTTGCCAATGTACATCTTAATTACACAAAGAAGCTGGTAGAAATACTTGAGCAGTGATTTTACTTTCTATAATTTTATTAGTTTTATAACTTTAAAGAAAACTTAGTAAAAGAGCTCTAGGATGTAATTCGGAAAGGTATAATGAGGCTTACATACACAGAGATACTTCTGAACAAGGCGATTCCTTTTTACCGGTTCTTCACAGTACAAGGTCTCCCTCCCCCGACGCCGTAGATTTACATATCGATGACGTAGTGACTTTTTATGAGCCCAAATAAATGTAGGCTAGCTTTAAAATTGAATTCCGAATGTGTGCAGATTAAGAAAAGCTAAATTCTTACTTTTTACGCTGCTGGCCACTGAGTTAGCTCACCGTCTTGGTGGCACAAAATTAAAATCTCTTCGAAATCTTTATAAAACTACACAGTGACTCACCTGACACTCCTAATTTATTTTTAATTGTTTTTATATCGATACTTTTTGCTTAACGCTATCATATTACGTTGCGGTGGCCACCTGGCTGCGGAGGTTCGTATATAATAATATATGTAAATTAATGTATCGTCGGTCTGTCTGTTGTATTCGGTGTACAATAAGGTAGACCTCGATTTCACGGTGCTGTTATTTATTATAATGGAGTTGCACTTTGCATTTGGCTGCGTTTCAGATATATACCGTTGTATATTTTATATATGTTTTAAACTTGTAGTGAGGAAGTAGCTCGATGTATACACAGATACATAGCGTACGCGTAAATATTAAAAAACCAAATCACAGATTAAGCGTTTTTGAGTTTCCTTTACGTACCTAAGTTCTTTAAAAATAGAGGTTTAGTTTGAAAGCATAGTTTTATAACCCTCTCAACTATTACCTATATTTCTGGAAACTTTTTTCTGATATGCGCATTTAGACTGATCTTTCGATGTTTCTTTTAAGACGATAACTTTAGGTAACCTCAAAATTTTGTCACGAAAGAAGAACAAACATACAATGACATTTTTACATAATATTAGTTAGAATAACTACTACTTCTAGTAATAAAAGCTATATATATAAATAAATAAAAATGTGAAAATAATTGGTCATTAATAAAACACATGCAGTTTTAATTTATACGAAACAACTACGTTTATAATTCAAAATTATGTAGCTTTATTATAATTTTGAATTATAAATTCAGTTGACAAACGTTTATAGTCGTAATGCCAACCACATTTAGCTCTTATTTAATCGCTAAACGAAGGACTCCAAATATTTGCAAGCAATAACCGATGTTAGTCGCAGCATATGTGATCATTAAAAAATTTAGCACCTACAGATAGTTCTTAGATATGTGTATCTACTTTTGCATTTTGAGCCTTACTGCTGAAGAAATAGGTTGTCAAAATTGTGTGCAAATCTCTACATTTTGACTCTTATAGCTAAAGGAATATGGTACGTAGGGTATCAAAATTGTTTTAAAAACTTTTTGGTCTTGTTATACGTGCCGGCGCGACCCACTTGGCAGATTGACAGTGTTTGTGCTTAATTTCTTCTACGAATGTTTAGCGAAAAAAGCGTATACCAGGTGGCTGTATTTACTATGTCTGATACAACAGCTGTGTAGAAACCTGTTTAATGTATGAATTTGGCGCAAGAAGCGCTCGCTTGCTCGCGTCAGGTGCTCGGGACGGGTTTCGATGTGGCGTGTCACTCTTATTCGGAATAAATAAAAATTGTATATGTTACAAATAAGTATATCTTTTAGGGACAAAACCAATAAAAATATTGTAGGAAGGTTCTTACGTGTAAAAAATATTTTCAATCGATTATATTATTTATATACCTATCACCTAAAAAATGGTGCATTAACCATGTAATCTAGGAATCGAACGCGTGACATCCACATCTGTGACTGGTGAATTAAGCACTATACCAGAGAGAGTGTCTAAGCCTACTTATTACGAAAACAGCAGATTTTCTCAATTGTGTTGGACTATTGAGATAAAACGAGGTATAATACGATGGAGTGGCAACCCCCGACAACGCTCAATAGCTTCTTTGCGATTTTGTATTTACGAAGGTTGTTATCGTCTGATAATAGATTGATTGATCACCCTTATACATAAAAAATCGACTATCGTCATTTTTCTACTATAAATAAGCTTCAAATTTAGTTTAAAAGACGTTAATAAAGTTAATAATAATTAATGTTAAGATGTTAAATGTTAATGTTAAGATTACAAGGCGGATTTAAAACAAGCCCTACCACCAACTCCAAGAAAACCAAACCGAGAACACAAACATGTACCCCCACTGAGGATCTCGAGACCTCTGGATTTGAGTCTGGTGGTCTTAACCCATAGCCCATTTAGTGACTAACTAAAATACTAACAATAAATAAATAAATAATAAGTAAATACTGACATAGTTATAAGTTAGATATACTAACAAAAATTGTTACAATTTGTATGTATGTTATTCAGTAAGGTATCTATTATATGGGTCTACTATGTAATTTAATACCTCTACATTGTTTGTTGCCTGAAATAAATGAATTTATTATTACTAGGTATTAGCTAGACAATTAGACACTTTTAGTAAGTCTGTGACACTGGTTATAAGAGAGATAAAATTTATATAACAATATTGGCTGTATGTACCTACACTTACTCATGTGCCTACACTATTAAACGCAATTATTATCATATCTTAGAGTTTAAAAGAAAGCCAATAATGTAGCAGCTTTAATTAATCGATCTATATTTAAAATCAACTATGCACTCGAGATCAATAACTACGATCTTATGACCGATTAATGAGCACGCATTCCATTAAGCTTGCAATTTAAATGAAGTTGATATTTCGTTGTTAAACGTGAAAATGAGACTTGATAATTGCTTATGTTGTTTAGAATAAGTTGTTGAATAGCTTCATTTGATCATATAAAAAGAAACAAAATTCATAAGTAGCTGGCAACATTATGTCTTTGGATTGCAAGACTAATTATCTACATACATACTTACACAAAAGGCATAGGTATTGAATGTGCTGGCAGGAGTAACGTTGCTTACGTTACCCCTGCCAGCTTGTCTTGCTAAAAAACATATAAAATCTATATATTAGGTAATACGTGCGTAATAAGCAAAAACTTTGTATCCCTTTTTATGAAAATTGCGCGGACGAAGGAGTATGAAATTCAGGGTAGGATTACAATATGTTAATTTTTTTTTAAATTATGCATAAAAAATACATTAAAAATCAATAAAACAAACATTACACACACTACCATATATTTGACACACACGCATATACTCTTTTCAAAAATTTCAAAAATGGAAGAGGAGTGGCTGAAATCTGTCAATGTCAATCCAAACTCCCATTCTATCTTTTTTAATTTTTCATACAAGCTTCGGATACAATCCGTGCAGCCTTAATAAAATTATGGTCGAATTTCGACCACTGTGTGGCCACTAGTAATAATAATTAGCTGATTATTATTACTAGTGATAGTGTAGATTAATAATTTCTACAACACTCTCAAACGTCTCAGTGGCCGAGTGGCAGAGCGCTCGACCCGATACCCGAAAGTCCACGGTTTAATTCCAAGGGCGGGCAAAATGTATTTCGGATTTTCCGATGCGTAGCTCGGGTTTGTGATCACAAACCCGCATTTGGCAAGCGTGGTGATCAAACCAACCATACCCCATCAATTGTACCGATAACTTGACTTGAATGGTGGAGGCTTTTGCTTATACAACGTGTAACAGAAAGGTGTGGTCAAAATGAAAAGATCCAAAGTGTATCCGATCTAGATCTTGTATGTGTTGTTACTAAGACATATTTTTTTTTATAAAAGAAGGAGGCAAACGAGCAGGCGGGTCACCTGATGGAAAGTAATCACCGCCGCCCATGGACACCCGCAAAACCAGAGGAATCGCAGACGCGCTGCCGGCCTTTAAGGAAGGAATAGGCTCGTTTCTTGAAGATTCCGAGGTCGTAACGGTCCGGAAATACCGCCGCCGAGAGCTGGTTCCACAACACTGTAGTTCGAGGCAAGAAGTTTCGTGAAAAACGCGCAGTAGTAGACTGCCATCCATCAAGGTGATGTGGATGGAATGACAGTCGATTGCGTGTAGTGCGGTGAAGGAAAGTAGCGGTAGGGATCAAGCCGAACAATTCCTCAGAACACTCCCTATGATATATGCGGTACAATATACAGAGAGACGCAACGTCTCTCCGAAGAGATAGTGGATCGAGCCGACCTGAAATAACCATGTCGTCGACAATTCGAGCAGCTCTGCGTTGAATACGGTCAAATGGAAGGAGTTGGTACTGGGGTGCTCCAGCCCAAAGATGGGAGCAGTATTCCATATGCGGCCTGACCTGTGCTTTGTACAGATGTAAGCGGTGGGCCGGCGTTTAACTTAACTTTAACTTTAATTTGTCATGTAATTTTAAATTAAATATTTATATTAATGAAGTCATGCAGGTCAGACGCCCATATAAAGCAAGCAGCAGTGATCATAAATGTAAGAACACAGAGGTTGCTAAACCACTAGAGCTGTAACTTGTTTATTTTGATGTGACGTCACAATAGAACTATTTAAATAAAAATTGCATAATAAGTTAAAGTTAATAATTATGACTTAGTAACTCTGCATACAAGATCAAGATCGGACACACTTTAGATCTTTTAATGTTGACCACACCTTTCTATTACACGTATAGCAGTAGGGCTATATAGGCTGTTTACTTTCTTTACTTACTACAATACTTACTGTACAGGGTGCCTAGTGCAAGTTTCTTTCGCCATTCGATAACGTTAACGAAAACGAGAATTTGTATGGCAAAATTTTAACTCTTCTCTTTTGTCGCCAGGAGGCGCTGCTTCAATGCCATACTAATTTTCGTATTCGTAAACGTAATCGAATGAATACGGATAGTAAAGAAAACTCACAGTAGGCACCCAGCTACACATGTATCGCACATTGTATTATCAGGAATTATTTCCCTCAGATGCATGTAACTATTTTAACATGCAGAATTTTTTGTCTAAGTTAAAAGGTTAAGAGTGTTTCAGTGCGTTGAATTAAGATATATTTTTTTAACATAACAATGTTAGTTAGTAGCTTGTATACCCTCATTTAATTTAATCGGGTGCGTTCCGTTTTACTGTGGGCTCTCTTACATCGGGCAAACAAAGAGAAGTATAGGAACCCGCGTTAAAGAACACATAGCCGACGTCAAGCATAGGCGCGAAAATAAGTCTGCAGTATGTGAACATTCCCAAGAGGGGCCCAACCATTACATGAGATCTGATAAACTGCAAGTACTCGCTAGAGAACAACGATTCATCCTTAGGATGATACGCGAGGCTATTGAAATTAAAAAAACATCCTAATTTTAATAGAGAAGATGGTTGGAGTCTACCACCAGCCTGGGACCCCATCATACAAAATATTAAATCCCAGCCCCAACACCATACTGCCAGACCAAAAGATACTGTAAGCTCTTTCTGCGTAAAACGGAACGCACCCGATTAAATTAAATGAGGGTATACAAGCTACTAACTAATTATGAGATGACCAACACCTCAGTCTCCCTGTGACCACGGACCCTGCAAAGGATTCGAAACGTCAGGATAAACATTAAATAATGTATAGTAAAATAAACGCGAGTAGATCCGTAAAAGTTGTTTCATTTAAATGTGTAGTGTTCGCATAAACTTTAGAAAACAATATAACAATGTTGTTCGATTCAAATATGAGATCAAAGCAAAACATTGAAGTTTAAAAAAACGCAATAACTTATTTACTTGCACTGTTTGATGTTTTTGTGTCTAAGATTTGATCAGGCTCAAAAAAAGTGTTATGGAATGGAATCAAATATTTCCATGATAAGCTGTTTTTTATTATGGCCATATAATGTTCATGTCTATCAGTTTTATTGCAAGCTCCCTTTGCAGATTTTCGAACGATTGAATTGATTGAATGGGGTCAGAATTGTCATTAAAAATATGTATTCTTCAAACAAAAACATGTCATTATCATTTCTAGAATAGTTTAGTATATAGGTGGTGAATAAATACGGCTGTAGCTAATTATAAAAAACTAAATAAGTAATCACTTTAATTAGCATTCGTTTCTGCAAGAATAAGTAGCGCTGCATTTCTTTTTGCAAAAGTGGAACGTAAGGTAGATAATATGCGTGTTTAATTATCGCTGTGCCAGTGTACTTGATTAATTAATCATTATAATTAAAAGTCAAATACACTTTTGAATGTATTCCATTCTTACCAAATTTATTAACTACCCATTCTGATGGAATGAGTAGGTACTTCTTTACATAGTAAAAACCTGGAAACTAAGAATATCCTGAATCAATGCCTGATTAATTAATGATTATTAATGAAAGTCTATAAAACTTTTGATTATACTCCATTCGTACTAGTTTTGTTAACTGCCCATTCTGATGGAACGAGCACTCAATTCCATATACCTACTAAAATCCTTGAAACTAAGAATATCCTGAAACAATGCGCACGCGCGTGTTTACAGTGTGATCGAATGAAACCGATTTATCGGGCGATTCCGCTCCTTTATTATTTCCTGCGTGCAGAAGGACTATTACGAAGCACTATTAAACGAAATACACATTGTTACATGTATACGAAATCCGTTATCTGCTATTACCAACTTTGTATAAAATTCTTTTGCATTCGTCGGAACCATCAAGTTTATTAGAAACACGCGTTTTATCTAGAATAATTATCTACTAATAAAATAAAGTTCTAATTTTTAAGGAAGAATTGTTAAAGAAGTAATCCCTAAGACTACACACGCACTCGTGGTTATGGAGAGTCTTGGCGTTTAAAAAGCCACGATCTCCACACTTACGCACGATGTACAGTCTCATAACAGATGAGCGTGGCTGAAGCATGCGATGCGTTGTGAGCTGTTGACGGACTCTCCTATGCAGAGCGTCTAACTCAGTCTGAGTCCACCTTAGTATGCCAAAGAAGTACGTGAGTAGGGGCATAACCCAAGCGTTGAAGGCGCGCACCTTATTGCCTCCCTACAAAAGGCTTTTAAGTGCTTTTGTCAGACGACAGAAGAAGCGCTCCTTATTATGCTTATGCCCCCATCCGCAATACTCAGAGACTGTGACATACCTACCAAGATATTTGTAAGTTACCACCTCCGAGCGAGACCTGAGAGCCATTATCTCAGAAAGTTGTAAATTTACAACTTTCCCCCGATATACATGCAAAACCGCACATTTGTCCACACCGAACTCCATCTTGATAGAACTACTGTAATCTTCTGTGATTTTCAGTAGTTTCACCAGGTCAGGGCGTTTAGGTGCAAATAATTTTAGGTCATCCATGAATAACAGATGAGAAATGATTTCTCCGTCACCTTGAAGGCGGTAGCCCAGCCCTGAATCCTTCAGTAGGTTGCTGAGAGGGTTCAGGGCTAGGCAAAACCACAATTCACTCAAACTGTCGCCCTGGAAAATGCCTCGCTCAATCCTTATCAAGTCTATCGGATTCGAGGGGCTATCTTCTCCGCCCGGTTGACGAAGAACTTTGGCCTCGGTGGGTCTATGAGAGACCCACCGAGGAAGGATCTCAAAGTTGTATAAACTTTATACAACTCTAAGATCCTTTCCAGCCATGAGTGAGGCACCGAATCATAAGCCTTCTTGTAGTCATTATTATTAATGCGTTATTAACACATTAATATGAATCCTGTTAACCCATTCAGAAAAGCTAATGCGCATATTTATGGGTATAGGTGTACACGTCAGCAGCCCAAGGGAGTTATGTAAATTAAAACAAAATCAGTCCGTTTGGCTACCGAAGATTAATATGCTTGTACCTCATACAAGTACATACATAGTAACTTGGCAATGTAAAAAAATAGCTTAGCCATCCAAACTTTTTCTTCAAAGAAATCCTTTTTTAAATCACCTTGGTCTATCTCTATCTTAACAGTTTCAGTCGGTCGAAATATGTGAGCACGCGCATATGCATTTCTTAATAGGCCTCCAGGATATAGACAGATCAGATTCCCCGTAGCGATTATGCCGCCTCAATACAGCTGCCAGCAATTATTGTGCAAGCAAGAACGTTTCTCTTATAAGCGGAAGGAGAAAAAGCTGGGCGCAACAACAAGAGTCGGCATTCGGATTAATTAACACTGAATCTTATCTTGAAACGTGGTTGTATAGGTTTTTTATATATAATTACTAACAACAAATGGACTTCCTGCGAAATAATGGTGAAATTACTGGTATTAGTTTAGTATCATTAAAGATATTAAATCACTGCCTAAAAAAATCTATGTCAAAAATTAAAAGAATATAATTTATAATATCTAAGTTTAAACAACAGATTTTTAACTTGTCGCGAACTTTTTATACTTCAGCAACCAATCTGTAATCTGGTGATATTTTAGAACGTTAGTAGGTTAGATTAAAGAACTTTAATAACTTTCTAATCATAATTTATAAGATACGGAAACAATAAATGGCAATATAGATATAGATAAACGAATAATGAGATATCATCAGCATCATCAGCTCATTTTATGTCCCCACTACTGGGGCACGAGCCTTCCCTATGGATGGATAGGGAGAACGGGCCATAAACCACCACGCGGGCCCAATGCGGATTGGTGGTTGATAACGACTGCTATTGCAGCCGGGACCAACGGCTTTACGTGCCTTCGGAAGCACGGAGGAGCTCGAGATGATACATTTTTGGTCACCCATCCAATGACCGGCCTTTGCGAAAGTTGCTTAACCTCAGCACTCGCAGACCGGGCGCGTTAACCACTGCGCCATCGAGCTCCTCTAATAAGATATATACATACATAATAACACAGAGAAGTAACACAATCATTGAAAAACATCAAAATTCAAACAAGAAATAGTTCGCAATTCCGTCTAATGAGTTTTACCATGGACTAATAATATATGGGAAATCATTTATTTGTATTACAAATTAAATAGTTGTAACGCAAAATTATTATTTGGTCAGCAGAATTATACAATCGGTCAGCATAAGAAATCCTTATTGTTGGGTAGGTTAAGTTAATTTTTTTTTCCTGAGCGAAGCACAGCGTAGCGAGCGCCAGTCACGGAAGGGGGGAGCGGCATAAGACTGCTGTTCAGAATGATATACGTTGCAGACTGATTTACAAATATTTGCTGACCATAAGCTGCCCAACTAGCTTATTTAACTAACCGATTACATTTTTTTGCTAACAAAAATATGAATACTTTGCTAACCGTTTAAATATATTAGTCATTTTTACATAAAATCGTCGTACACGTTTGCTAATTTGCAATACAACTATTTTGAATCTACTTAAGTTGACAGTGTTATTTTTTAATGACAAAAGCTTTATAAAGTGGAAAGCTTTGTATTTTTGTACGTATGTATATTTGCAACGAATAAACTCAAAAACTACTGGACCAATTTAAAAAATTCTTTCACCATTAGAATGCTACATTAGCGCTGAGTAAAATAGGCTATATTAAAAAAAAAAATTAAAAGAAGTACACCCGTGCGAAGCCGGGGCGGGTCGCTAGTCTCTTATAAATAGGAGAGAGCCTGAAGTTTATGCCCGTCATCTTCTGTTACGACCACATTTCTATTTTCCTCATAAAGCAAGCTTTTAAACAATTACTGCGTTACGAGGGGATCTCAATAGTTCTATTTTATGACAACACGGGCGTAGGGTTATGAATTCAGTAAACATAAATGGATTAAGACAAGGCTTTTCAGGTATAGCAGTATTTTATTATTAACGCAAAGAAAAACATAGAATTATGCACTTTGCGTGGAACCTTTATTGATGACCTTTATTAAATTATTCTTCTTCAAAAAACGTAACTTGAGGCATATGTTACAGGTATTTTATCATAGTTATAATTTTTTTTCAATAAGAAGGTTTATAATGTTTGCGTTCAACGCAAACTTCAAATTCTATTCTAATAATTATTAAATAAATAAAATTTAAAATATTGTCAGAAAGTACTTAGTGAGAATTTGCTTAAATATTTGAGAGACATTTAACTTTAAAGCACATTTTTGACATAAAATATTATTTTAAAGTAGTACATAAATATTTTTTTATTATTTTTATAGTTTTGATGTTCAAAGTAAGAGTGGCAGCCCTAGCTCTTGTTGAACGCCTTTGTGTTCATAAATGCCATGACACCATAAATCCCAGGCACGGTTCGGCGCTGTCGGATATTCTATGGGTATACGAACGAGACATTTTAACAGAGAGCGTATAGGAAATTAGCAGTATAATAAATATATGTATATTTATGTTTGTAAATGTTAATATGTTTGGGATTGTAGGTTTAACGTGAGATGAGCAAAATGCATGCAATTTGAGACATTGTTGTCTTAGTGTAGGTATGTGAGTAACCAAACCTAAATTTTGTATACCTGTTACAATTTTCTGTATATCGCTATGGTGGTTTCAAATGAAATACAAAGTGAATGAATGCTCATATATTATTATTTACGGTTCTCTAACAAAACTCTTACTATAGAAAAATAATGGCGTGTTTATTTTTCTAAATAATAAAGTTTTAAAAATAAATTTCAGGTCAAAGTTACTGTCCTCTTTTTGTTATGTTATTTTTAACTCTTGATATTTTATGCGGGGAAAAGAATTATGGAAAGTTTTTTATTTTTCTTCTTTTACTTTACAAATTAACCTACGACATAACGACATAACCGTTATAGTCAGTTGCATTACCCAGCAATTCCATTTAGTTTCTTACAAAACATTTATGTTCTTATATAGGTATTTCTATTCACTATTGAGCATGTAAAATCACTGAATATATTAACTAAATATACTAACTAAATATTTTACTAAAGTAAAACCTAAAGTACATGATACAACATTGAATACAAAATAATTCAGCTGTTTCCTTTGGAAATATTGATGAAGTATACGAATCATGTCAATAGTTCGTTTTCATTGCGTGTCCGCTATGTGGGTCAATTTGTATTGGGTTAACGATGTACACAGCCGACTCGTAACCTTTATTAGGTCTACATCCTACATCCGACCAGATTGTGCCAAAAGATGACGAATGATGTCAAATTTATAGCCCTAAAAACATGTGGTAACAGTGTTGAACCCGTGTGGTAATTTATTTATGTTCGTCGACATATTAAATTGAACTAGTGGCCGCTTTGAGACCGAAATTTACAAAATGTACAATTAAATTTAACACATGATATAGACTTTATTTTTAATGTAATGTCCACAAAAAACAACAGTAAAACTCTTGATTATTTGTAAATGAAAATGCAATTAATGACAAACAATTTATGAAAAGCCTATATATATGTTGATACTTATAATAACTATAAAACAATAAGGTTATTTTTTATTATTTTGGATTATGCATTCACAATGCTTATAATATATAGTAAACTAAATATTATTGCAACCGTTGAATCAGTCTTTCTTCATTTCACCTCTTCTTTCACTGTGGTTTGCAATATGGACATTGAAACATATGTGTGTAAGTACAGATTTAACTAAGTTCGTAGGTATTTTGATAACAATTTCCACGTTCTGTATAATGTTTAACGATTACGTTTCGATATCTTTAGCGGCCACATTCTATTATTTTTATACACTCCTTTGAATAAACTCCCTTAACGATATTGCGAATCGGAGTCTTCGTAAGCTGAGCTTGTATTCATTGCATAATGCCGTTTGCGACTAATATTAAAACAGTAATATTTAAACAGAAGTGGTTGCATTGTAAATATTATTTCGGTAAAATGCAATCATATTCTTTATGCTTTACTTAAACCGCATCTGTGATGTAGTGATTAAACTACCAGTCTCTGAACCCAGAGGTTCTGGGTATGTGCTTTACCATTATACTAATATTATAAAGCTGAATAGTTTGTTTGTTTAGTTGAACGTGCTAAATCTCAGGAACTATTGGTTCGATTGAAAAAATATTTTTGTGTTGAATAGTCCATTTATAAAGGAAGGCTATAGGCTATATTACATCACGCTATGACTAATAGGAGTGGAGCAGCAATGAAAAATGTTGCAAAAACGGGAAAATAAAGTAGTTTTTTAATAGATTGTTCGCTAATTAACGCGAGTGAAATCGCGGGGCACAGCAAGTCCGTCAACTAAACAGCAATATTAGTAGCGTAGTCGTGTTCTAGCAGTTAGAGATAGCCAGTTTGTCGGTAGTTTAGAAATCCCGAGGGAATAGTTCAGAAGTGCGCTTCCATTTTTATCATCACTTAGGTACATCAGGTGAGCGAGGTGAAGGTCAAGCGCTCTTGGTCGTATATAATTTTTTATATACGAGAAAAATTATATACTTGGTCGTATATAATTTTTCTCATAAGTATTATTTTCAAATATTCAAATTTAAAGTAATATATCTTTTTTAATTTTATATCTACATGTATATTTATGTGGTAGTGACATAAAGTGATGTTGGGCGACGCGAAGTGTAAAGGCCGCCTACCCATTAGGTTCTACGACATATAAGAGGTTGCTAACTGTGTATAAAGTATAAGTTGTCTTCGATTTTATGCATCCACTGTTCAACTGGCTAAACTAACCTCATTTTTTTTCCTTTACTTAGTTGATGGCTTCGTGCGATTAGCACATTTAGCCAGTGTCAAAGTATTTTTTCTTACAAGTAAGTAATACATAAATAAACAATATTCCCTTTCTTTATGATGTTGAATGATAATAGAAATGAGAAGTGAGAAATGATATACCCCCCAACCCCTCGAGTATCTCAGTAAAGATGTGGGGCTTTATTAAGTCCTCACGCGGACTTCATGAGAGAATTTGAAAAGTGACGTTGCACTGGTCTGTTTTATTTGCCAACACTAATGCACACTCACGAACACTTAACGGTTAATAATCCACCATTATTTCACATTAATATTAGACATAACACAAATTTTAGAAAATAAAACAAAACCGCTGACATGATTCTTCACTTTCCCGCCAAGAAGTCTAACCTCATTTAAAATTAATTCCTTTTCCCAATCGTCAAGAAAACGTAGTTATTTCTTTTAAAGCCGTTTTAGTTTTATAGACAATACTTGAGGAGGTTTTTTTTCTTTCTTTTTTATGGCTTTGCACAAGCATTTAGCCAATGAAAAAGTGTAATTTTTCTTTTACAAGTAATACATAAATAAACAATATTTCTTTCCTGTATGATGATGATGAATGATAATAGAAATAAGAAGTGAGAAATGATATACCCCCTAACCCCTCGAGTATCTCAGTAAAGATGTGGGGCTTTACTAAGTCCTCGGGCGGACTTCTTGAGAGAATTTGAAAAGTGACGATGCACTGCTTTCTTTCATTTGCCAACACTCATGCACACTCACGAACGGTTAATAATCCACCATTGTTTTACATTTATATTCGGCATAACACAAATTTTAGAAAATAAAACAAAACCGCAGACATGACTCTTCACTTTCCCGCCAAGAAGTAGTGGAGGTTTTTTATAACAATTTAAAAGGTTTTTTTAAAGTGTTTGCTGTGTAAACAGGTTTGCGGTTCTTTCCTACAAATAGGTATTAGTTATGTAGAGCCTCTTTTTTAAATACTTGAAATTTACATAGATAACAAACTTATTGTAATTGTTGAAAATTGTTTTAAGGAGGTACTAATACTTCTTTGAACCAAGTGAACTATGAAACAAAATACAAAATAACGAGTTTGCAAAAGGTTGGCGCGTCAACGAAACTTTTTTGAGGTAGCAAAACGGATTAATAGGTAATTGAATTTCAAGGCGCCAAAATGTGACATATTTAATTTGAACTTGGAACGTGAACCGTGAATCCAAGACTGCGCATGAGATGAATTGGTAATAAGAGTAGTGTTTTTTACAATACAATTTAAACTTAACGCTCAACGTGATAAGGATGCTAAATTTATTTTTCATTCAGTACATTTTACGGTTCACTTTGTCTGGTTGTAAAGATAATTCATCAAGGCGTGTGCCTGATGTTTCGTAAATAAAGAAGTTGCAAATTCAATGAATGTTGTAATGAATGGAGTCTCTCAAAGAGTAAATATAAAGTTTTTGTAAAATTACTTCCAAGATTGCAACATTGCAACAAGGAAAAAAATTATATCGATATTTAACACGAAAACATTTGTCATTTATTTAATTACACATCAGCTTTATTCAAATTTAATTTGATTCACAGCTAGTACGTACTCTTTAAAATAATTACTAACAAGTTGTTACCAACACATGCTTTGAAAGGTAGGTAGTCACAATAGCGGTTATCTCAGCTATGTTTAGGGTTGTCAGTTAAACATTAAAGGCCAAATGTATTTTTTCTATCATCATTGTGTCAAAAACATAACAGCAATTATATTTTGTTAATAAATACAAATTCAGAATAATATGTAAGTAGCTATTTGAACTATCATAGTCACTTGCATTAGAGTAGGTAGTATCCGATATTTCGGCTCAGTTGCATGCGCCATGCGAAAAATAACACAAATAATAAATATAGTCAAAATCCCGTTAATAATTTATTACTCTTATTATGTAAATATTAGAAAATCATCAAAGCTTCGTTCTTTTCACGATTTGAAAGGAGTAGAAAGAGACGATGATAAATATAGAAGCAGAAAATATATTAACGTCGTGTTGACTTGGTTAACATATTATATTAAAGCACATATAGGTTCCGTTAGTAATAAATACTTTTCTTAAGAGAGTTTACTGTTGGCCTTTAAATAAATAAAAATAAAACTTTTTTAACTTACTAGTGGACCCGACGGACTTCGTACCGCTTTGACAGTTTCCATTCATTCTCGTGAGAATATCGGTATAAAAACTCATATCCTATGTGTTAATCCAAGTTATAAACTATCTGTATGCCAAATTTCGTCCAAATCCATTCATCCGTTGCAGCGTGAAGAAGCAACAAATATACACACATACACACAAACTTTCGCAGATATAATATTAAGTGTGATATCTTGACAATGGCAACCCTGATTGAGTTCAGTCATCGACTAAAATAAATTGATGGTGACTACTATGCGTCTCCACATAAACATTGGAGTCACGAACCAATGAGCTATTGCGTCTGTAATATGTATATTAACTCTTGATTTAAGTAATCGTTCACAGATGAGCTAACTAAAAGAACTATAATAATCAATGTTATATCGTAGTATATTTAAAGAACCTTAACACAAAAACACAAATGTTGAAAAAATTTCTACGAGCAGGATTTGAACCTGCACCCTTCTGACATTCAACATTTTGATTTTTCAACATTTGTGTTTTTGTAATTTGTTCGCAACAAAATTTGCGTTAAAAATTTTATTTGAACATTTTATAAATAGCTTGCTTATTTCTTTACTGATCTTTAATATTTGTAAAAATATTATGATCGGATGTTAGTGACGGTAGTTGTTGACATTGAATGGGCGCCTTTGGCTTTCAAAGTAAAAAGTGTTGAATAATTTCGGCGGGCTGGTTAGAACCACGATAGCTCAATTGGAAGAGCACCTGACCCGGAATGTCAGAAGGGTGCAGGTTCAAATCCTGCTCGTGGAAATTTTTTCAACATTTGTGTTTTTGTAATTTGTTCGCAACAAAATTTGCGTTAAAAATTTTATTTGAACATTTTATAACCTTAACACACTTTTAACAATTGATTTTAAACTTTATTTCATTACCAATTTAAATTGTATTATCACCGTACTTTGAGATTATTAGAACCACTAATGTAAAAAGTGGTTAACTAACACTCAATTGGTGAAATAACTGTGACGTCATAGTCCACTAAACACATACAAATTCATTGATAACAAATAGTTTTGTTTCACTGGCTTTTATAAGTTAGTCTAATAACTAATAATACCTACTTATTAAGTGTGTCGGTAGTAAACATATGGAGGTACTGCATTCAATGATTTTTTTTGTGTTTTAAATTATTGTGTTGTCTATCTGTTTTGTTTTCTAATTTGCTTAAGCGACATAAATTAAATATATAGTTTTACAAAGTAGGGATCTGTAATTGGCAGTAGGTTAAGTATACAATGTAATAACTTAGTTTATAAAGTGCTGTAGATTCCATGTTCATAAATAAATAAAAAAATAAATAAATAAATAAAAAAAGTTTTTACCAAATACTTCAAGGTGTGGGCCAATTTGCAAGTTTATTTTTAATGTTAAATGATAACTTGATTACATACATTTCTTGTTTCAGTTTATATTTCAGAGAACAACATTATGATAGCATGAAAGCAATAACTGCAAGGATACTGTCGCCATATAATTAAATCCGGAATACTGTTCCCCAACGCTTATATCAACATTTAGAACCACGGACGATCATCTCAAATTCCTTACAGTTCGTTTACGAGCGTCTATAAAATAAGGTGCGAGAAAGCCGACTGAATTACCGTTGGATGTAAGAGGAGCCCTTCCGAGTTGCCCATGGGTTACCGTTAGCGCTAACCAATTCGCCACAGTGATCCGATTAGCGACAATTATCGTGCGCAAGGAAGTAAATAAAGCAACACTTTAACGTATGGGAACGAGATATCACCATCAAATACTAAACAAATGAAAATCATGAACCTACGAATCATGATCAGTGATTAAATTAAATTGTTGTTGGATGTTTTCACTGTAAAACGATTAATGAGTTTAAAATTAAAATGAACATTCATCTTCTTTATATTAATAGGTGAAGCAAAACCTTTGGATCCCTCTTTAAGCAAATTGAGCGCATGGAGGAGTGTGAGATTTGGTATAGTTAAAATTTATATGGAGTAGATCTCACAAACGTTAAAATATATGTATAATATGTCTTACAAATGCATTAAATTAAATAAATATTTAAAAGTGTAGTGTTCGCGTAAACTTTAGAAAACAATAAATATTTTTTCATATATTTGTCAAAAATTTCAAAAATGGAAGGGGAGCGGCCGAAATCTGACAATGCCTTAGAGCATTTAAGGACAATGCCAATCAAAACTCACTTTCTATCTTTTTAATTTTTCATTGTTCAAGAAGGCGGGAACTTAATTTTTTTTTAGTTCTATCCTCGGAACAGTATAGTTAAGTTAGTAATAGCTTTAGTTATTATTGGTGGCGCGGGCGATGCTGTAATTTATAGTGGACTGTATTTTTGATTGGCGTTATACTAGGTAGGCGATGTTTTGAACTGCGAGGGAGAGCGACATGGGCAATGGGTAAACAGTGCGATGAAAAAGGAGGGAATATCTTGATCAGCGAGAGGCAGTAGGCATCACCTGTCCGGCAGGCGAGCGAGCAGTCTGAACCGGCACCAGGTTGGTGGCCGGTGAATGAACTTGGCTAGAACATGGACGTGGACCACCAGCGCGTCGTCTCTCACAGTTTTTAACACTCGTAACGCGGTAATAGCTATCAGATGACCAAAATGGAGATCTCCTCTAAGTGCGTGCGGCCATCTTTTCAAAACTGTCATTGCACTAATTCGCGGTTGCAGTTGCAGCGAGCTCGTTGGCGTGTTGCGTTCTATAGTGCGGCGCGAGAAAGGTATGTATTGGAGGGAGATTGGTAAAGGTAGCTAGTACAGCGCCAATCAAACTACCTTTTATGAAATATGAAAATATTACAATAGCGAAAAATGCATGTAACTATTTTTGCGCGGCAAATTTAAAGTTACCAACTGGCTCAACCATTTATTCTGAGGCTCTATTTGTCTTTGAAAACTTAAAAAAAAAAAACAATATAGGTATCGCTTTTTTGTGGGTGCCGAAAAAGACATCTGTTTCAAAATTCAAGATGGCGGACGTGATATTAAAAAAAAAGTCAATATGGGTATCGTTGTTAAGATTTTCGTAGGTGCCAATATATATGCCAATATATGACATCTATTTCGAGATCCAAGATGGCGGACATTATCTTTTTGAAATAGTCAATATGGGTATAATTTTCAAGGTTTTCGTGGGTTCCGATAATGAATATGACATCTGTTTTGAGACTCAAAATTGCGGACGTGTTTTGTTTTTCAAATGTCAATATGGGTAGCGTTTTTAAGGTTTCCGTGAGTGCCAATTATGAATACATTCTATTTACAAGTCGAGCGAGCAAAAAATAAACACCATTTTTAGATCAAAAGAAAGTCGATGTGCAAACCTGAGATACAATAATTTTGATGGCCATGTTCTTTTGGCGTGAAGAGACTCCATATGGCCAATATAGAGTCTCTTCTGTGGTCACACAGTCGCCTAGAGTAGAGTTTATATTTAAATTTATATTTAAACTTATTTATCTAAGTAATAAAAAGCTTTGTCCCCCTTTTTAAGCACAGTTAAAGTACATAAGGAGACGGAGTGCAGAAAGATAAAATGTATGTACTTATAATAATATGTGTTACAAAAAAACTTCAAAGGATATTAAAAATGCGAATAATTTTAATCTGTAATGTAAAACACATATTTTTTTAAATTGTCATGGCCATTGGTACCTACAAACCCTTCAGCCGAAATAGTAAACATCTTTTTAATAAAAGTTACAACCAGTTGACGACCACAAGTTTGTTATTAATTAATAAGGCAGTTATCGATTGCGATTGTTTTTGAAATGCCCGTGATTGATGCGATTAATAATCGATCTTATCTCCAATTGCATTAATATCTAAATCACTATAAAAATTACAATTTGAAAGTTTTATCGTCTATATGTGAACTATGGCCAATAGATTTTTTCCCGGACCCGAACGTAATTTTTAAAGTGAATAGGTACCACATCACATCTTGACAAACGGTTGTTGAATATATTGAAATGAATAATTATTTTATCCTGATGTTTCGAGCCCTTTGCCGAGTTTGTGGTGTTGGTTGTCAAAATGCTTAGGTATTTATCATCGTCGTCATCTCATATTTTTTTCCCAACTGCTGGGGCATGAGCTTTCGCCGTGGATGGATAGGGAGAACGGGCCATAAACCATCACCAGGCGGGCCGAGTGAGGAATGGTAATGCAGCTGGGACCAACGGGTTAACGTGCCTTCCGAAGCACGAAAGAGATGATAAATATTTGGTCATCCATCCGATAACCGGCCTTTGCGAAAGTTGATTAACCTTAGCTAGACCGGGCGCGTTAATCACTTAGATATTACAGTCAATTATTTCTATCGGGTGCGTTCCATTTCATGCAAGATAAGTTTACAGTTCTAGGTACATATTCGTATTGTAAAAAAAGTCGCAAGCGTCATGTCGCTGGCTGTCTCTAAGTGGCAAACTCACGGGCACTACAGGCTATAGGGTACTCACAGCTTATCTGAAGTATTTAAACTCCTTGCTTATCGCCTCCTCGTCACGTTGTGGTACTCATTACCGAAGTACAAAGCAGCCGCACCATATTTGTGGTTGAAAGCTGCGCTCTGATAATGTTTTAGTGAATACACTGAGAAACGTAAAGCTTATCAAAGTAAACGACGATTCACGTAATATATATAAGTATATTTAAGATATCAGATTCTTATGTTATACTCGTATTTATTTAAAAAAGTTATGTTTTGGACAAGAGCGATGCAGTATTTTGACCGCCTTTTGAAAGATGAGGAAGTTATCGATTCGTTTTTATAATTTTTTATATTGTATAGGAATAAAAACAACTTACTGATTGTTATAATATAAAATAACAAGCAGTGAGCATTAATTACAAGTGGTAATACTTCAGTCGAGAAACGCAAAATCTGTCTGCATATTATTGTATGTACGTACAGGTTTTTATTGTCTATTGACAAACAAGCTTATTGTTGTGTTTGACAATGAATTATCATAAAGTTATTAGGTACCTCTACTTACCTATATTAACTTTATTAAATGTAATCATCATCATCATAAATGTAATAAATACTCTTTGATTATTATGTAAATAAACCGAAAACCCGATATAATTAAAAAAGAAAATCTAATTCTACTTCTTTTGCACGTCAAACTATTGAGATATAATTATGTGATCGTCACAGGAGATTTTTTTCTACAAATATTTAACTTTGATTTATCCATATTTCAGAAATAACTAAGCTTGCGTAGGAGTATCCATGCTATGCTAACATTGCAAAGGTATGTGAAAAAACTCTCCCTATTCCAATCTATGATAATAACGTAAATGAGAAATAAATGTTGAACTATATATACGGATATAGAATAAATAAAGAATATAGTACCTATAAAGATTGTCCCACTTCTAGGCAAAGGTCTAAATCAAATCAAGTTGTAGTATTGGCGTATGAATAAAAAAATCAGAAACACATTTTGGCCCATGTGAGAACTGAACCTAGAACCTCCGAATATCAGACCAAGCCATGCTAATCGGTCACTGAGGCGTTGCTATTTATTTATTTATTTTATTTATTTATTTAATCGGACACCAACACAGTGAACACCAATACAATTTACATAACAAAAATGCACATATAATAACACAATCCAAATGTCACTGCAATTACAGGTGAGGACTACATGCAATAAAAATGAGCGAGTAAACTAATAGGTATTACACAAATATTAGACGAAATTACTAAATTAAATTGATACTTGAATGACTGTTTACAAAACAAAATCAAATGAAATGACTAATAAAAATAAGAATAAATTAAATTAAATTATTGAGTTTACAAAATAAAATTAAAATCGTAATTTTCAATTGGATCCAGATTTAATAGATTTTATAGATTTTCCATATAATTTATTGCAACTAAAATAACTTTTATAAAATAGATCTTAAAAAAACGATATATATTGAAGCAATGACCAATATTAAATCGATTTATGTAACTGAACAAGACATAACTTCTTATTCCATTGTAATTGTAATGTAAGTGTACAGTATTTTACAGTTATACGAATACATGGACGTGACTACGTAATTCATTATACTAGTAAAGCCAGTAGCGACAAAGAAACAAATCGATATGAAAAGAATATTCCATTTTGTCAGCGCATAGAATCTGTGTTGGCGCGTCGAATGACCTCCATTGCTTAATGTTTACCTTATTACTTATTGCCACGGACGCGTACAGAAATAAAAACACACGCCTACTCATAAACCGGCCAAGTTCGGAAAGCTCCCTTTTAAATAAATTTCGGTATTGGGAGAGACCTTTTTAATTTGGCCGTTGTACTAAGTACAAACGCTGAGACCGTAACCGGAGAGCTTACAAATAGTATTGCTCATGAATGGTGCATAGAAGCATAGGACGTCTCGCTTTTACTTGGATATTAGAAAGAGATGGAGCGAAAAGTTTTTTAGAATACATTACGTCGAGAGAGTGCAGCTTTGTAAGGTGCAGTTTTGTATGGTGATTTTCGTTTGTTTCATGTCAAGCAAGATAAACGCGCTGTGCATTAATAAGTTATACAGATAATACAGAAATCACGATATGAATACTATTAAGTACTTACTTCATGGAGTTTTAGGTTGTGGTACGAGCTACTGAATCACTCGAAATGAACCATTCAATCTTAAGGACAAAACTGTTGTAATGAAGATAATCGGCATGTGTTATGTTTCACGTATTAAAGTTGCCATGGCGACGAACGTTTCGAGAAGTGGCCGTGCCATTGTCTCGGTTCCTTGAAACGTCTCGTTGGAAACCGATCAGCGATTACACGAGTAATTGATCAATCAACTTAATAGGATCAGGTATTTGTTGAGCGGCTCGTGTCTAGTACTCTGCATATATGACTAAAGCTAATGCTGAAATAACTGTAATGGTAAAGGGTCGTATTCAGCGTAGCAATGTTATAGCGCCATTTGACCGACAAACAATTGAATTTCTGTTGTGTCTGGGCCCGGCGGGCGTGGCGCATGGAAATTAGTAGAAAAACCGCATATCAAAAATGATTTTTACCAATGACAAAAGAAGGCCATTTTATTTATTTTATTTAATAGTTCGAAAGTCTAATATTATGAGAACTTTAATATTATGTAGCATAATTCATATATATTAAATGAGAAAAAAATCTTTTAATTCTGTTACGTTTTTCCAAGTGATATATTTCTAGAACACCAAGAAAAGGGTACCTAGTATATAGTATTATATATATATTTTTAAACTCTTCTTTTGAAGATTTAAGCACGGTACCTAACCATAACGCTCAACTCCTTCTGTGGTCTAGGGTTAAGACCACATTGTTGTTTCGGTAGCTAGAGATAAGATAGCCAGTACCTCACTAGTTGAGGATTCCGGGTAAAGTGCGTTTCCTTCGGCCTTATCATCATTTAACATCAGGTGCTAAAGTCAAGTGCTTACCCGTTAGTGATTTTTTTTTAAACCGTTGCGCCGAAGAGCAAGCAATCGTATAGCACACCTCAATAAAAAGCCTTGCAAGGTAATTAATAGGGTAATTACTGTATGGTGAGTATACGTACCCGTATTCAATAACTCTGGAAGCCGACAACCAATCTGGAAAATGAGAGAAAAAGTGAGTCACTAGGAAATACCGACGCATTATATCTGCTACTTAATTTATGCACACCTTTTCATTATTCTATGGCGGTCTCCCTTTGCCATAAACATAAATATTTATTCGCGAGAAACATGGTATAAAATGGTGGCTACTTTTAATAAATAAAGATGCTCATGTTTCACTACTAAAATAGCATGCAACTCTTTGTAATGTTAGACTATATTTGAATTGAGTACACGATTAATAACCATAGTATACGATAATTTTTAAAATGTATAGATTATGTTAAAAAGTAATTATTCCTCTACAATTATGTTATAAATTGTATCGTGATGTGAGTAAACGGAAAGGTTGTTCACTTGTCGGCGTTCTAGTTGTGGTATCAAATATTAAAAAGTAATTATGAGCCAAGGCGGTCTAAGATATCAGATGATTAAGATAATACCCTTCCCTACATTTCGCATTATTTTATATTCAATACAAAAGTTAAGAGGAATGGCTAGAAATATTTGCCAACTGCCTGCTAGGGTCCCGTTTTTTCCTAGACATGTATGCCAGACATAAAGGATGCCAAACGAAAAAAATTTTTTTTTACAATATTGCAAAAACTTTAAAATGAAATCTATGAATACCTATGGAAACCAGCAATAAAATATATCAAAATATATGTAAAAATTTCAAAATAAATTCACATACATACAAAACAGAATAATATAATAATACAAATAATTAGTAATTGTGTGCTTGCTGCATATCAAAAAACCCCTTTTAAATTATCTTTATAATAAAAGAAGAAGAAAAAGAAGCGGGCACGATTGTAGACGTTTTAAAAGAGGCCTCGAGGCCTAGGTTCATCATCATCAGCTCATTTAAAGTCCCTACTGCGGTGCACGAGCCTTCCCTATGGATGGATAGGGAGAACGGGCCATGAACCACCACGCGGGCCCAGTGCGGATTGGTGGTTGTTAACGACTGCTAATGCAGCCGGGACCAACGGCTTTACGTGCCTTCTGTAGCACGGAGGAACTCGAGCACGATACATTTTTGGTCACCCATCCGACGACCGGCATTTTACAAAGTTGCTTAACCTAGCAGACCGGGCGCGTTAACCACTGCGGAATCGAGCTCCTCACCAGGTTAGTTACTGCTATTGCTCACAAGTACCGACTGCACTGTAAAGATAAACAATATTTCGATAAAGAGGTTACCTACTGCAACTCTGTCTTGTTTGCATAAAACTGTTTATTATCTGGCGTCTTCGTAGACAGAGCTTTGTGAGTATCGCACTATCTTGTTTTTACGGTGCCTCAATGTTTGAACAGGGCATGCCAGGCCGATAAACAGACGCGAGCGATCACAAATTACATGCCTAAGTCACTTATCATCTTTTAAATATTAAACTTCGTTTACTAGGTACATCGATTCTGTTGAAAATATTTGTACCTTTAATCTTTTTTATCATCATCATCATCAGGAGCGAGGAGCATCGAGGAGCTCGATGGCGCAGTGGTTAACGCGCCCGGCCCGCGAGTGCTGAGGTTAAGCAACTTTCGCAAAGGCCGGTCATCGGATGGGTGACCAAACATTTATCATCTCGAGCTCCTCCGTGCTTCGGAAGGCCGTTGGTCCCGGCTGCATTAGCAGTCCTTAACTACCACCAATCCGCACTGGGCTCGCGTGGTGGTATATGGCCCGTACTCCCTATCCATCCATAGGGAAGGCTCGTGCCCCAGCAGTGGGGACATAAAATGAGCTGATGATGATGATGAGTGATGATGATCATCACTCATCATTACATCATCTACTGCTAGGGAATGAGCTGGCCCTTTTGAAGGAAACAACGACAGGGAGACAGGCGCCACCACGCGGGCCTAGTGCGGATTGGCGGTTTAATCTTATTACCGAGTTCGACAAATTTATTAAAAATTTATTAGAAAAACATAACAATATTTGTGATAATTATGTAATGTGAGCATCGTAGACGTGCTAAAAAAAATTAATGGTGGAGTACGTTTTCGTCATTATAAAGTTCAACTGTACTTTTTCTACGATTTGTTTACCATGCAAAAATACTTATCTATATATTAATACGTGAAGCAAAAACTTTGTACCCGTTTTTACGAAACTTGCGCGGGACGGAGGAGTATGAAATTTCGAACAGTTATTATTAACGAATATTTGTAACAAGTCTCAAATAAAATCACTAATGCCGGATCCTTATATTCTATCTGTCTGTTGTTTTGCTTACTGGAGTTAGAAATTTGACATAATTTGTATGGAGCTTATGTCAAATTTTTATCTATAGTAGGCAAAACAACAGATAGATTTGTATATATAGGGAATATAGGGATATATAGGGAATATAGGGAATATAGGGATATATAGGGAATATAGGGATATATAGGGAACCGGCATAAGTGCCTTACAAATAAACAAAGAATTAGGTCCGACTAGTTATTCCGTTTTTGTCTCTTTTACTCTAATTTAAAATGACGTTTATATGACGGGAACAAAACACGAAATAAGTATCTATTCGGACCTTATTCTTTATTTATTTGTAAGGGGCTTAGTTTTTTGATGGCACGAACTGTATCGAAAGCACATAGTAATGTATGTCTCTATATTGCTTTAGGTAAAACTAGAATGAATGAATTTAAATAAATTTTAAATTCTCTTGATAGAGGAAACGTCTTAGATGCCTATTTGAAGTTTAAAAAGATCGAAGTAAATGAGTTGAAACTGCAGGGTTGAATTTTAAGCCAAACGCGGAAATCATCATTTTTTCCTAGTTTAATGTTTCTAAAGCATGTTTTGATTGATGTTATATTATAAATAGAAATGAGCCCATGTTAGTACTCTTTGTTTAAGTGTCTGATAAGTTCCAAAAACTGAATGCAATGTATGCAAACAAACAAAATGTAATGGGCGTGGTCACATGTCGTCATCGATCCTTAAAATAATTACGGACAATTAATCTGTTTTCATTTGGTTCAGCTGAACCAAGCTGAGCTAAGGTCGTCATATCTATAAATTGTTTCGTGATGTGGGTAAACGGAGAGGTTGTTGACTTGCCGGTGTTCTAGTTGCGGCACGATTGAGGTTATCAATCAAACAGCGCGATAAAGGACGAAAGGAGTACGAACCTGTTTTTTAGATTTGTGAAAATGTAAATAACAAAAACAAATCACTCGCGTTTTGTTTTTGGAGATTGTTGTGGGTTTTTATCGGAGATAACTCGGTGTGTCTACGCCTACTCCGTAAGTCTAACTCTTGGAGGCTGAAGTGCCATGCCATAAACCTTTTATTGGTGAATCTCTTCTCTATATACCCTTACTAAATTCTCCAGTGCATTCGAGCTGGGTTACGAGAGCGGAGAATACGAGGGCGCTTCCGGTTCGGGTTAAGAGAGAGCAGCATCGGACTTAATCCGTAATTGACAATTTTTATATAAAATAAAATTATAACAGGCTTAGAGAGCAAGCGCGAAAAAGCTGAAATTAGTTGAATAAAGGATCTAAATAAAATCTCAATAAGACTGATATAGGCCCAGTAACTTTTTTTTGCTAAACAAAAATAACTACGAAAAAGTGACTTACAATATTAATTAAAGCGCTAAGAATGCAGAGGATTAGGTATGCTTATGTTTACCATTAATTAATCTCCATCTTTCATGAATGTGTCAGCCTTGGCCGATTTTTGTACTTCGGAATTTAGAAAATGTGTACTTACAAAAATACGTTATTCGTGTACACAACATTTATAATAAAAAACACATGAATATGGAAAATATTCGTAGTTTCTGGAGCAGTATAGTACGTTAATCATATTGCATGCACACAACAGTCAATTTTGATTAAACGTTTAGCGCCTTACAAATAAACAAAGAATAAGGTGCAAATAGTTATTCCGTGTTTTGTTCCCGTCATGTTAACGTCATTTTAAATTAGAGTAAAAGAGACAAAGAAGAATAACTTTTCCGATCTTATTCTTTATTTGTAAGACCCTTAAAGTTAAAATGTACGAGTACTGTACAAAAATTATTAGTCGTTTTCCGGACAACTCAAATGTTCAAAAGATGTGAGATCAAAAATAGTTTCAGTAACAACTGTGTTACTCCTAAAAGGGGACCCTAACAAGGCCATGTTAGGTGACACTTACTCGATGGCACAGTGGTTAACGCGCCCAGTCTGCGAGAGCTGAGGTTAAGGAACTTTCGCAAAGGCCTGTCATCGGATGGGTGGTCAAAAAAATATCATCTCGTGCTCCTAATTGTTCGGAAGGCACGTTAAGCCGTTGGTCCCGGCTGCATTACCAGTCATTAACGACAACCAATCCGCACCGGGCCCGTGTGGTGGATTATGGCCCGTTTTCCCTATGGAAGGCTCATGCCCCAGCAGTGGGGACATAAAATGAGCTGATGATGATGTTTCGTGAAAACGAGTATTAGTTTCTTTATAGATATCTGCGCGGTGCTGGAAGGGTGAAAGTTTACGCAGAGCCTCAGCTACGAGAACGAGCGGCTTGCGACGCGGCGAGCGAATTTGTTGTTATACTAATAATCGTAAAATTATTTTGTGGGTAAATACTGATTTGATACTAGTTTCCTGTTATCATTGACGTAGTTGATTTTTTTTTTTTTTTTTTTTTCCTTTAGTTGATGGCTTCGTGCGGTTAGCACATTTAGCCAGTGTCAAAGTAATTTTTCTTACAAGTTATAAATAAATAAACAATATTTCCATCTTGTATGATGATGATGAATGATAATAGAAATGAGAAGTGAGAAATGATATACCCCCCAACCCCTCGAGTATCTTAGTAAAGATGTGGAGCTTTACTAAGTCCTCGGGCGGACTTCTTGAGAGAATTTGAAAAGTGACGTTGCACTGTTTTGTTTCATTTGCCAACAATCATGCACACTCACGAACACTTAACGGTTAATAATCCACCATTAATTCACATTAATATTCGACATAACACAAATTTTAGAAAATAAAACAAAACCGCAGACATGACTCTTCACTTTCCCGCCAAGAAGTCCGTAGTTGATTTGATACATTATTATGCCAAAACTTGTTTTTTGTCGTAGCACTGCATATATTAAATGGCGAATTAAGTGTCAAGGAATTCTACATGCTACAAAAATTGAAACGTTTTTGAATATTTTTTTTTAAACAAACATTTCAATTGAAATGTTTTCTTATCGCTTACAAAAATATAAAATACTTACGTCATGCACAGTTGTACATATTTTATAAACATCCTTGAAGTGATTTGCAAATAAATTTCCCGAACATTTCGAATGCAGTGAAGTGTGGAGTTTCTCGTTTATAAAATGTTACTGTTTATTTGTTCGAATGATAAAAATATTAATTTACTGGATAAATAAACGCACACACGCGTGCATATCAGATTACCACAAACTGTTAATTTTTCTCAATAGACTTTGAAATTTATGTATTTGTCATATGATTGAACATTTATTGAAGAAATTTTACAGTTTTGGGTACCTAGGCTAGTCTTTACTAGTTTAGTTTAAACTAGTTCAAATTTATTATCTTCTATATATTAATACGTGAAACAAAAACTTTGTATCCCTTTTTACGAAAATTGCGCGGACGGAGGAGTATGAAATTTCGCACACTTATAGTTTGTGCATAAAAAATACATTAAAACAACATTACACACACTACCATGTATTTGACACACACGTATTGTTTGTCTTTAATGCGGCCGACATCTGTCAATGCCAATCCAAACTCACATTCTATCTTTTTTAATTTTTCATTGCTTAGGATACAATGCGTGCAGCCTTAATAATATAACGGTCGAATTTCGACCACTGGGCGACCACTAGTTAGTATAAGCTTGTTGAAATCTATGGTATCACTTTAAAAACACCATCCACGACCTTTATCTGTTCTTTGTAGACTTTACAATAACTAAAAATTATACGTAACAATAATACTGCATATAATTATGTATTCTTATCTCATTTGTTGTTCAATAAATAACTGACTGTTGTATGTATTTATTATAGGTACCACCTATATAAATGTACTTAGATTTCGATGGTTCGGCATCTTGAACATCCCTTTACTTTGCTCAGAAAAACTACGACGACTATTGAAGAATTCTATTGAAATTAAGTCCAATACCGTTCTGCGGCTCGGAAGTTAACCTTCTATGTAAGATACCAGTCCGACAATCAAGTTTAATATGATTCAGATTGGGAGCATTCGTTTTCCTCATTGGTTTCGGTCAAAGACGAACATGACGTATTGGGGCTAGACGTGAGAAGTAATCGGTACCGAATCCGCGACGCCAGGATGAGTCAACGGCTACGGTCGTGATAGCGGTTGCATGCAACTGGTTTCAATCTGTTGTGTAACCACTGGCTGATTAAAGGTTCTACTGTTTCACACTGAGGCACGTATTTTCTTTTATCTTTTAAAACTGTATTTGTTTCAATCAGATGGACTACAAGTCTGCTTATTTAATATTGTCTCAATGTAGTGTGTCGGTAGCCTAATTTTGGCATTTGAACTATGAGGAAATTGGTCAAAATCAGACCACCTCCATATGAAGTAGACGTTTTAATAGCAAGAGTAGGAGCTCTGGTTGTAAGTGAAGTTGAGGCTGAAGATAGAGCTCACGGATCTAGTAAATGAATTTTAACTGTGACTTTAATTAATAATACAAGAGAATCTATCGTCGAACATTTTAAAACTTATGCGATCTATTTGTTAAACCCTGATCTCAGACTATACGTCCCGGTTTCGATTCCCAGCAAGAGTACATATTGTGCTCGGTTGATTGTCGGTAGTCGTTGTTCTAAGTTACTCCTAAGCCTGTCGAGCTAAGCAAAATACCACCAGCAAAAGGGTTATGTCTGCACTAATGTACTTAACAAACGATAAAATATAGTTGTGCACCCATCAGACGAAAAGTATTGATTTCACATTTTTTTTATCGATATCTATGAAATGTTTACGTCTGCCCTTGTCTATTGTAGATAACACAAAACAACATGCTAGATCTCATTCTAAAAGATAAGATAGGTACATATTCAGTGTTTGGGATTGTGACAACGCGACCCTGTCACCAATTTTAGCAAGTCTAAAATAGTAATTTGCATTAAGTTTGTGCGTAGTGTCTACTTCTGAATAACTATTCGATTTACTGAACAACTAGCCATTTATTTTATTGCTTCCTTTTGTACGTTTATCACTGAATAAAAAAAAGATGTTTATTCTATAAATATGTTATCTAGCTTGTATGCTAGGCGGTTAGACCAAGTAAGATATAGTCAGAACACAAAGATCTATATCTATATACAAAACTAGCGGCCGCCCGCAGTTTCACCCGCGTGGTTCCCGTTCCCGTGGGAATATCGGGATAAAAAGTATCCTATGTGTTAATCCAGGTTATAAACTATGTGTATGCTGAATTTTATCCAAATCCATCCATCCGTTGCAGCGTGAAGAAGCAACAAATATACACACAAACGCACAAACTTTCGCATTTATAATACTAGTGTGATATTAGTGTGGTACCTATATAAAAATACTGTGTGCATTGCCTAGTATGATTTTTTTATTATTGAATCGAAATGTAGCTACCTAGTGGTTTGACTAGTTCATCACCGTTTCGATATCATACAAATTTTTGTTCGAAACAAAATTTGCGTTAAAAATTATTTGAACATTTATACAAATTTTAGTCAACTTTAATTTGAATCGAGTAGAAAACTCGTATCAGACAAGCTTCATTCACTGTATAGCAATCACGATAAAACAAACGTAAATTAAAAAAAAAAACTCGCCTAGTTTGTCAGAAATAGTCGCTGCTTCAATGCCATACATAATCTGGTTTTGTTTAACATGATAGAATTTACACGCTTTAAAGCACGGGTATAAATGGATCATAGGAAGTGGCAATCTGTGTTCTCTTGTTGCTTTCTTGCAGAGGCTACCATGGCCCTTAAAGCAGTATAGTAGCAGAGTTGTTGTGGTTGTGAAAACGAGACGCGTGTTGATACTTTTACATAAAACCTATACACGTCTCGTTATCATAACCTTTTTTATTTTTGGAGAGAATTTGCTGATTGCCTCAGACGGCATTTTCAGCTTCACTGGGCTTTTTTGGGGGCGGCGAGAAACATAAAGGGTTCCTCAAGCCGTGTGAAACGAATCACCTTTGGATGTTTTCTAGAGGGAATGGCATCACGCACTAGTGCGTGTCCCCGTGCCCTACTAGATTCTCCGAGGGGTTCGGATCGGATCGGTTAATAATAAATAAATAATAACACTTCTTTGAAAATATTCATAATTCAATATTATGTATTCAGTTTAGGCTACAAATAGCTCTTATGAATGTCACTATGCCATCGGTTCGTAAGTCTACTCTGGGGGGAGACCTTGTACTGAGAAGAACCGGCAAGAAACTCAGCAAGTGCATTTCTTCTCTCCGTTACAGTGTCAAAATATTGACTCATGGTAAAACGCCAGGTGATGTGGTCGCTTACTATGGGCCTTATCAAAAGGCTCAAGGTCACTCAAAGAGCAATGGAGAGGGCTATGCTCGGGGTTTCTCTGCGTGATCGAATCGGAAAAGAGGAGATCCGAAGAAGAACAAAGGTAACCGACATAGCCCGAACAGTTGCTAAGTTCAAGTGGCAGTGGGCAGGGCACATTGCTCGCAGGACTGGTGGCCGCTGGGGCGGAATAGTCCTTGAGTGGCGACCGCGTACAGGAAAGCGCAATGTGGACAAGGCCTCCAACAAGGTGGACCGACGATCTGGTGAAGGTCGCGGGAAGCCGCTGGATGCGAGCAGCACAAAACCGGTCGTTGTGGAGATCCTTGGGGGAGGTCTTTGTCCAGCCGTCGACGTTTTTTGGCTGAGATGATGATGATGATGATGAAAACGCCAAGAGTGAGACTTTGGAGTTAGGTATTAATGTGAATTGTAGTATGTACATACAGTTATATAAACTGAAAGTGGAAAGTGTGTTTACGGTGAATTACGAATCACATATCCTTGTCGAAAGCTAAATTTAATGGCGTCGCTTCATCTTGAGTCGCGAAGCGGTGTAGCTTTCCTTACGAGTGGGTTGCAAACAGCAACATAAGCAAATGTGTGAATATAAAAATAGAGACATTAATATATTAAACTTGATATAAAAGGGCGCAAAAATTATCACTACATTTACACATAAAACTAATTATTATGGTTAATATAACTTTACGCAAATTTTATTGCGAACGAACTACAATTTGAAAAATACAGTTACAATTAACTGTATTTTTCAAATTGTAGTTTTATTTTCAAATTGTAGTAGGCTCAATAGCCATGATAGCATAGTTGGCAGTGCACCTGACTCGGCATTTCATTCACTTTGTCTTTTTTCAAACATAAAAAAAACTAAGTAAGAAAAACAAGTGAAACAATTAGCCTATACTAGTGGTCGTCCAGTGGCCGAAAGTCGATCGTAATTCAATATATATATATATATATATATATATATATATATATATATATATATATATATATATATATACATTGTTTATAAATTTAACGCAACACATATTATAACATAACTATTATCTCTCTGCACTCCTTCTCCATAAGAACTTTAACTTTGCAAACTCTCACATTTCTCCGTGCACGCAGTGTGCTTAAAAAGAGGTACAAGGTTTTTCTTCACATATTACGAGTAATATGTAGATACTATCTCACTGAGGAATCATATCTCACTTGAGAAGCTCGATGGCTCAGTGGTTAACGCGCCTGATCTGCGAGTGCTGAGGTTAAGCAACTTTCGCAAAGGCCGGTCATCGGATGGGTAACCAAAAATGTATCACATCGACCTCCTCCGTGGTTCGAAATGCACGTAAAGCCGTTGGTCCCGGCTGCATTAGCAGTCGTTAACAACCACCAACACGACTGGGCCCGCGTGGTGGTTTATGGCCCGTTCTCCCTATCCATCCATAGGGAAGGTTCGTGCCCCAGCAGTGGGGACATAAAATTAGCTGATGATGATGATGATGATGATGATGATGATGATGTTGATGATGATGATGATGATGACTGTCTCATCTTTTCACCTTTGGGGAACAAAGTACGTCATCACTACAATTGAAGGGTATACGTACGGGGATTAGCTTTATCACCACACATACCAAATGCGGGTTGGTAACCACAAACCTGGGCTAAGCATCTCTAAATTCGAAACACAATTTAGACCTAGGAATTGAAGCAATTTCGCTAAATTCGAAACTCAATTTAGACCTAGAAATTGAAGGAATTTCGCTAAATTCGAAACACAATTTGCCATGGCTTGGATCACAGAACACCAGAAAGATTCTGTGTTCTGTGGCTTGGATTATGTCGCTAATACTTGTCTTGCGGTGGCTGCTCTACAGCTAGCACGTAACAGCTCAATGCATATATAAGTCAGCAAAAGCTCCATTATACCAAGTGTTTTATATATCATGGAAACAATTGAGAATAAAATATAACCACCATAAACGTCACAGCGAGCGCCCGCATGCACGCGATTGCTACCCATATAATGATCCAAAGTACCACCTATTTTAAGGAAATTCCCTTTGTAAATTCTCCGAGGCTTTCTTGTAACAAAATTTTGTTTCTCTTTGAAGTAATTTGAAGACTGCGTATTTTGTTCTCTACTAATGTTAAATATATTACATTTACATATTACATTATATCTTAACTTTTATAAATTATGATTTTAACTAACAGTAAATTTTTGATATAGACTGGCACAGGACCACGGATAATGACGCGAGCTAAATTATTCCTATATTGGTATGGGCTGTGAATGATGATGATGATGATGATGATGATGATGATGATGATGATGGTGATGGTGATGATGATGATGATGATGATGATAATGAACAAATATAACATTTTTAATCTTAAGATTTGTATTTCTATGCTCATATATCACCTGCTTGTAGCATTTACAGAGCTCCTGGATGTTTATGGATGGCAAGAACCTTGATGGGTCTACAATCATAGGCAGTGAACGACCTGCTAGGTTTATTGAAGGTGTTAACCATATACCAAATTGTTAATAGTAGATCTGTGGTGCATATTATCTCGGGTCACACTGCAACGTACTGTCAAGAGAATAGAGACTCAATTACGAACTTTTAAAATACATAATATTCGAGGCATTGGAACAATGTCTATTTGCCGCACTCAAAGACTTCTATCAACGTTTATAATCACTATAGCACCTATGATTTTGCATTGTAGAATAGTATCTAAAATCAGGTTTGTAAGCACTTAAATGAGTAGCCATTAGTATTCATAGACGTCGCTCAATACGTGAGTTAGCTTAATAGTTTTGCAATCGTCTTATATTCGAAATTCAAATGCTTTAATCTGTGAATTATGTCTATGCTATGCTCTTGTAAATCTGTATTGTCATTGATGCGTAAACGTAGGGTGAACAAGTACTAGGAACTCAGTTAGACTATTTTATTTATAGTTTTGTTTTTTTATTTGGTTTCAAACAGATTTATAATGATGCTTAGTTGCTAGATACCTACACTGTAATAAGGTTTTGAATTATACATAGTAAATTAAACTTAGAGTATACTCAAAGAAGTAGTTTTTAATACAAAAATGCCCTTCCTATAATAGGACATTTTACAACAGCCATAAACAAATACATATTATTCAACAATCAAACATTATCGTCATAATATGTTTCTAGATTATGTAACTACTCATTGAACGTCATTTAGAATTATAAAGATGTTCAGATGAGCGTGATGACGTCATTCGAGCTTTATAAGTCGGTGGCCATGCGAACACATGTCAATGTGAATGGTTTCAATTGTTCAAAATATGGGAACATATGCAGCAACATTTGAACGAAAACTGTTTTTCTTACGTTAGAAATAATTTAAGGTTCAACTAAAAGCATTTAATTAATTTGTAACAACATGTTGTTTTAATGTTGGTGGCAAATCGGTTTTATCTTTACTTCGTTTTTTCATAATTTTCTTGGCAGTTATTGTTTATTATCTATATGAATTGACTAGCTTTTGTTCGCGGCTATGCTCACGTAGGCTTTACGACTTGTGTTTATTCGTAATAAAAGCCAAACTTGTTAAAGATAAATATTATAAGGGTATAAGTAAAAAGTGTCTAACACAAAACAACGTAATAAAGATCACTCTGTAAAAGTAATTTTTGTCCGTTTTGAAACCTGTACATATTGTCATCCCCTACTTAAGGGACCATTTTCCAAAAATCTTGAAACACTTTACAATTTCTTACCAGGCCTAATACCGAAATTTAAAAATTGACAGATTTCCATACAACTTTCCAAGCTTATTTCACCTCTCTAGGGGAGATTTTTCAAAAATGCTAAAACACGTCATTCTTTATTTTTATTGAAAAATCTATAGATCGAAAAAATTATTAATTTTGATAGTTATTATTACTTAAAAAATAACGATTTCCCCAAAAAAAACTTCTTCCCTTTTTTACTATTTTAAAAGACAATAAACAAAATTCCTGAGACACGTCAATCTTTATTTTCTATCAAAAAACCAAATACCAATTTTCATGCTTCAAAACTGACGGACTTTCATACAAACTTTCACCCTCTATTTGACCCCCTTAGGGTGTGATATTCGTAAAATCCTTTCTTAGTGGCTGGTTACGTCACTCAATTTACCCACAGTCCAAATGTCATCTAATTAGCTTCAGCGGTTTAGGCACGGCGATGATGAATCAGTCAGGCCAAGTCATTATATGTGTATAGATAGATAGAAAGGTAAAAGATTTTATAAGCAAATTGCATAAAAACACACATACATGATAAACAGTTGAAATAAACCAAACAATACATAGGACAAAAGAAAATAATGAAATAAAAACAAGTAAAAGAATTAGACTAATAGGCTCTGTCTTGTCTCTGTCTGTCTTTGTTGATTTGTCCGATTTAATTATGCCTACATAATTTGTAATTCTTTATCTGCCATCATGTATACAAGATTATTTTAACTAAACACAAATCTAGAATTTAATTTGGAAACACATTCGAATTTCATAAATAAAAATTTGAAGATTTCACACGAAATCAATGTTGTCTTCAACAATTTACATGAAAACATGAATGTTTTTTTGTCTTTGGTTTTCGTAGACAAGCTAACTTTTTGCGAATAATGAAGAAACTGTTTTCTGGTTTTGTGTATGTATATATTCAAAAATAGCCTATAGCAAAAGTGAGTAGACAGTTTGATTGTACAAAGCTAACATAACCTCCTGATTAATCCAGGTACTTTTTTTATTTATAGACCCTATATAACAAGTCTTTATATAACATATAAAAACCCTATTATTATATGAAAAAAAAACAAAAAAGTTTAATTTTTTTTTAGTTTGTTCGGCGGGCAAAAGGTAGATGTCGCTCTAAGGTATTTTCACCGCAATAAAGACGTCACCGAATTTAGTATTAAAACATCAAAATTTTAGTTTACAGAAAAGTTTATACAAAATTAATAAAAATAGTTAATGTTTTAAAGTAATGTTGTGTGATGCTAATTTGTACGTATAATGATTCGTAATTGAGTATTTCGTCATTTAGTCCCAAAGCAATCTAAGCCTATTGGTGCGAGTTGAAGAATGAATGAATTGTTGTTGTCAGCGCCCTAATTGCGAGGTCACCTAGGTGCAGTCACGAGCATATATACATACATACATACAGCATATATGTAACTATGGACAAGTCGGCACAAACATAATGTTTTATTTTTTCTATTGTTGACGCGAATTCGTTTTTTTTGTTTGTTTTAAATTGAAACGAAATATTTTATGAATTTAATTAAATTGAAACGCGAGTAAAATCGTAAAAAGTTTTTTTATTTTAATACTATTGTTCTAGAACCTCCAAATATGACTGGATAATAGCGAAAAGGGTAGTGGATGAATGTAAAGTTAAATGGGCGCTGGGGAGTTTCCAACCGTTTAAGGCGCCAGGGCCTGACAACATTTATCCCATTCTACTACAACAGGGCGCCTCCATCCTGGGACCCCATCTCTGCAGGCTGTATAAAGCATGCATAACCTTTGGACACATATACCAGGACATGGAGGCGTGTTAAGGTAATCTATATACCCAAAACGGGAAAACCAGATTACGTAGAACCCAAAGCCTTTAGGCCTATAAGCCTACAATCCTATAGGCCTATAAGCCTACTATCCTTTCTTCTGAAGACCCTAGAGAAGATGGGAGACAAATATATCAGAGCGGGACCACTGAAAAGATTCCCACTCCATGGACTTCAATGTGCATATCAGGCAGGGAAGTCAACAGATACTGCACCTGCCAGGAAAGGCTCAGAGACCCGGCTCATTGGTCCTGAGCCGTTTGTGGCACTTGCACCAAGTACCATTAACAAGGCCTTAAAAGATTACATCGTAAACAGGCACAGCATCGAATGGAAAGAGCAGCCGGGTATGAAACACTCCAAATCCTTCCTAGGCGAAAACGCCTTAGGACGAAGTAAGTTCATATGCGGAGGCAGTAGAAGGCAGGCCCGATTAACCATCGGTGCCTTGACAGGGCACTATGCCACAAAACAAATGCTCCACAGAATGCATCTATCAACAAATGGCTTGTGCAGGGCATGTGGAGAGGAAACGGAGTCAATGCAGCACTTATTGTATGACTGTGACTCTCTGGCTAGGAAAAGAATGGGACTGCTGGGATCGGCCTATCCGAAACCGGAGGACTTCAGGCTCTTCGCTCTTAGACGTTGCCAAACTTATGGCATCTATCTTTCCAGAGAAATAAGTTTCAATAGTGAAAGGATGGGGTTGCACAAAAGATCCCGATGGGTCGAAGTGTTACTGCGAGAGGGAAACCTCAGCAGACCCCACAAACATAAGATAAGATAATACTATTGTTGGTTTCTCTTAAATTGAATACTCGACAAGGGTAAATAATTTAATAACCATACCCATTATAGTTTTGCAATAAAAAATCGAGTATTATGAAAATAAAAACAGATGGTAATTAGAAAAATAAGGGGACGTTTCTGCGAATTTACATATAATATATGTATCGGATTTGTCATGAAATGTCGTTGCTGATAAAGTCTAGATAGGCATCAAGATGTGTTGCACGCGCTATTATTGTGTCTCGGCAACTCAGGCACATTGTCACGTTTATCAATGACGAGGTGAAATCTAAGTTGTCACTTGTTTACGGGTGATAGTAAAGCATTGAATGACTTTCTAAGGACAAAAGCTATGTACCTAAAACCTTAGAGTAATAAATCTAAGCCTAAAACAAAGAAGGTTTATTTAGTTATCGCCAGGGTATCATACAAAAGTGAAACATCTTTTATTATTCTGGCCAATGAAAAGAGAATATCGACAATAAGGTTAGTTTCCCTTGAGGCGTAACAACCAATTGAACCAATACAGTCGGACGGAAACGGAACTGATGTTGTTGCGACTACGACGGAATGGCCGACCGCGATGGCGTCGCGCTCGTCAAGGCTTGTTCCGGGGTTCGCGCACCAAACAAAAGACTTACTTATAAATTTTATTACAACTCCCATGTGCATGCATATATCTTTAGGTGTGTTTAAAACTTTGAAACTTTGCTCTAGTATAATATACAATTTTTTTAAATTGTATACTATACAAGAATAGAATAAAACTGTATCTCATTATTATAAAAATGAATAACACAATGCTTGGTCATCCTAGTTTGCTCGTCCACAAACATAACAACACTTTTGTCAGCATTTTATTGCCTGCCTGATGAAGAGATTAATTTCTAGCAATTAGACCGCCTTTTATGTACTTAATTTGGTCTTTGTGTAAGTAATTGGTATTTGTATCCTTGCTGCAAACATAGATTTTTTCATTCTAAATGTCACAGAAGCATAATAATATTATACGCTTTGTAAATTGGTTCTAAATTGAATAAATATTTTTCATTTAATTTCAACTCTCTAAATATTTGGAGCTCGGCAAAACTTTCGGTAATTGGTTGGGCGCTTCGAGAGTATGTTGGTAATAATGCAGACTTTTGACGCCCACATTTGACGTCAGCCGAAGTTTTTTTCCACGGTCCCCACACTTCTGTTTGTTTGCCCGATGTAATAAGCGAGCTCATAGTCGGAATGAAGTTTGTTCACGTTAAAGTTAAAAAAATCGTAATTAGCCCCCAGTGCCGTTCTTAAAGGATCTTCTTCAAGTGTTCTACAAAGGTACTGCTAAAATAGGAGAGATCAAGAAAGCCCATTGCTACACTATCTCTATCTACATCTTTATTGTCATACTTTCTCTTCAAACAAATGAAACGTAATTTTAGGGAATGTTCTAGTCATTATAAGCCTAACGGTCCTACTGCTAGGGTATGTATATAATCAAAAGCTCTTGCCTTTTTACATAAACAATAGCCATAACTCACCACTGGCCCAATGCGGGTGTATGGTTTTTTTATTATATTAGAAGGAGACAAACGAGCAGGCGGGTCGCCTGATGGGAAGCAATCACCGCCGCCCATGCCGACCAGAGGAGTCGCAGATGCGTTGCCGGCCTTTAAACGTTACCAACTGTTTCGGTTTTTCTTTTAATTTGCAAAGTTTGCAGCAATGTGCTATTTATTTTTTTGATAATCATAAATATATAACTACATTGTGTTGTAAATGTTCGAAACGTCAGTCAGACTAAAATAATATGAAACGTGAAAGCTAATAGACCGATATAAAGTGTTCAATTTCTTTGTTCTTTAACATGAGGCGCAAAATATGTGCATACAATACATAAATTCATAAAGCAGGCAAAACGTTTGCTTTCCATTTATACGATAAACCATATTTACGAGTAAGTAATGCCCGTAGCGGCAATTTTCCAAATTACTTCCTCAAAACGTGAACAAAAGTGCGCGGACGCAGGCCGCGCGCATTGTAAGTCGAGACGTGGCCATTCAGCGGTATCCAGAGAATGCACTGGCTCCTTCTTGGAATCACACACAGACACACACACTTACATATATATTTATAGGAAACCGCAGAATGCGCAGGAGATGCTATATGTCGGCTGCAAAAAGTTGGTATTCATTAAAGTAGACCTTAACGTCATTTGAACTCCTTCGATGATTAAATATTTTGTGGACAGTATATAGGCGTGAGAGTTGCGACTATAGTTTTTTAATTGTATTTATTTATTTATTTATTTTATTTGTATTTAATATATTATTTGTATTAAATATGTTTATCCGTTGTCTAGTTAACCATTTATCGAGTTTCTTAAGGAAGCTTTTCTTGGGGCTAGATAATTGGTGTGAGTGTGGGAAACATTTATTTATTTATTTATTTGATTGTCTCATCATCATCATCATCAGCTCATTTTATGTCCCCACTGCTGGGGCACGAGCCTTCCCTATGGATAGCCATAAACCACCACGCGGGCCCAGTGCGGATTGGTGGTTGTTAACGACTGCTAATGCAGCCGGGACCAACGGCTTTACGTGCCTTCCGAAGCACGGAGGAGCTCGAGATGACACATTTTTGGTTTCCCATCCGATGACCGCCCTTGCGAAAGTTGCTTAGGGGCGTTATGTTTAGTTAGTTGAAAGGGCGCGTTATGTTTGTCGTTATCGTTTTGATTGTCTATGCCATAGGAATTAGTTCCCGTCCCCCGTAGTATCGCTACTATTCCCTCTACGAAGAGCCTATAATTTCTGTCTCGTCTTTATTTCTTTAACGTCGAGCGCTAAATACAGTAAGAAAAAAAAAGTAAATGTACAGACCCTATAATGGACTTTATGGCGTAGCGTGATGATGAATAAGTTTAGAAAACATTTTTTTTTATTGAATGATGTCTGTTTATTGTACTTTAATTATGAAATTAGGTGTTGCTAATGATGATGTTGTAACGATTTATTGATTGGAGCACTAACACAATACGTTTCAATTATAAAATGTCAACTACTTTGATGTAGGTATAAAATTTTCTTATTTTTTACATTAAAAATATGACATATTTTTCAGATTGTCAACAAAGATATAGGTAGGTATTGTGATGTTATTTGGTGACGAACATTAGATAACTTTTGGTACTTCACAATTTATATGTGCGCATTATATCATTGAAGCAAACGAGGTTACAAACGAGGAGAGTTAAAATTTTATGTGACATATTCTTATTTTCGTTAACTTAAACGAATGTGGCTTGCATAGAGCACCTAGATCGTCTTATAAGCTTAAAAAATCATGGTTTGTTAAACAAAACACAAAGAACTATAATGTCAAGCATATCATATTAACTGCCTTAGGCATTATATAAAACTATAACTCTGCATTACCTACACAGAGTAAAGTTGTTTGTCGTTCTACCATAACAAGAAGCGATAAATCTCTATGTTTATACAGGTATACTCAGTATAGTATACAGGTAGGTACAATCTCGGTTAACCTAATATGATCATACAATCACGTCATTTGGTAGCACTTATAATTCTCGCGTCAATTGCTAACAATGTCACGCCTTGCCGATTATGGACGTTCATAATAATAGCTCTAGCTGGCTATAAATTTCCGAAGTACTAGTGCAAAATATATGCAATCTAATTTCAATATTTTAGGTAGGTACATATAGTAGGTTCGAAATGGTGGCTGGTGGCAGTCTATAAAATATCACTTTGTTTAGACCTCAGGTTCTGCTATTTCAAAAACGGCCACAGCCTCGTCACAGTAGCTTCATTCTAACAATTTTCTCATATACGAGTAATTTTACGTACATTTTGTTAGAACCAATTATAGTTTTAATTAATTCATTACAATTTGGAGTAGTATAGAGTTTTCTTTAACATTTGCAAACTATTGTACTAGTTAAATAAATGGTGCACAATGCATGTAATTGTTAATTAAACTGAAAAGCGAAATAAACGATTTTCATAGTCAAATATTATCAGATTAACTCAATAGACTCGCTGAATTCCTTTACAACGCTCTGGTGGTGACCTTGACTGTTCTCGGAGGCGCGCCGACCTTCACAGAATTAAGATTAAATAATCGAAAGATCAAATGATCTTGATTTTATTATCTTCTGCCAATAAAATAAAGATCGGTGTTATTATTTAATACTTACTTAATAAGCAGCTTTTAATTTAAATCTTACTTCAGTCAGAAATTTTAAAATTAAAAGAAACTTATAGGGTTCCTTAAGCCGTGTGTGTGATCAAAACACCGTCAGAGGGTTTCTAGAGGGAATGGCATCACGCAAGCGTGTCGCTATTTCTTACTAGATTCTCCGAGGCGTGCGTATCGGATCGGGTCGTATAAAGGTGTACATATTTTATTCATACGAGATCTCTTGAATCCAACCCTATGGAGGTTGGATTGGGTTTAAGATAAACATTATAGAGATTAGTTGTTCAATAGAAATCAAGAAAATGTTATGTTATGTTATATTATGTTATATTATAACATAACATAAGTTAAGTTAACCATATAACGAGTTTCTTAAGGAAGCTTTTCTTGGGGCTAGATAATTGGTGTGAGTGTGGGAAACATTTATTTATTTATTTATTTATTTATTTATTTATTTATTATGTTATGTTTGTTTTCATGTTTATTCATTATTTGTTGTTTATTCATACGAGATCTCTTGAATCCAACCCCGATATTTAAGATAAACATTTATAGAGATTTGTTGTTCAATGGAAATCAAGATGTTTATTGATTATTTGTTGAACAATAAACTTTATCTATAGGTTTACAGATAGGTTTAGATACGATACGAGTATCTATATAAAATCCTTTGTAAATGGTAAGTTTTACCTTAAAAGTGTAGACGTTTATTGATTTAACGCCTTATTGTGGAACGGAACATTGGTTGCTCATTATTCGGCATCGAGACTCATGTTATGGTAAGCCAATCTGTATTGGTGCTGAGCTGAATTCTCGATTGTTTTCCAAACGTTAAAAACACAATTTTAGGTAGTAGGTAGCCCAGATTTCGAGACTGTAAACACCATACCAGACCAGATTTAGCTTCAGTTGAAATTGAAACACAACAGTTTATTTTTCCACGATATTGTGGAACTTGAAACCGTATTAGTTTTAAACAAAGAGCTCGATTATGCTGAAAGTATGTAATCAAAGTATGTGGGCGGTTCAGCGAAACGCCGGCTATGAAAGCCTTTGTTGGAAAGGTAATCCCTTTTAAACTGATTAACATTAAACTTTGATATTAGTTGAATGGATAACTAGTTTTACTTTGCTTGCGGCTCTACAATAAGTTAAATATTTATATATTTATAATAATAAATTTTTATTAATTTGTTTAATCAACACTAGGTGACCCGGCGCCGGCGCGGCGGACTACGTACCGCATTTTTTTTAATATAGCCTATGTTACTCAGCGCTAATGTAGCATTCTAATGGTGAAAGAATTTTTAAATCGGTCTAGTAGTTTTTGAGTTTATTCGTTGCAAACATACATACATACATAAATACATACATACATACAAAAATACAAAGCTTTCCTCTTTAGAATATTCTTTAGAATTTTAAATATAATTTGAAAAGTGTTACAAAACCTTTATATGTAGTAGCAACACAGTAACTTATTTGAGATTCTCTACTATGCTCTCCTTGGTAGCCGAGTAGAAAAGTGCTTGGCTGGACATACTCTGAAGGTCTAGTGTTCAATCCGCAGATCAAATTTTGTTGTGAAATATGCTTTTTTGTTTATGGAAAAAAATGATTTTTGTTTAAAAATAAATACATTTTTTGCGAAAAGTTTTTTTTTTAAATATAGGCCCAATAGTTTTTGCAATTAACACAAGTACTTTAGACTTTTTTGAGTCCCAATGAACAAATTGACACGTATCCCATGACTGTTGTAGGGTGGGGACGGGGTTCATACAAAATACTTCATGGTCCTTTAAAATTAAAAATTAGAAATTAGATATTTGAAGTTAGAAACTAGAAATTTGAAATTAGACATTTGAAATTAGACATTTGTAATTTGAAATTTGAAATTAGACATTTGAAATTAGAAATTAGACATATGAAATTAGAAATTAGAAATTAGACATTTGAACATAGAAATTTGAAATTTGAAATAAGACATTTGAGATGACTTGTTTTCAATGATGTAGGCCTTTACCCAGCAGTGGGACGGTATATATGGGCTATTAACTTTCTTTCTTACAGTGCCCTCAGTGTTGCCCAATTTTAATGCAAATTCGTTTTCATTTGTCAATTATTTTGTCAGCTGTTTCATTATCTAGTTAATTATGCCCCTTGAGCCCTATCTAAAGAGTTGCACCATTAAAATTAATATAATTAATTAATATATTAATGCATTAAGTATAGTAGAAAAAAATATATGTTGCGGTGCCCAACCAGTGCTCACGTTTTGGTAAGTACGTGAGAAATATTGAATGTACACCTATTTTTAACACATGAATTGCAATAAATACCGTTGACTTTGACTTTGAAATTGTCACATATTGCCTAGGTATCTATACTATTAATAAAGAGGTAAAGTTTGTGACTTTGTTTGTTTGTTTGTTTGTAATCTTTTGTAAATTTGGAAATGGTAATCTTTGGAATTACTGGTCTAATTCCAAAAAAATCTTTAACTGACAGAATACTAAGTACATTCGTTGCGGGTAACATAGGCGATATTTTATTTACAAAAAGTTAATTTTTAAAATCTCATATCCACGCGGAAGAAGTCGCAAGTAAAGTGTTAGTCTAGGTGTATATTTACAATGCAGCATATTTTTGCCAAAAATCACTTTGAGTCGTCGCTGCGTTTCAATTGCCACTAATTAACGTCTGACGTCACAATGTTAATAGGTAACAATTAGGACAATCTGCTGAATTAATTTTGTCGTTCGATTTTAATGTTTATCTATGTACCCCTTATACCCATATTCCCATAAAAAATGTACCGCTTTTAAGCACATATGTGCGCACAGAGGAGTATCAGATTTGGTATAGTTAAAGTTCATATGGAGAATGGTTGAGCCAGTTGGTGATTTTTAAATTTGAAAATAGTTTCTTGCATTTTTTGCTATCGTAATATTTTCATATTTGATAAAAGAAGTTTGATTGGCGCTGAACTAGCTTCCTTTACCCATCTCCCTCATACTACTAATAAGTAGTAATACATACCTTTCTCGCTCACAAGAGCGAGACCGCAATATAGGACGCAGCAAGCCAACGAGCTCGCTGCAACCGCGAATGAGTGCAATGACAGAGTTTTGAAAAGATGGCCGCACGCACTTAGAGGAGATCTCCATTTTAGTCATATGATAGTTATTAACGCGTTACGAGTGTTAAAATCTTTGAGAGATCACGCGCTGGTAGTCCAGGTCCATGTTCCAGCCAAGTTCATCCACCGGCCACCAACCTGGTGCCGCCGGTTCAGACTGCTCGCTTGCCTGCCGGACACGTGGTGCCTACTGCCGCTTGCTGATCTAGGTATTCCCTCCTTTTTTCATCGAACTGTTTATCCATTGCCCATTTGCTCTCCCTCGCATATCAAAACATCGCCTACCTAGTACAACGCCAATAAAAAAATACAGTCCACTATAAATTACAGCATCGCCCGCGCCACCAAAAGGAATGCAAAATTATAATTGTTGTTTGTTATATGTGTTACAATTATTATTATTTATTGTAGGAGCATTGTACATTTTGTGAGTTACGGTCGAATTTCGACCACTGGGCGACTACTAGTAGGTAGATTTATTTAAAGACATGTAAACTTCAAAGGAAAAATTACAGTTTGTATCATCTATGAGTGAGGCTATTGAAATTAAAAAGCATCCTAAGTTTAATAGAGAAGATAACGAAAAGGTGTTCAGCGATTTTCGCTGTTGACTGTACACATCATTTTTGATCGGCTCGTATTTTTTTCGGAACAGAACCTGTTGTTAGCTGTGTGGCTTTTACCATGTAACCGGAGATCTCAAGAGGCATAATATGTTTCAAGCCTTAGTAGTCTAAACATCCCGGTGGTCTTTTGCGAGTTGACATCTCAGCATTGTCGTGGGGGTGAAGAAGAATAGAGTTATTCCAATCAGATACCAAATCGATACCCGATAACAAATTTAAGTACTTATCCGAGTACACAAACATGTACCCCCGCTGGGAATCGAACCCGGGACCTCTGGGTCTAAACCGGTGGTCTTAACCACTAGACCACAGAGGCGGTGTACGAGGCACATCAACATATACAAAACTGACAAATTTCTTCATTACATTTTTTTTTTAAATTCATGACCATGGACGGTTGACTATGATTATTATGGTATGATGATATGCAGGCGAAGAGAAGTATGAGTAATAATAACACAATGGAAAATTGTTGATAATACTCGACCTATTTGGAATCCGTATTTTTTATTTTCGACACGAAGACGTGAAGAAAAATCCGGTTTTTTACGTACGATAACGTAAAAAGGCTTTACTGAAAACAGTTTGAATCAATTAATTAATTGAGCGTTTCTAGAAGTAATTACATTTGCCATGTGTCCACGAACCAAAACTAATCTAAGTGTATCTTGCCAACATCAGTCTCACCATTATTTCATCCATCATGTAGGTGTATTTTAATGCCGACTAGTAGGCTAGTCGACTAACAACACTTAAATGCGTGTTATTTTTTTTGTTAATGCTTAGTAGTATTTCACTTAGGTACAGACGCGATTTCTTCAATAAATGTTTAATCATATAGAATCATATAGAATCAGTTTGTGGTTGAAGTTTGTGTCTGAAGTGCAGACGGGTTTTTCTTTAAGGACATTTTTACGTTTTGAAAGTTTTAACAACCCGAAAGTTGAAGAATAATTTTATAAATTTTGTATGAAACAACTCATTTAGATAGATAATACTTTTATTGCAAAACTATAAAACACAAACATGAACAAGAAAAATACAAAGTTACAATTTGGCGGTCTTATCTCTTTCAAGCGATTTCTTCCAGACAACCAGTCGGATGGAGAGAGCTAATAAACTGTACAATCAAAGGTGGAACTATTAAAACATGATAAATATATAATGATAATGATAATAATGATAGATATATATTAAAATATCTACCATATATTGACATGTAAGGTGAAATGTAAGGTTATCTTTGCGATTTTTATTTTATCACATTATTAAAGTCGTTTACGTATAATATATCGATGGACTATTTCTCTTCTTACCTTATATAGTTTATTCTCTCGATAGTTACCATTTCGTGTCACATAATTACCTTTTGTTGCCTAGCAAGAGAGGGTCTGCACGAGACACGCTTCTAACCTACGCAAGGTCTCCAAATGTCTCTTAAGTCTTCAAGGTTTCTAAATGCCTGCCTTTTAGTCCCGAGAAGTGGTATAGGGAGATGTAATTTTGATGGATGAGTGGACCTAACAGAATAAGCGTAGTAAAAACTGCTTTTATTAACCTCAAAATCTAACAACAGCAAAAAAGTTAGCAACAGCAATGAGCTATTGTAAAACGTTGTCTTTGCGGTTTACAACGATTTACGGACGTAGACTTGTCAATCATAAACAAGATTTATTACAAAATCCAAGATGAACAATGGCGAATTACTTTTTGTTATGCAAGAAACACGTAGGTATGTTATTTTTATACTGTTCATGCTCAATAAGAATCATCTCAACTTATATCGACTTAAACCCACGTGGTCGAACAAGTAGAGTCTTATTGAAAGGTTATGACGAATCAGAATTATTTAGGGCGCTCAATCGGGAATGAAAGAAGTGAAAAGGCTCTTTCAGAATCACTGAGTCACATTTGTGAGCGATCAGGAATTCCCTTTGTAACTGCTAGATTCATCAATCATTGACTACAATAATGGTCGGTGAAGTGCAGACGTCGTCGGTCCAGCCTTATTCGAAGGTCAATTCGTTACACCAGTGGCAATCATGTCTGCTATGTCGTCAGGGTGTATATAGTATAGTGTGTGCTTGTGCTTTTGTTGCTGTTCGACCTCGTTGACGAAATTAATTAGTAATAATTTCAATATTGGATATTCTTTTTCATATTTGTTGTTACTGTTTTTTTTTTTCACATTTTGTGTGTTGTTTCGTAATAAAAAAAGAAAGAAATAAGCGAGTCCTTCTATAACAAGGATTTTCCAATATGTGACGCTGTACTGTAAAATAAGAGAAAAGAACTGAGAGAGATATAATATATATATATATATATATATATATATATTTATTTATTTATTTTTAGGTTTAGGTAGGTCGACAATTGGTCCCGCAGACTTTCTTTTTTACACTACACCTAGGGTTGGCTGGAAGAGAGATAAGTTTCTGGACAGTTCTCCACTTCTCCTTTACACAAAGGTCTAGTGCTCTTACTTAGCGTAAATTGTTTTTTTTAATCTAGATATTTTGTCATAAAGAGGCGCTGCTTCAATGCCATACCAATTCTCGTTTACGTTAACGTGTACGAATGACAAATTAAACTTGCACAAAACACTTGAGAGATGATCTCAGAGGCAAATTAGTAGAATGCGACAAACATATTATACCAACTCTGTATGTATGTGCTTACATGCTAAGTGTGAAGGTTGTACACATTTCAATACTTATATCGTTGTAGAAATTTTCCTTTAGTAATGCAATAAACAATGAGATGGATTGTGAAAGCTTTCAAAGGTGATAAGGCATTAACAATGTAAGTACGATGTCGCTACTGTGTAGTTGTAACCTTGTATGTGTATTTATTTTTTAGGTCAGTATTTGCTGTTAGTGGTGTTCGGCTTTTACAAAGTAATCGGATGGGACAATGTTGATCAATTCAAAAGATTATAAAGAGATTCTCCGGGGAATCGAGATTTGAGCATCTAGTATAATATGCTAGATTTTCCGGGTCGCTCAGCTCAGCACAGCTCGGACAGCTGTACTTCGATAGTGGAGAACCGAAGGGCGTCTAGGTGGAATAGCTAGGACCTCGGATTGGGCTAACGAGTCCCAATAGTTAGGTGACATATATTTTTTTTATAATTTATGACTGTGTTACTTACTTTTTCTAAAAAGAAAAAGATGAAGTTTTTGAAAATGCCGTAAACAATATGCACATAACATAGGTAATCTACTTTTACCGTACCTTTTAATTTTAATTTAATACGATACGATGATTTAACTTTAATAAGATAATCGACAACAAAACCGAAAATAAATGATACAAGGCTAGAGTTGTTAATCGTAATGATACCTACCTACCTACAGATACTTAAATCTGACATCAATTACGTTTGTGTTAATAACACAGAAATAGTTTAAATAATTTATCGACTGCTTTTCATTATAGAAGATGGGTACTAATTATGATGTATAGTAGGTATGTAAGTAGGTACCTAGATTACCTTTACTTATGTTTGCGAGGTAACTCACCGCTGCCTGACTCTATCATAGATAATTATTAACTTTTCCGATGTGTAATTTGTTTGTGGTTGGCTGTAATGCTTTGTCCAGATAAGGCACTCGCCAGGGATTACTTTACAACAGTTACTCGGGTAACGTACTATATACGTATATATATATTTATATATACTATACTATACTGTATACGTACATAAATGCGTCAGTGCACGGAACAAAGTCTTCCGACACAAAGGAACTGCGTGTTCAAAATTGAAACTAATATTTTTAAAACAAAACACCACGCGGCACTAACAAAGACCACAGTCACGAGATCACAGAACGGTACACGCACAGCTTTAACCAAAAATGTCACATTTTATATATCTTTACTCGTGTAGTTATAGGCTGCGCAAGCGGCGAAGGCAGCGCCGCCGCTCTCCTCGCCTCGCCTGCGAGCCTCCGTCTCACTTATATGCACAACGCCTTCGTTAAATTCCTTGCATAAATAAAGTTAGAAAGCTCTACATCACTCTACGGTTTTCACATACACTTCCTTAACTGCACTGTTTCCAAAACAACGTTTTAAAAAACTAACTTCCTTACCTTACAATGCGCAGTATGGATGTGCAAACGATCGTCGTAGCAAACACAAGCGAACAGCAGACACAGTCACGGGTACCGCCACTTCGAGAGTAATGGCGCCGGTTAGTTCGTTCCAACTCGACGAATGTTTCACAGACTCGGAAAGCGAGCCTTGTTTGCTTTACGTCGTGAGGTGGTCCCGCCTGTCTCTTTCTGACTCACGCAAACCGCTTAACTGAATAATGTAACGGCAATAGATGTGTCAGTTACGGTTTAGCGATACCTGCGGTGCAGCAACCTACTCACCGGTACATCGGGCAATGTCATGTCTCTTGTTTGCTGGTCCGTCTCAAAAACGCTGCAAAATGTTTGTTTACATGATATCTTTTTCGAGCTTTTGCTGAGATCTAGGTTGGAGTTTGAGATAGAAGAAAACACGACAAAACAACCAAAGCTTTTGTTAGTTTTCAAGAAAGATATACAACTAGCTACTAAGGATAGGTATTAGTTAGATATCCAAAAAAAATACTCTTACTCTACCTTGCTCTACCTAAATGAGAACTTTACCTTTTTGGATTATTACGAAATGTTCGCGCTCGAATGAGTATGGTGTTTACTGTTCTGGTTTTGATAAAATTGTTATCTTTTATCAGTTTAATTGCTATGACTATGAACTATTGCTATTTCTGAACAAAGGCTCTATTTCAAAATATTTTCATCTCAACTGTAATTTTGCAATTATTAACATTAAAAACGAACATTTAACTTATTTTAATTTTTCCTGAGTTTGCCTAAGTATAATAATTTGTTATTAAACTTAGGTAAACTACTATTTAATTTTACTCTACAAAACATTAAAGAACGCCATCTTTCATTAACCTTCTGTTCGCATAAAAGTACTCATTAGCAACATCAGCCATCGAGTTCACGGCTTGTAACATAGATGGCAGCACTTTACTACAGTTTATAGTTACATAACCAAAAGATAGATGGCGCTGCAATCCAATTTTTAATTACAGTACTCCAATAGTAGTTTATGCAACTGTCATATAATGAAGGGTATTAAAACACGAGTGTGAGTTTATGAAACGAGCGCAGCGAGTTTCATAATAGTAACGAGTGTTTTAATACCCGTGTTATATGTAGTTGCATACACTACTTTATCTTCACTAATGCAATTAGTCAAACAACAAGAGTAAAAGCTGACAATAGTTTATTTATAATAATTGTTCAAATTATGGATGGTACAATTTTGAAAGTTAATGTTAATTACCAACCAAACCAATCCATCCACCATCCAATAACCAATGAGAGCGCAGCTGCGCGCGCAGGGCCAATCAGGAGCGAGCGCGCGCTGTTCTTTTTTTATTCAATTGCCACAAGATCTTACCAAAGAGTTTTGTGTATGTAAGTTTAGTAGTTTCGACGAAGTTTTCACGTATAACCCAACTGTTTTCAAAAGCCAGCCTAATATCAAAATTTTATACAACTTGTATGAGGATTTTGACATAAGGCTCGCCAGGTTAATTGGTCGCGTTTTATTGATGTTATAATGAGATTTTACGATATCGATGTGGATATTATACCATCATGTGAAATTGCTTAAATTGAGTGTTTTGTTGTCTGCGCTATAATAGTAGTAATTATAAGTCAAGTATTGGAAACATAAGTTGAATGTTACAACATTAGTGTAGATAAAATTCATAATAATATTGACTTTAGTGATTATAACGCGTATTTCTGTGGTGGGTATTGGAAGGTGGAATAAGTTTTAAAAGCTTATCGGAAACATGACACAGCCGGTGAAAAGCCATATTATTTCATATCGGAGACACATTTTATCTGGATTCGTCACTACCATCCATGTACTGAAGAATAATTCTTATTTCTAACCGTCGGAACACATCTATGCTACTAATAATTAATTATCTTAATTAATGGCTTCGCGTTTAACAATTAGCTAATTCCAAGTATTTTTTATTATTAGTAGCTAGCAAGGGTACAATTTGTACGGTAGATAGAAATTAAAATGGAGTCTCACAGCAATATTGTTATTATGTGATAAAAGATAAAAAAAGATAAAAGATAATTTTTTTGTAAGAATACGAGTGTCATTCGTTGCAACAGACTTACACAAGATGGTGGTAGCCATTAAGGCAGACTTAATGTTTAAAGTCTTTTCTATTACCTCCCAAACTGTAGTACAATATTATGTCCTTGTCTAAATTATTTTTATATTACTAAATTCTAGGGTGATAATCATTACCACTTAGCACAAGTAGATAACACAAAAGTCAAAGTCAATGCCAAATATTTGTATTCAAATAAGCTTACCAATAAATAAGTTAAATTGTCTGAACATTTGTTACCTACTAACCATTCACGGGTAACTTTTTTTTCTACTTCCACACGTCTCGTTTTTACAACAACTGCAATAGGTATTACTCATAAGAGCTCATAGTGAGATCTATCTCTTAGCTGCAAACATTTTAGAAAACGAAGATAATCTGCAAAGTTGACTATTTTCCCTGCAAAGTCAAAAGACTCTCTTTTTTCGTATCTGTCGTTAGTTAAATTTTTAATTATTAAAAGAGCATATATTTTTTGTTTGAATGTATTGGAAGAGGCCTATGCCCAGCCGTGGGCTAACACTGGCTGATTAAGTTTTGGTTTGGTTGCCCTGTTATAATGGTGTAAAACAAATCAACCCACTAACTTTGATTGGTTTATTATGTTAGTTGTTTCGTTTTTGTATACCTAAATAATATTAAATGTATGTACTATATTTAAGTTTTCTCATATAAGCAAATTTTTACGTCTTGTGAGTAAATAGAGTTCTTAAAACCGAAAAGTGATTCGTCGATGTCTTTTGCTTAGGAAGGCCAATTATGTTTCAAAAATGTTTGCTTACGTGAATTGTAGTTCTTCGTATATAATGTCACTGCCGCAAGGTTTGCGATGGTAGGTCCTACTGCGTTTTTGTGTGGTTTGAAAAAGCTTCATCGATCTCTTCAGAATAGGGCGGGGAAAGTTCCACTTTACTAGACCCGCGAGTATGTAGTCTACCGCATTTTCACGATTACAATGCTTAAGGGTGTCCGCTGCGTTAAGCGGGCGCACGGCGCGGGTACCCGCCGCGGCCACCCGCGCCGCTCTACTTCGCGTACAAGTATGGCAGTTTTGAAGCTGTCATGTATCACATCAGGTAGGCTACTCTTGAACGCAAACTCAATCTCAATACAATTCCAATGCGATTAATATGTATCGATATTGGGATAAGTTTAGCAATTTCGGAGATGGGGATCTCGATAATAATTTGTTCACTCAATTTAATTTCAATGTGGCGCTATTATCGCTTTTCAGTGTGCCATATAACATTTTTTAGATTTGTAATTGGAAATTGATTACCTAATGCAATTGTGTTTCAAGAGTAACCCTACAGTGATCCGACCCGCGAGCGGACGAGCGTGCCTCGTCAGCACCGCTGCGTGCGACGGGCGACCACGCAACGCGGCTCTATGAATTTACGTGAAATAGCATGCCGTGCGGGCGCCCGCGCTGAGCGCCCTCGCTGAGCGCCCCCGTTATGCGTAGAAACGCTCACATTAGTTTATTAGCATCACATGCTTTGTATTAGTAAGTCGCCAGTGGCACTGTCGCGTGGCTGCACTGCATAGAATACCGATACCAAGAAGTTTGCGTTAAACTTAGACGAGAGAGAAAATTACAAATAAAAAGATTATCAATTTAGTTTAAATTGCTCGTAGTTAGTCGGTCAGCGGTACGAATAGTAATTTATTGAGCTCTCTCCGTTAGGTCCGAAATATGAGGAGGTCTAGTCAATATTTGGACCTGACAATTTCGTACTATTACCGGTGATTATTAGGTCGCGATGGTGATTAGCCTGGTTGCTCTGTACATTTTAAACGGCGCGGCGCACAGACCATTATAACATTAATATTTACGTGAACATCTAATTAGGCGCCGTTATCCACGCGAAAGTATTGCCAAATTGCTATATGATAGATGTTTAGACTTGGTAATCGCAGATAAATTCTAGTTTCTAATACCCAAATGTCTAGCTTTCTCTACTTGAAAATCAGAAAATTTATTGAAAACAATTATCTTTTTATCGTATGGTCTACTGCAAATTGTCAACTAAGTGGAAGTAATTTTTAGCCTGTGCGTTTTAGGTATCTAATCACTCATACACCCACACACACACACCCTCACATGCACACGCACACACACATAAATGCAGGAACGCACCAACGCACCCGATGCGATCTAAACCCCTCGGAGAATCTAGTACCTATCTAATATATAAATCTAGTAATCTAGTGCGTGATGCCGTTCCCTCTATAAAACCTCCAAAGAACCTCGTTTCACACGGCTTGAGGAACCCTTTAAGTTTCTCGCCGCTCCCAAAAAAGCCCTGTGAAGCTGAAAATGCCGTCTGAGGCAATTGGAAGACTCTCTCCAAAAAAAAAGCATGAACGTACCAACGCACGTATGCTCAAAGCACGCACGCACTAACGCACGCACGCGCTCAAGCTCGCACTAACGCACGCATGCACCAACGCACGCACGCACTAATGCACGTATGCACCAAAGCACACATGCTTGAACGCATGCACGCACAAATTCACGCTCATGATATTTACAGTTATCACTTCACCCGAAATCTGCAAAAACTTAAAACAGGCTTTCCTTTTCATTACAGTATAGAGTAATATTATTATGTAAAAATATAACCTATCCACTACTAGTAAGTATTAGTAAATATATATATTTTTATTCATTTTACAGCATTATAGGTTCAATATTTATCCTATCAAGGTTCTGTTCCAGAAAAACATGATACGTTAGCGGATCTAAGGATAAACCTTTTTATGCCTTGCGTCACTGTTAACAGGTATTTCAAAAAAACTAGCCTGATCTGGAAGCATTATCACATTTTTTGCGACTACCTATGTAATCAATTAAAGCAAATTGTCTGAATTTCATGGTACTGCATCAACGCAGCAGGCAAGACGTGACTCGACAAAGAACCGATTAAATTGTTTGTCTTGACTTTTTTGTCGTTACCTCAAAAAAAAAGCTTTGCAGTGACTGCCTTTGTGGCATTTGTCTGTTAAATCTGCTGTTGTTTAGTTAGTGAATATGAATATCGAAGTTTCTCGAAGATCAAATTATGGAAGACTCGCTCAAGCCTCCTGAATCAAAGGCTCTCCCAAAATCGGAATTGGTAGTAGATTCAGTAGTCTAGCCTAAACTATTTTTTTAATTATTTCTTATTATTTGGATTTAATAGTTTTTGACGACAATAAGTGTCGGTGAATGTTGAATAAATGTTTTGACTTTGACGTTGACATTGACTCACTCACTCTATGTCAAATTTAACAGCATCTAATAGTATTTGAAAAAAGAAGACAAGATTCGTACCCGCAACAACAATATTTGCGTAAAATTATATGTAAATTATCATTATTATTTTAGTATTTTATTAGTTCTCCTTCTATGAAATCCCATTTTTTTACCAACTCACCATGACTTTCGTCGCTTATGTAGGCAGACCTAAAAGCCATTCAATGACTACATGTGATAATTTCAGTATGATATTTAATCTATACTAATATTATAAAGAGGAAACCTTTGTATTTTTGTATGTATGTATGTTTGTAACGAATAAACTCAAAAACTACTGGACGGATTTATAAAATTCTTTCACCATTAGAATGCTACATTAGCGCTGAATAACATAGGCTATATTAAAAAATATATTAAATAAAATACTAAAAACGACAATTTAATTTTCCAATACAAAATTATTTGTTTATTTTGTTGTCATGGAAACCATTGATATATATTTAACTCAATGATGGAAACTGTCAAAGCGCTAAGCGGTACGAAGTCCGCCGGGTCAGCTAGTTTATTATAAAAGTCTAACGGGACATGGTTCTCTATAATGAATAACCGTGTAATACCAAAAGCAAGAATGATTATTGCATTAGGGTCTTATTGCTCTATCTCGTTCGGAACTTTAAGAAATAGAGAGTTATCTATTAATGATTTCCCGATACGCTAACGAAAGTGTATGTAGGTGGTACCTAAGCCTTTCAGGGCTATTTATGACTAACACAAGTCAGTGACATCACACTAGATTTTTGTTTATTTAAAATGAACTATGAACGTGACGGATTTGACTATCTCGTAATTATAAGTCGCTAATTTATTTCAAAAAAATATATTGGACGGCCAAATAACGTTATTTTTTGTTGAGTTCAGTATAATATTTCTTTTCTTCTTTAACTTCACATCTGTTCTTTTTTTTCTGCCTATCTGTTTTTTCTTTTTTCTTTTATTGATGTAAAAAGACAAAGTGCTGAAAAAATCACGAGCGGGATTCGCATCATACGACATGCCGGGTCTGGTGCACTGCCGACTATGTTATCGTGGCTGTTCTTATAATTAAGTGTGTATGTTAATAAAAAAATATATATTCTATTCTTTTCTGACCATTCATAAAAACTATTTAAGCATTATTCAGGGTATGTTCCGATATACACTGCGAGCACTGTCCAGTGCTCTTACTGGTGAGAAATTTGTTCCGTTATGGACTGACAGTATACTGCCGCAGAATCCTAGGGAAATAAATGACGTCATAAATCGTCGCCATTTTTGTACTGTAAGCACTGGCATTTTCGAGGTAAGATGCTCTCAGTGCGTTGATCACGTGATCAACAGCGTCCAGAAATGACATGGATGACAGCATGGATGACAGTATACTGGACTGCGTTCCGTTTTAAACAGTAACCAGTATATAGCTTCTGAATGAACGTTATGCGAAACGAAGAGAATGCCAAAAAACGTTATGCAGCCTTAAAATATGCCTCTTTAATTTATGCAACCCAATATGGACCCAATTACGAGTGCTCCTTCTTCTTGTATTCAACGTGACTGGTAACTTGATTTTGTAAAATTTTGTAAAATTGCCCCCCTGTGTCTACGAACTAAGAGTATTAAGCAGTTGACACAATCTTCTGGGTTCATTTTTAACCGACGTCGTCGAAGAGGAGAGGTTATTTCTGTTGTTAATTCAGCATAAGCGGCGGGCATGAATGCTAATCAGTATGATACATAGTGACTGGTGGAAGTACAGTCGTAAATAAAAAAAACATATATTTTGTAGGTCAAATATAAAATAGACGTAATTTATATGTTTGTACAACATAATTTTTAACGTAGTTACTTTAGCTTAGTTCAACATAAAATACTTAGCTGCCTTCGCTTATGCTTTTATGCAAACAATTGGGAACTGTTTTTATTTTATTAATTTAATTATAATTTACATGCATACAACAATCAGCGAATTGAATTTTGGCCGATTGTATCATATAGAGTGTCAATCAGTAAGTTACGGCTAAAGAACCTAAGACAGAGAGAATTGTATTAAACAAGTAAGTATAGCTATGCGGTCATTTACGAAAACTTTCAACGAGCTTTTGCATAAGATCTCTATGGAACGTATGAAAAAGTAAAAATATCAAACCTACCAGTGTTATTCATTTATATCGTGTCTGATTGTCGCATGTCGGTTGCTGGCCGGTAACTCTACCAACAACCATTCGGTATTGACCAAAGAGATTGATCGATTAAAATCGAACGTCATTTCAAAACGTAAATAAACACTTTTGTGCGCGAGTGTCTAGCATATGGGCGAGCGGCGAACGTGTATCCTGGCGTTGTTTGGTAAATATCGAGTGAACTCCGTGACCTTAGCCGGGCACGTGGCTGTGACTGTACCAAGAAAGTTGTACTGAAACTAGCATCAGTAACTTGCTAGGAAACTCAAAACTTGTGTTTCCTAAGGTAACGCGAGCGTTTTATCTTAAAATAGTACATTTTGTGCGGAGCTGTTGTATTTTTTTATTATGACTATGATGAGTAACTCTTGATTCTAGTATAAAAATAAACTTTTTATTAACCCATAGATTCCTACTACTAGGCAAAGGTCTTCCTTTCACTTATCACGATCTTAAGCAATAGAATTAATGTTAGATTACGAAAAGTTTTTACAAGTAACATCCTTCGTATAAGCCTTTTAGAAAATAATGGTTTCGGCAATAATCTGGCTATTATAATCCGTTGTTTAGGAGATGTTACATTTTCATTATTTTTTGTTTTGGTCTTTAAATAACAAAAATATAATCTAAAATTGCAGGTCATGTGATTCAATTCATGTTTGGTAACAAGAAGTTGCCGTTAGATTTTTTTCTTTTAGTTGATGGCTTCCTGCGAATAACACATTTAGCCAGAGTCGAAGTAATTTTCTTACAAGTTATAGTAATAAATAGATAATAATTATTTTTGATGATGATGATGAATGAAGAGGAGCTCGATGGCGCAGTGGTTAACGCGCCCGGTCTGCGAGTGCTGAGGTTAAGCAACTAGCAAAGGCCGGTCATCGGATGGGTGACCAAAAATAAATCATCTCGAACTCCTCCATGCTTCGGAAGGCACGTAGACCCGTTGGTTCCGGCTGCATTAGCAGTCGTTAACAACCATCAATCCGCACTGGGCCTGTGTGGTGGTTTATGGCTCGTTCTCCCTATCCATCCATATGGAAGGCTCGTGCCCCAGCAGTGGGGACATAAAATGAGCTGATGATGATGATGATGATGATGATGACGATGATGATGATGAATGATAACAGTAATGAAAAGTGAGAAATGATATACCTCCACTCCTTGAGCATCTCAGTAAAAATGTGGGGCTTTACAAACCTCAAGCGGACTTCTTGAGAGAATTTGAAAAGTGACGTTGCACTGTTTTGTTTTATTTGCCGACACTCATACACGTTTACAAACACTTAACGTTTAATAATGCACCATTATTTAAAATTAATACCCGATATAACACATTTTTTTAAAAATAAGAAATACCGCAATCATGACTCTTCACTTTCCCGCCAAAAAGTGTCTTGTTTTTTATTAATAACGATTTAGGGTTTATTGTGTTTACTGTCAATCTGATTAGTGTAAAAAAAAGAAAGCGTCACCGCTGTCATACAGAACGAAGGGACCACCCGGGTCCAGATTAGGGGTTTTGTCTACAAAGGCTTAAAAATTACTCGACTAATGGCAGTAATAAAGTACCCTTCAGAGCACAATGAGTGAAGCTTTGATAAAGGTTAGAGACGATTTCTTTGAACCTTCACAAGCAATAAATTTTTTATCAAGCTTCTAGCTATGATCAATATTTTATTGTGATTTATTTTCAGTACAGCATTTTGTGTTAACGGTGGCTTTTGTCTGCATAATAATAACTAATATAATATTACGTACTCAAGGACCCAAAAATAATTTTATATAAAAACAAAAGACAGTGGACTATAGTATGTGTTATGGCAAAAGTTGTTGGTAGTAAGCACTTACGTATATATACTTAACCTTTTACCGTTTTTCTTTTCAATTTAATTTAATTTAATTTAATGATCTTTGGAACTCCTTACAATTAGACTACTCGTAGTGTATGCGCAAACACATATTAGATAGATAGATAATACTTTTATTGCAACACTATGAAACATAAACATGAACACAAATAAATAACTTACAAAGTTACAACTTGGCGGTCTTATCGCTTTAAAGCGATTTCTTCCAGACAACCAGATATCGACTGATATATTAAATATATCAGTCGATACATAGGTAATTAGTTTTGTATTCAAGTATACACTTGTATACGTTACGTTGTATACATTACGTATAATGAATTGGAGAAATGTTTATGAAAGATTTGGTAATTTTTCATAAACATTTACTACTTTTGGTTGTGCGAGCAGAATAATCAATTTTATTCATGAGCAAGCGAGGAAGTGTGTAGTGTGAACGTATAGATTATCAGTACTTTCATCGAACAATTATTTCTCGCTATTCGAACAGTTATCTTTTATCTGCTATATTCTAATGAACAACGCATTTCGAATAGAAATGGTGCATTTTATATGTGTTGTGGAGGTATGACGGCGTAGGTAATCGGATCACTCGATTTCTTGCGAAGCGAGAATCGAGTCCGGCGCATTCCCTGTATCGATATAATGCTTTCTTTTAACCGATCACGAAAACGACGGAATCGGTTACACCACACGTCAATGGTGACTGCTTTTTTTTACTTAAATAAACATATCTAATTCCAACAGCTGTTTGAAAAAATGGTTAAAATTAAATAAGTATTTATGTACTTTTCTGAAAACTGTCAACATGAGTTCTGAAGTTCTTGAAGACTTATTGATACGTTCTACATAAGGCAATAGCAAAGAAGAAGAAGAATTTGTATAGCGTTTTTGGAAATAAGGTAAATACAGATCCGGAATTTTTAAAGTAGAGTGATATAAACCAAAAAAAAAATGAAAATTATGTACAAACACAACGATCCAATAAAAAAACACGTGATACGTTAAAACAATAACTTATATTGTCTCAGCCTTTCTATGCTTAAGAGAAAGATAGTGCAACTGGTAACTGGTTGCATACAAAATTAATGTGTTCGGGCTACTGTCAAATGGAACAATACGAAAGGTTGAATCGTTTCCGTCCATAGCGGCCAGCAAACCTTTGTCTTCGTCTTCCTGTCGCTTTATCACTTTTTTAGTCGTTGTAAAGAGATTGAATGAGTTGTCTATGGTCACGTTGAGCGCTTGTCTATTTTATGTCCTTTATGGTTGAGACCAGAGACAAAAACTGGTTGATTACTTCAACATGGTCAGTAAAAATAATGAAAACCTTTTTAGTGTATTTAAAAGTTACATAATTATAACGTTTTTAAATTAATGATCTTCGTCGTCATTAGTCTTACAACGTCCCATTATTTTGGTCTGAAACATTCTATGAACGCATGGTTAGAGTGGGCCATATTAGCTAAAAGATTTCGAAACGTCAGGATAAAATACGAGTAGAAAGTTAAATTAAACGCGAAGGAGGTGGTCGATTCCCAATACATTGTTGTCCCACTCATAAAAATCCGTGTGTCCAATAAAAAGTGTTTCATTTGGATAATCTGTGACTTTCCTTATCTTTTTTTAATTTAAATATACATAGCTATTTTTAATTATAGTTATGTTATTATTTTCTTATTTTGGGTTTTGACAATTAATAATCTTTTGAACTTCTCTTATCGAACTAGGGGCATAGATAAAAAGAAGTGAAATGTCACGTTATCGCAATGCGCTGGGTTTTAAATAAATATTAACTTTTTATAGATTTTTTTCACAGACTATCGTGTGTGCGGTTTTTCATATGTTTTCACAAGATAAAGAGGACGTCTGTGTTTACGTTGGAGTGACGTTTAAATGTGAATAATGTTCAAGATTTTTTATAAAAATGCTGCCATTTATTTATTAAGTATTCATTAATCACTTGGAGAGGCCTATGTCCAGCAGTGGACTAGTATAGGCTGATGATGATGATGATGATGAATCACTGACACTTACATTCACACATATGAACTTCGATTGCATCCAACGCTCATATTTTTTTGAAATATTTTATTAAATTCAAAATTCAAAATTCAAAATTCAAAAACATTTATTCAGTTTAGGCTACAAGTAGCTCTTATGAATGTCACTATGCCAACGGTTCGTAAGTCTACTCTGGGCGGGAGATCTTGTACTGAGAAGAACCGGCAAGAAACTCAGCAAGTGTCCAGCTCTTTTCTCCCTTACAGCGTCAAAAATATTGGAAAATGCCCTATCATAGCAGGACACTTTCCATTACAATAAACACAAAAAAGACAACCACAACATGTAAAAAAAAAAAAACACAAAATAAAAAATATACGTTAACAAATTTGCATCAGGTAACAGTTGCAATTTCCACAATGTCATACAGTACCACTACAGTACTATCGTAAAAGTAAAAAATTGTTTAAGAAAAACAAAGTCAAATTATAGTGAATAATACTAAAAATAAGATAAGTATGCGTGAGCAGACCAGCCTCCACAGGCGGCACCCGTTCACGAGTATGACATATGAATCAGCCATCGCTTCACTCAACCATATTTTAGGGAACGTAACGACCCGACGCACACGCCACCACCGCAGAGACAGTAAAGAGAGCATGACACACTCAAGATACTCTAAATAAAAACTTAGTGATCTATTTAACGCAACGCTGTTTGTTATCTGTAGGACACTGTTGATAAAGGCTATCATATCAGTATAAAAATTATATAAATTAATTTTATTATGATGATTCAAATAGAGTATAATGTGTTTTTATTATAACCAGGCTGTTTTATCATCTAAATATTCTTCTACTGTATAATAACCTTTTATGAGTAATAAAGATTTCACATGTTTTTTAAACTTATCTAAAGGTAAATCTAGTACAGTACTTGGTATTTTATTGTAATAGTGTATACCTTGCCCCAAGAAAGAACCAAGAACCTTTTGTAACCTGAACAGTGGCATTACAAGTTTTGTCTTATTTCTAGTATTGAAATTGTGTACGTCACCATGTTTAGTGAAGGAGTTGATATTGCAACGTACAAAAACTATACAATTATAAATATATTGAGATGCAACTGTCAGGACACCAATCTCCCTAAAAAGATTTCTTAAGGAAGTTCGTGATCCTAGTTTATAGATTGTTCTTATCGCTCGTTTCTGTAGAATGAATATAGTTTCAATATCAGCCGCTGTTCCCCACAGTAGGACGCCATACGACATGATACTATGAAAATAACTATAACTAAAATTAAAATTGTCATGAATCGTGTAATAACATAATCATCATCAGCTCATTTAATGTCCCCACTGCTGGGGCACGAGCTTTCCCTATGGATGGATAAGGAGAACGGGCCATTAACCACCACGCGGGCCCAGTGCGGATTGGTGATTGTTAACGACTGCTAATGCAGCCGGGACCAACGGCTTTACGTGCCTTCCGAAGCACGGAGAAGCTCAATATGATACATTTTTGGTCACCCATCCGATGACCGGCCTTTGCGGCAGTTGCTTAACCTCAGCACTCGCAGACCGGGCGCATTAACCACTGCGCCATCGAGCTCCTCGACGATAACATAAGCCTGTTCTCAAATGTATTGATCTAGTATCAAGTTCTGTAACGTTATAATGATTGGAAATGTATTGTCTCAGATATAATACCATCATCATCATCATCATCATCATCATCATCATCTCAGCCAAAAGACGTCCACTGCTGGACAAAGGCCTTCCCCAAGGAATGGGGGGTATTTGCCGTAATCGCCACGCTTGGCAGGCGGGTTGGCGATCGCAGTAGGTTGAGGGTAACCTTAGAGAGATGCTGCTGCCCATCTTATGGAATGGTCCCTTAGTCGGCTTTTACGACACCCACGGGAAGAGATGGGGGCAACTAACAACTAGATAACTATTTAATAATATACATGAAGTCAAATAGCTTAATTTAAAACAGGGTTACTATGAACCAGTGACACACAAACGAAACATCACTTTGAAAGAGACACTATGTATAGAGACTCTTTATACTTAAGGCTCGGAGCGCAATTCTGTCAAACCCCAACCGGGCCTATTGACTACGCGACTTAAAACTTAAATATCGTCTATTTAGAGCCTACTTGTAGGATGAAGTTTAGCTATAGAAAAACTAGAGTAAATTTGCTACACTCTAAACACCTAACAACTTCAATTTCTTTGCGTTTTCAATTTTTTTTTTCAATTTCAAATATTTTTTTTTGCCATTTTGCGAATTACGTCATTGGCGCAGGTGTAGTCATTTGTTTTGTTAGCGATTTGGCAGGTATTGTATGTAGTTATCTTATAAAGAAAACGGCGGCAATTTATGCTCGCTCAACATAAGTAGTAACATCAGAGATTACATAGCCTGTGGTAATACAATGAGACGTGTTTTGATGTTAAACGAAAAAGGCAGTAAATGACGTAATGTTAGTTTATTGTTCTGTCAATCTGCACTGGCGAAGTAGCCTTATAGTTTGACAACAAGCTAAGCTAAAACAGTGAAGTGATTTTAATAATTTGTGTCAAATATGTCAAATATGTGTGTCGAATTGTTTCTGACTCACTGCATTGAAATCAGCACTCACTTTACGACAGGAACAGTAAATTATTTTTTATTTAAATCCTTAAAAACTGCAGTTCGGGATAGTCGCCCTTGATAGCGTTATCGCGTGACGCACTTCCGGCACAGCGCGCACGCACGCATGGAAGTTCATTGTTCGCTAGACGAAGCTCCTGTGTTGACTCATCAAACAGTGCCGGCTTCTTTTCTTACTAAGAAACTTGTCCGTTAAGGAAAAAAAGAGGATGTAAAGCTACTTTTGGCTATTCGCTGGTAAAATGTGTCAAAGTTTACAAACACACACACACACACACTGCAGTCAACAGTAACACTTCATAAGCAAAAGGAAATTAAGTAATGATTGTAATAACTTTGAGCGTTCATATATTTCGATATCCCATAGAAACTTAAAATTTCCATATGTTGACAAACCTATTTGACGTTTATAATGAAGCTTTCTATGCCCAGGACTTAGAATAATAACGCATAGAAACCGAGTAGACGCAAGAAAAGTGAAGCAATTCAAACCAAGCCATTTTGGCTCAGTCCGCCCGAACGTCACGTCAGTTGTCAAGATCAAGCGCTAGTGCAAACATCTCCGACAATTAATTACATTATGACGGTTTGTGCAATTAATGGGTGTCACAACGCATCGCATAAGGACAAAAAAGCTTATAACATAACATTTCATACGTAAGTATTACAAATTGACTTGTATTGATCTAAATATTTACTACTTTTAAAAATAAAATTACAAGCCGCGATTTTATGAAAGTGTTACTAGTAAGAAGAAATTATTTTCCCATTTTTTATTGGTGTATGTTAGTTATAAAATTAAATCTTATTGAAAATATTTATTGAAACCATAATATATTTTAAGTGTTGCCCTTAAGTAAGATAATATCTTTCCCTATTTAGTGTAATGGTATAATGATTAGCAGTGATCGGAATGAAGGTGGCTAATTTAACTAAAGTTGCCGACAAGACAACACTAAAAGTGGTTAATAGCACCAAAATGTTGTTTATTTATTTTTATTGAATCCCAGATCTTGGAAATACTTTTATTTCTAAGTAGTTTTTCTTCTTAGTACACATGAAATTACTTGTATTGTAGTATTTTAAATCAACGAAACATAACCAGCATAAAATTAAAATGCCGATATTTTGTTTACCGTTCAATTAAAGCTGATTTCTTTCCGCTCGTCGACACCTCTTTATTAGCCTTTGTTAATTGGGTTACACTCTACGTCGAATACATGATAAGTGATTTTTTAGCAAATAACTTTAGAGCGAAAAACAACAAATTCACAAAATGGCGAATGTTGAGAACGGTCGGCGATGATCTATATCGATCTTTGAATACTTACCCCATTGGTTTAAAATAAATTGTTTTTTTCAAATTATATTTATTTTCATTTATTAGTCATACTTAAAGTTCCTTACAAATAAGCAAAGAATAAGGTCCGAATAGTTATTTCGTGTTTTGTTCCCGTCATGTAAACGTCATTTAAAATTAGAGTAAAAGAGACAAAACACGGAATAGCTATTCGAAGCTTATTTTTTGTTTATTTGTAAGACGCAAAGTGTTTTTATTGCGTAGGTGTATAAATAATATAACAAAAAAGGACCTCGTCATGACATATTATGACTTTTATTATATATCATCCTCCTAGCAGTTCGTTCCTTTCATGGATTCAAACTCCCAACGACGGATATGAGGCGCGTGACTCCGATTATTGAGCTACCACCACTCCTGATTTTAGTAAAGAGAAAAGCTAAATATTTGATTTCGAGGTCCTTTTGATTATTATTGATTAATGTCATATAAACATTATCGTATTAAACTAAATTATCAACAAAAAGTATATAAGATGTTAGACATTTATTTTCTTACTTATCTTTTAACGACATTATCATGATCTACTGTACTACTTATACTATTATTTCACGTAAGTATAACATTTCCCCACTTTCGGGGAAATTGCTCATTCACTGTACACATTAAAGTTTTGTTTGTGTGCGTATAGGCGACCGTAAGCACGTAATGCTCACGCCTACATTAATCTGCTTTTTGCATCACTTTAGGCGATGCGTTTGTATGAAGACTATCTATCTAGGCGTTATTAATCTAAGGCCCAGGACTAATTTCGTATATTTATTGAGAAACACACCAACTTGCTACTACATCGTCGTCGTACGTCTTTTATTTTCTATATAAGTCCATTGTATAAAAAACCTTGTTATTTGTATTATTAAATAGTTAATAGAAAACATTAAAATAAAAAGGTTTATTCTACCGAATTTATACAATCGAAGATCACAAAATGGAAAATTTTATTGCAATGTCTAAATGGTTTTTTTTAACTTTTTTATGTTTTATGTTTTTTTTGCGTTTTGTTTTTGTTTATTGTTGTTTTACTTTTAATGTTTTTTTAAGTTAAAACTATATTCTACCTTACAAATAATCAAAGAATAAGCTTCGAATAGTGTGTGTTTTGTTGCTTTTACTCTAATTTGAAATGACGTTTACATGACAGGAGCAAAGCACGGAATAACTATTCAGACCTTATTCTTTGTTTATTTGTAAGGGGCTAAATCTAAACAAGAATTTGTTTTTATTTTCCTGAAAGTGACTCAGTGACTTCACCAGTTCAGTAATGAATGTAGCCGATCTAGGTCACCTGTTGCTCGCTATCAGAAAATTTATGGAAATTAGTTGTGATAACATCGCAATTAAAGCGTTGTCGCTATCGAAACAGCTTGTTATTCATTAAATATAACGTTAGCTTTAAATGAAATATTCCCTTAGATATTATGAAATGGATAAGATGAAATAGTACCTCTTGGTTAAATAGAAATTTTTATCCATTTTTGTAATGAAAAAAAATTAAAACAAGTAAGTTATAAAAAACCCTAAACAATAATTCGGTAGCCAACGCGGGCACAGCTGTATGATCTAAGATCTAAACGAAATATTCCCTTAGATATTATTAAATAATGTGACTACTTTAATGAATGAATTATGTACCCTATCGGGGAATCAAACCTTTCAGCTCTGGGTCTGAAAGACGAACGAAGAACGGAAAAAACCATCAACACATAATATATGCGGTTTTTATTTTTCGTATTGACAACGCGTAGGTTAGTAAAAAACTGCCATCGACAATGCTGTAAATTCTAGACAAACAAATACACTCGGTCGGTGGCTGCGACACACCTCATTACCGAAGGCCGTCTAAACTCAGCCAGCTTAATTATCTCATTAAAACTATTCCATTGCAATAAAACCTTCGTGGTAACATGATCTGAGGTGGTAACTCTAATGAAAACCACAAACTAAAATTAGCTTGTTAGTTAACATTTTCATTACTATTACAGGTAGTATAATTTTATAATATTATTTGTTTTTAAGTCATACAAACATAGACTTTACATATTTGCTGCCTAAATGTAATTTATCGTATATGCACATGCTACGGTTATTTGTGTAGTCAAGATCCCTTACGTATCCTCATAAAGAATGTTTATTGAATAGGTAGGATTGCAAACCTGTGTTGTCAACTGTATTTCAAATAAATTATAAATTAAATAAACGGTTACAGATTTAGATAGTATATTTTTAGATGCTTGGATATAATGAGGTGAGTGTGTAACCTTAATAGCTAACTTTCTTTTGGCGATAGTTTGCGAAATGCAAACTTTGAATAACTAATTTCTATCATGATTGGTCAGGATCAGTCCTAAAAACACTAGAGTGCCATTTTTTCGTCAGTTCGCGATATTGGAAACGTTGCTTACTTAATATAGATAGGTCAATATTGACATAGCTAGAACGATTTGATAATAGAAAAATATTTTTTGCTACATTAGTTTTTGTGCCTGATATTCTGGTGTCTCTCTCAATATCTAGTCAAACTGTCCTAAATAGTTCTGTTTAAACAATAAATGCTTTATTTATATTAATAAAAACGCATTCAAAATTTGTTTGACTCGAAGGTAGGATTCGAAGCAATGACCAGGAGATATGCGACTTCCCCGTCAATGTAACTTCCAATATGCGGCCGTCTTTCTAGAACTTTCCTGTCCCAGTGGTAGACAGCCTTACGTGCCTGTAATAAAACATTTTGTGACAGAGCTATGGCAATAAAATTGCTTCCTCTCTAAAAAATTTACTTGCTGGTAAAAAATTTTTTCTTTTTTCTTTTTTTTCTCTCCGGATCTTAGTTGCTGAATCGATCCGGTAAAGAAAGCTCTAAGGGAAGCCTTTTGCGTAAGTGTGACTTAGAACATTCTTATGTATGTATTCTTATTCATACTCTTATTTTTAAATGTTACTGAAATGAAATGAAGGGTATGTTCCAAAATGCACTGCGAGCACTGTAAGGTGTGACGTCAATTTAGTATACTGCGAAGCCGTTCCTTTATAGTTAGCTATACTGGTTACTGCTTAAAACGGAACGCAGTCCAGTATACTGTCATCCATGATGTCATCCATGTCATCATTTCTGGACGCTGTTGATCACCTGATCAAAGCACTGAGAGCACCTTACCTCGAAAATGCCAGTGCTTCCAGTACAAAAATGGCGACGATTTAAGACGTCATATATTTCCCTAGGATACTGCGGCAGTATACTGTCAGTCCATAACGGAACAAATTTCTCACCAGTAAGAGCACTGGACAGTGCTCGCAGTGTATATCGTAACACACCTGAAATGAAATGAAATTGATTAAATTTTGTCGTAACTCTAGCTTTTCTGCTTTCGCTTCTATCATAGCTTAGGCACAGATTAGTTAATAGTTACATATGGCTTAGGTGCTTACACCGCGATAGTCAAAAATGGCGGTATTGACATTGGAATGTCATTTTGTTGACAATTTGATAGAAGAACTACTTTTATCATGTTACCCAATTATTCTTTTAAAGAAGATTGCAAAAAAACAACTATTGCAAAGTCAGCACTAATGTGAAATGGGATCTTTTTTTTGCTCTCCTGAAAAGTCATACCCTATTTTGACTTACGCGGTTTAGAATTTAAGCGATAACTATGTTCTATAATTTCACTGGAGTACCTTTCAAAATGGGTAAAAATTGTCGCCATCTAGTCGGATTATGGGTGAAATTGAAAACTTAAGCTTTCAAATTGTTAGGTTTATTTAGAGGGTATTCCGTTGTCAGGAGTTAGTGACCCATTATCTGTTCAGGACACTGTTGTGCTGTCCGATGTGACTCATGGTATACATCTCTAACGTGCTGATATCTCCGAATTGATATGAACAAACATTCCCAGAACTGTAAATCAAGTTGTGAGTTTTACTATCGAATGAATGCGAACATGTATAGAGTTTTATTTGCGTTGTGAGTTTCGATAATAAAAAACAAAAATATTGCGATTGATGTTGCTTTGTTTATTTGTATGCTATATGTAGACCTTTTAAGAAAGGAATCATTCGTCTCATCACCATCTATACCTCATCTACATCATCATTTAATATAGTTACTGGGAGTGGAAAACCTTAGCATACCCACTAAAATATTTAATGGCGAGGCTGTATTGGCTAAACACCTTTGCGTCATCTAAACGAAAGGGAAATAAGTAAGGAAACATTGTTGCAGACGGAAATCTTGGTTCCGTATCTACTAGAAAATCTATAAACAAAGACGGTCACCGGCTTTCAATGGTTCATAAACAGTGCGCGGTAGGTCAGTTCCCTAAGCTGGGGTTCCTGACCTCGCTTCCAATTCCTGTTCAGATAAACTCTGTACAGTTACGCGCGAGTATGTCAAATGGCATAATTATGGAGCCCCTGGCCGCGCCACGGTCACATTTCTTGCACCTGATACTTGCCTGGTCGGTCGGCTCTTGTTGCTTGCTTTTCCATAACGATTTGGTGATGATGGATAGTATTGGTAAGCGTACCCATTTATTTTAATCTTCATGGTACGATAAATAAGTAACAAAAAGGTATGCTCTGCAGTTAGCGATAGGGTTAACAAGTCCAAAATTTGCAACAAAGCGAAGCGTGAAGATTTTGCGTAAAGTGCATTTGCACCTTCGTCGTTCTCGGCTCTTCGTATATTATCTTCGTATTATTATTATTAGTTACCTACTTTAGTTATTTAAATAACAAAAAAATATATAAAACAGTTTCCACGCGCGGCTTTGACTGAATGAAATACGATCTCTCATAAATAAATTATTAAGTATGTTTTATAGTGTAAAAGTAACCTATAGGCTATTTTAGGATATCTTGTGTAACTTGTGGATTATATTTCATCCAAGTCTAATCAGTCGCTAAGGTATTATTGAAATAAAATATATGATAGGTACTTTCGCATTTAATAATACATTTTGTAGGATGACATATAAAATGTTCCCATGAATGGAATATAGAGTTCTCACAAATACCTACGCTTAAAATATGAGAACTTACAGCTTTCATAATTTTACATTGGTACTTCATACTACTAATTCATAATTCTTATTTTATTTTGTTATCTTATTGTTATTGTAATCAAATGGTAAACGAAGCAAACAAAAACAATATGTCGTCTTTCAAATCAACGGCCAATTCACGTCGGCAGCACAACGACCGGGACAATTTCCTTGATAGTGACTGTTACTAATTGTTATGGGACCAGATGATGCTCCGGCCAACACCCACGACGCTCGAAGCCAGGGGAAACTCAGTAATGTACTTTAACTTTTCCTTTACCACTTATAGAGAAACTGAACTACTTTTCAGGTATTGTTTTCTAAAGTTTACGCGATTACCTACTACACATTAAATTAGAACACTTTTTACACGAATTTACACGCTTTTAATTTACATAGTTATTGTTTTAAACCTGACGTTACAGGAGATTGAGGAGTTGGCCGTCTTTCAGCACCTCTTAGATCGTTCCTAGACTTACATTAATTTTTTTCCACCACCTCCACGGCTGCTCTGTTGTGGAAAAAATACCATAATTTGATATTTTATTTTTAAATGACTATACGAAGATAATATATGAAGAGCCGAGAACGACGAAGGTGCAAATGCACTTTACACAAACTCTTCACGCTTCGCTTTGTTGCAAATTTTGGACTTTTAATTTCTCACAAAATTACGAGTGAGGGGGAGTTATAGTCTTCTTGTCCTACTTTTCCTGTTTAGCTTTTAAATTATAAACATATATATGACTGTAAGTTTATTATATAAGTTATTTGTGAGTATGTATCTTCTGTTTGCCCCTCAATAAAAAAAAAATAAGATTAATTATTATTGATTCATAGGAGTACACGTGCTGCTCTTTGGAGTCACCGCTTCTCTGTCTCAAATATCCTATCGCGCACAAAGAAATTTGGTGACTCGTTTCTTTGTCGCACCTCCAAAAGATGGAATAGTCTACCAGCACAGGTTTTCCCTCCTTCCTATGATATGGGGTCCTTCAAAAGAGGCGTGAAGAAGCACCTTGTGGGCCGGCAGAGTGAGGTTAACTGATGCTACGTTTGTTTTTATGCTGCACCAGTTATATTTCGCGTCTGAACTCCATTTCCACTTAACATCAGGTGAGATGGAGTCATTTGCCGAGCTGCCTATAAAAAGAAATAGTATATTTAAATTTTATTTTTTATTTTTAAGTGCTAATGCTGCACTTAAGCTGAATTATTTTTTCACTATATTTATAAAATACCTATAATGAAAAAATTAAATGCCTAGCCGACCCAGCCAGGAATCGAACCTGGGTCTGCCGCGATCCGGGCGGCTGCACTGACCATTATGCTACCGGGAAGGCTGACGAAGCACTGAATCTTTTCACTGCTTTGATTTTGACTGCTCATAGTGTTATAGTGTATCTTTTTTAAAAAGATCATTCATCGGTGAGTTTCCGTAATCGCCCCAGCATGTCTTCCGAACGTTTGGTGTCTCCGATTGCGTGAATGCGCGTGCTTACACCGGCACCGTAGACATAACAACTCTGTGTCTCGCCATTAAGACGTCTCGCCTTCAGCTGGACTAAACAGGGTAAGTGATACAATTAATTAGATTAGGTCCACAATCCACATACGACAACTTTCTCGACTTGTGCTTTAATAAACGGAAAGGGATAGCTATATTGATTAAACTAATACGTACTAGTTATGGAGACTAGAGAAAATATGAGTGGGGACATATAATGAGCTGGTGATGATGATGATGGAGGCTAGAGAAAATGGAACAAAGAGTCACCTTTTTCGGACACAACCTAGAAAGGATTCTTTTACAAGTTCCCACGGCTAATCCTCGAAGGCAGAATTCCGGGAATAGGAGGTCCGTGACGTTCGAGACAAATGGATGGACGACATTAAACGGTGGACTGGAAATACGAATCACCTTCGGAGGTTTTCTAGAGGGAACGGCATCACGCACTATATAGTGCGTGTCCCCGTGCTCTACTAGATTCTCCGAAGGGTTCTAGGGCACCTCTAAGACGACCTCCTTGCTCGAGTGGCTTGTACACCGGTTTTTATGGTGTCGCCATCTCTGAGGTCCCGGGTTCGATCCTCGGTCGGACCAATTTAGAAATACCTGTTGTTTTATATTGTTTCGGGTCTGGGTGTTTCCTATGTAAAATAAGTATGTATTTAAGTATTTTGAGTATGCTTATCCGTTGTCTAGTTAACCGTATAACGAGTTTCTTAAGGAAGCTTTTCTTGGGGCTAGATAATTGGTGTGAGTGTGGGAAATATTTATTTATGAATGCGAGTTTTATTTCCCATTCTATAACTTTATGTAAGTAAGTAACTATAACATTTATTGCTTCTCTTTAACAAAAATTACATGCAACAAAAACAAATACATACTTTAAAGAAAACGAGATTTTTTATGGTAAAACTGTAACATACTTCGTTTGTCACTAAAGGCGCTGCTCCAATGCCATTAATTTTTTTGTTCTCGTCAACGTGATAGAAAGGTAAATAACAATCGCACTAAGCACACTCAGTATAATAAGCCAGAGAATTGAGTCGGAGACTTCTAAGACCGATGCTCAAATCGATAGATCACAGAGGCTATAAGTTAATTAAAAATTGTAAAGCTTATGACTCAGCCATTTCAACTTAAACTAACTAACCGTGTTATGCTTAAAATACATGTCACGTAAAATGAGAGCAATTATAACAAACAAAAAAAAACATTTGACGATCCGACGTTAATCTACAAATAAACTAAAATTAATTTCCTCAGTTAAAATGTTGATCTTTCTCCACACAGGTAAACATAACCATGGTACCAGGGACAAAGTAAAATGAACCTTATTTCGAAGAGTAATAAGGATTATGCTGGATGTATCAGTCCGTTATGGTGTATTAGCCCATGATAAATGTACCATTAACATTCCAGGGGATAGTTTATAGGCTGAAGGGGGATATCGGTCGACCAATTCATATTATCGGATTTGTAGAGACATTCGGTTTTAGAGTAGACGACATACGACTTTTAAAAATATGTAAGTTGCTATAGTATCATGGATCTGTATTCAAAAATTATTAGAAAATATTAATACTCGGTCAAAATGTTTATATGTTATACATACTGTAAGTTTTCATTAGTTAACTGAAATTAAAAACATCGAAATAGAACGAAAATGTTGAAGTAGTTAACAGTAAAAAAAATTGAAAAATCCTTCTAACAGCCAACGGATTTAATTGTTATTTGTTTGACAATGCCGCTCACAGCATGTGTTTTATCTCATGTTAATTATTTGAATGGTTTACTAATTTCATATTTTGAAGTAAATTTAAAATAAATTCTCTCTGTTTTATTTAGATGCGATGCGTTAGAACAGATAAAAAGTATTTGTCGTTATAATGATTTACTGAAGTAGGTAATGGTTTCTTTTAAAGATGTTGTAAATGGTATTCGTTGTCGTAATAAATGTCCCAACCCAAAAGTACCGGGTATAATATATTGTATTGTATGTCGGATGTTGATTTATAAACAGAATAAGTATAAAATATATATAAAAGAGTAAAAAAACTTGGTATCTTTAATACTAGTGGATTGTCAGTGGCTTGTTACTAGTGACATAATAGGTTTTTATATAAAGAGCTATTCGTACAGTACAATAGACCGCACATCAAGCGCAACAGTTTGATATTAAGTAATTGTACTTAGCTGAAAATATTTTACAAAGTTAGTTACTTAAGTTCTGTGTACCAAGTAAATAAAGCGCCTTCCGTGCTTCGGAAGGCACGTAAAGCCGTTGATCCCGGCTGCATTAGCAGTCGTTAATAACCACCAATCCGCACTGGGCCCGCCCGGTTTATGGCCGGTTCTCCCTATCCATCCATAGGGAAGGCTCGTGTCCCAGCAGCGAGGACATAAAATGATGAAGTAAATAAAATAAGATCAGCTACCTTTATCCTGTACGTAATACTCGCAGTAACTGTGTTTACAATTATACTGACATACGTGACATGGGGTGAAATAATCGTGTATGTATACGAGCCTGATGCAAAAGAGTTCGTCTACTAAGGAAAATTGAACGTAAGTACCTATGTTTTAGAGTAAAATATTGATTCAAATTTTATAGTACTATGAGGGTAACAAATAAAAAGAAGATTATTAATTAATAAAAGGTTTATTTCCTGTACAAAGTAAAATTAAATAATTTGTATAATATACATGATAAAAATAAATAATTCTTCCACCGACGTTAAAGCATAAAAGTTCGGCTATCGAAGTTGAACGCGCAAAATACAGAGTTCGTCTACCACTTGGTTGTGTCACCTTTACTCTCGATAACGGCCTTGATCTTAATTGGCATCGTGGTGATTAGCTCTTCACATTCTTTTGGAGTTGTGGAATCCCACACAGCCTTGATTTTCTCCTTTAAATCATTTATCGACCTTGATGGATACTTCCGTAGCTTTTTTTAAATTTTCCACCACAGCGTCTCGATAAGTCTGGACTGCTCAACGGCCACACCATTGTAGGGATTCCTTTAGAGTCAAGCCAAGCCTTCGTTGTCCTTGCAGTATGGTAGGAAGCACCATCTTGTTGAAATATGTATGCATTTTGATACTTAAAATCGAAATGGACGGCAGTAAACTTGTTTCCAAAATGTTTTGGTATTTTACTGCATTAATAGTATCTTCTATAAAATGCAGGCGAGCCACTCCTTGTGCTGACATGCAGCCCCATATCATCACAGACCCAGGGAACTTCACTTTTCTCTTAATACAGTCTTTATGAAATGCTTCATCTTTATTTCGGTAATTTTTTTATCCGAATCGCGTATGGGTCGCGTTTGTACGAAATCATTACTGAAAATAATAGAAAAATATGTTAAACATGCCTTTTTATAGCCGTTGACATCTTATATGACAATTCATTTCTATTTTTTGAATTGAATTTTATTTATTTTTCTAGCCATTGATGAACTGTTTTACATCAATTAAGAACTAGACGAATTGTTTTGCGCGATTATTCGAAAAGTAATACTTCCTGGGTTCATATACTCGTAATAGGCAAATTATTTAATATGCAAAATTAATGTCAGTTTCATAGAGTATTAAAATGTATAAATTGCTAGTGCCTTTCTCGAAATGAATCAAGAAAAATACATATGTTCATTACAACGTATGACCAGACGAACTCTTTTGCATCGGGGCTCGAATTTATACTGATCTTCAAACTTCAGTACCTATGAAGATGGCATTATATGATGATGACGATGATTATGATGATAAATCAACAAGTTTAATTGTTACTAACAAGAAATGGATCATCATCATGTTATCTGAAAATAAGAAATTACAATATATATAATTATTATACGGATAATAAACGAATGCTTGTATAAAGCATTTCATTCGAAGTGGTAGATTTCTTGTTAAGTTTAGAAAAGCTCGGGAAACAAATTAGTTCTAGGTAATACCATTTGTAATAAAAGTTATGACTATGTTTGCTATCTTAAGTTTGCAGTTTTACTGTCCATTCACTTGAATGGTTATGTGAATACCTCGATAGGTCGAATGAGAAATCTTGATAAATATGCAGATTCTGAGAAAGTTTTTAATTTTAATTACTATAGGTAGGTAAGGTAGTCATTAGTTTAAAATCAACATTAAAATATTTATTCCAAATATTAGCGTTAGGCATTAGTCTAGTTTAGCATAGAATAGAATAGATATATTTATTTGTAATAAATTATGTTATGAATATGTTTCAAGTACTCAATGCTTAATATCAGCAAAATTCTCCCTTATATTGTTAAAAACTTTTATCTAAGTTTCACTGCAAGCTGTACTATATCATCAATTATAATTCTACGACGAGTAGTGGACACTACACCAAAGCTGATAGCCTAAAGGCTCTATCAATACCGCTGATTAGAGCCATTCCCTAACTATACCACCAAGCATGCCTAAACTCTATAACAACTAGCAATAAGAACCAAAATCCATTAGCCACCTATTTTCGCGGGGAATGATTTGTGAACATGACTGCGAAAGTCGTCAATTTAGCGGGCTGACTGCTTTTTCATAAATAAATGTTGATTGATGGGAGGTTTCTGTTAGATGTTCCATCAAGTCACAGAGAAAGGCAAGGAAAGTGATTCTGCAATGGACCCAATGTTAATAAGCGGTGGCGAAAGTGTGTAGCCGATCCTTGTTAATGAACTTACTGGTTGGGATCAACGCCTTACCGTTTTCAATTAAGCTGGTAGCCGAACGGTTTTATGCTCGGGTTGTAGGTGTGTGAGAAATCGTGGTTCAATTCCGACAGTTTCGTTAGGCTACTGACGTGAACCCATTCATAACACAAGCATATTAGCTTAAAATGTTCAAATCATTTTTAACGCAAATTTTGTTGCGAACAAATTACAAAAACATTTGAACCTGCACCCTTCTGACATACCGGGTTAAGTGCTCTTCCAATTGAGCTATCGTGGTTCTAACCAGCCCGCCGAAATTATTCAACACTTTTTACTTTGAAAGCCGAAGGCGCCCATTCAATGTCAACAACTACCGTCACTAACATCCGATCATAATATTTTTACAAATATTAAAGATCAGTTAAGAAGTAGGCTCCTAGTAAATCCTGCTCGTAGTATTTTTTTCAACATTTGTGTTTTCATATTAGCTTACTTAATAGGGTAACGGGACTGTTGTTGTAAGGATTAATTAATGTTAAATACATCAAAATACAAACGCAGTAATAGTCATCTTAAAAAAGAGTACGCAATACCAAGAAGTACTTATAAGCTGATACACATTTACAGATGCCAGGCCTACTTTAAGTATAAGATTCTAGCTGTGCCCCGCGGTTTCACCCGCGTTAATCAGTCATAGCGTGATGTATATAGCCTTAGCCTTCTTCAATAAATGGACTATTCAACACAAAAATGATTTGTCAATTCGAAACAGTAGTTCCTGAGATTAGCGCGTTTAACCTAACAAACAAACAAACAAACTCTTCAGCTTTATAATATTAAGTATAGATACATTCATCTTTCTTCAATTCAATTAAATCAACCGTCAATTGTAGGGATGACTTGATTTTAATTATGGAGGCCTTTACCCAGCAGTGGGACAGTTATTAGCTGTTTACTACATAGCCACTGTATATTCAATGGTGGTGTGTGCTTTTTGGTGAATTTACCCTATGTTCAAGAATATCGTTTCCAGGTGTTGTACAATTTCGTTGGCCTAGCCACTAAGGTAACTTACTGCGCTGTCAAAGTATTCAAAGCCAGTTAACTATTACTAAAAATATATATTGAGGGCGTAGTTTATAAAATCGTTATTTATCAGCATAAACAAATAGTGGTGGTATCAATCACCACTCTTAATTTAGGAACTGGCATTTTTTTTAAAACTTTATTTTGAACAACAAACAGTCATGTCTACTACTTATCATCAATCATTATGGTCTTACTATATCATCATTAACTCATTTTATGTCCCCACTTTTGAGGCACGAGCCTTCCCTATGTATGGATGGGGAGAACAGGCCATAAACCACCACGCGGGCCCAGTGCGGATTGGTGGTTGTTAACGACCGTTAATGCAGCCGGGACTAACGGCTTTACGTGCCTTCCGAAGCACGGAGGAGCTCGAGATGATAAATTTTTGGTCACCCATCCGATGACCGGCCTTTGCGAAAGTTGCTTAACCCTCAGCACACGCAGACCGGGCGCGTTAACCACTGCACCATCGACCTCCTCAAGTCAAGTCAACTCAAGTGCCAACTAAGACTATATTATAAAAATTAATGAAAATGGGATCCTTAAAATTATGTTTCAGTAAGGCTTCATCTGGTCAAGGTCGCGGGAAGCCGCTGGTTGCGGGCAGCGCAGGACCGATCTTTGTGTCGATCCTTGGGGGAGGGTTATGCCCAGCAGTGGGCGTCATATGGCTGACGATGATGATGATGATGAAGGCTTCATAATTATTTTAACATCTCTATTACGCTTATCATATAAGTAACATAGACATGTGTTGAATGCAACCTATCTTTATCTAAGATTTCCAAGAGATTAATAATGGAAGGATACGTCAAACGGGTGGTTGATTTATTTTAACTGCCAACTATTCTAGAAAGTCGATAGTAACAATGATAAATACATAGCCATAAGAGTAAATACCGCGCGCTGTGTCTCATGCCCGTTTTCACCAATGCACCCTATGTTTAAGGTGACTATGCCATGTTAGGTGACAGTTGTTAGAGTAAAACTGTCACCTAACGTGGCTTTGAGGTCACCTAAAACCAAGGGGTCATCCGTGAAAAAAGGGTTTAGTTTATAATAAAGTAAAAGTTGTATAAGTTTACTACAAAATATTATCTTACTTGATTTATTGTGTATTTTTATACAAAACGTAAAGTTATAAGTTATAATATGTCTTTAATATCTCGTTTTACTAAACGTAAGTAACGAGATAGAGCAGAGAGGAGGAGGGAGGACAATTTACCAATGTAAGTATGATACTCCTTGGCACTCCTTTGCTGTTTGGATGATAAACGCGACAATAACTTTTAGCAAAGATATTTTGTATCAAATGTTTAATTTAAACCTAACAAAGACAATTGTACTTTCTGTTAGTTTAACGAAGCGCACATGCTGTGTACACGTGTCCCCGATTTCCAGTGCATACGCACATATGGCCTATGACGTATTCAATTGTTTCTTTGTTAATGCATGGCCCTTCTGTCACTTTATACTCTATGCACTAACACTAAAGTCCCTTTTAAAATATGAGTTTTTAGTGAATTAAAACAGTTCAAGGTTCTTATGTAGTACGAGTAGCAGAATTAAAAGATCCTTTCAAATGAAATGCATGGTATAACATATATTAGAACTCATAAATATTAATATTTTTTTAATATTCAACACAATAAATAAAACACACTCTTTCATAAATAATTATGGTGAATGTGTAGTGTTCGTAAATAAGAAAACAATGTCACTTCAAAAGGTTAGTTATTGAGTAAATATTGCATTACCATGTCATGAAAATAGTCATTGTCTGCATTATTCCATTCAATTATATAAAATGTATTATTGAACGTCTTTATCATATTTTTTATTATTATAATGACTGCCATATCAAAATACGCCCCTGAACAATCACAGACGTCGCTCTGACCTGTTTACCGAGTTTCAACCGATATACAGTATGTCTTCATGTCATAAAATGGTTATGTAAATTATATTAAATATAAATTTTGCATTGTTCTACGAAATGTTCAAATAATTTTTAACGCAAATTTTGTTGCGAACTAATTACAAAAACACAAATGTTGAGAAAATTTCCACGAGCAGGATTTGAACCTGCACCCTTCTGACATACCGGGTCAGGTGCTCTTCCAATTGAGCTATCGTGGTTCTAACCAGCCCGCCGAAATTATTCAACACTATTTACTTTGAAAGCCAAAGGCGTCCATTCAATGTCAACAACTACCGTCACTAACATCCGATCATAATATTTTTACAAATATTAAAGATCAGTTAAGAAGTAAGCAAGCTATTTATAAAATGTTGAAAAAATTTTTAACTCAAATTTTGTTGCGAACAAATTACAAAAACACAAATGTTGAAAAAATTTCCACGAGCAGGATTTGAACCTGCACCCTTCAAGAACATGATGTAGACAAGACTGTTACATTCTTTCTTTATATCAATTATTGTATTCGTAGGTATTTAGAAAGAAGTAACAAACCCATCAAACTAAGGTGTAGAGCCTTAGATTAAATCAAATAATCTAAGTGCAGAGCAAAGGCTTAGGAATTTATTAAAAGCTTTTGTTACACAACATCTCTGTTTACTTAATTTGATTACTAACTAATTGATATAGATATTCTCTGTCTAGTCTTCTAGTATCTAATGACGATTCCGTAATATTTTTCTTATAATTGGCAAAGCTTTTAGAGAGAATAAGAATAAAAGACGTTGAAAGACGAAAGAAAGTTAGTACTTACCTCTACCTAGCTTAATCTAAGCAACCAAGTGGATAGTCTTAAAAAGGTGTGATCATGTATGAAGATAAGTTTTTTATGCGTACTGCGGGTTTTGTGATAACTGATTTTGGCGAGCATACCTAGTTATAATACTCGTATATAGCGATAATTTGATTTCCTTGAAAGCTTTTGCTCAACAATGAGATAAGATATAGGTCATTTACTCTTTGTTTGTAAATAAAACGATTCATAGTAATGAATGTCCATTTTACAAACATTGATTTACAAGGAATAAAAAAATATTGCAGAAATACAATTAAGTTCATGATCTCTACGATAGACCATCAATCAATAGTTACTGGTCAATATCTCTAAATACCCCCCTAATTGTCCCCTATGTCATCTAAATTACTCGTATTGATGTATTGAAAAGTTTCCTTTTTCTTAATATTTCGATGACCTGTTTTCATGATTCGAGGTGACATTATTACGAACATTTTATTTATCGTACTCTTACAAAAACGTCGGAAGATATCTGGAGACTCGTAAAGGTCACCCACTGTTTGTTAAAATCGCCGCGTTTTTACATTTTTGCCAACCTTATTGGCTGTTGCAATATATCAAAGCAAATAAGGAAAGGACGTATTAAGTCGATTTATGTATATTCTTTTCGGTGCTGTCATTGACATTTTCGTAGTAAGTACGATGAGATCGCTTTGTAATAATAATGTGGTGAAATGAGGTAGTATTAAAAATGAGTCACCATTCTTAATTTTTGGCTTAAAGTAAGCTAAGGACATTTTGATGCGACTGAAGTCACATTAATGGTATTTTAATGAAAGGTTTGTGTAACGTAAACTCTTGATATTAAAATCGAAACATCGCAAATATACAGATGTGAAATGAGTTTGCTCTCGATTACGGCAAAATAAACGGCAAAAGAAGGGCGACTACGTAAACGCGAGCTCACTCAGGATATTGAGTGTGTGTATTTTTCATTATCCAATCGAATTTAAGTTACCTACGTAGACTAGTGGGGCTAACTAGTGAGTCAGCCCGTGGCCGTAGCAACTCGGTCTATACCTACCTACGACGAGTTCTTCTTAAAAAAATACGCTAAGAGTACTAATATTATACTTGAGTTAAGCACTTTTTTTTACTGAAAACAAACAGAGTTATTGCCATAACTTTTGAGGTAAATTGATATTTAAAATTTTACTTTTGCTGACTACACTTAAATTTAGAGAAATAGGTTTTAACGCAGCCTATTACCAACCCAGTGCGTAACAGGACATAGTAGTTCCGTTCACACAGTATTGGGTCAAGCCGAAGGCGCCTGTTGAAGCGCAACGACACTCGATACGGTCCCGACCGCGCCATCATCGAGTTACCAACATACCAACACATATATGGCACAAATAAACTGAAAAACAATCGAAATTCGAATCTTAACCGCCACGCAATAAAGTGTTGTTCTCAATCTGCCACAAGCAAAGATAAGTTGGTTTTGGTGTAAGATCGTGTTGGCGTCTCGCCAGAACATTTTTGCCTAGATAATCTAGCCGATTCGACGATAGCCTGACATGCGACTTCGTAATAAAGCTATGTCAGACTTGTTACGACAAGGGTGTTTGAAGTGTCGAGCGTTTTGTTGTATGCTGTCGGTTCTTATTACAGTTTAAATGTTGGTAATGGTCAATTGAAGCTGACATTATGAAACTTAATATGCAACTTATTTTGTTTATTTGTTACAGGCGATCTCAACTTCTATTTAAGAGATTGGTGGGAGACCACGAAAGAAGGTAAGAGACGTATGGAGAGATTTGGGGGCGACCTTTGCAAAAAGTCCGTAGTAAAAAATAACAATGATAAAATATTTGCAAGTTCGCACATCAAACAATAATTGCGCCATAGAGCTCCTCTTACAAGAATTCTAGTACTTTCTACTCATTCAACACGTCTTTTAGCCGTGGAGAAGAATGGGCGCAAGAACTGCAAAATGCACAGCTTTATATGGAAATAACAATAATAATATTAAACGACGTTTACGAGAGAGTAGTTTAAAGTTTGGATTTTTATTAAATAAAATCGTATAACTTCCTTATCTCGCTTAGTAAATCCTTCCAATCCTTCCTTTCAAGCGTCAATTTATAAAAAAAGTTACGTCTAGAAAAGGACATTAAAAAACGACACATCATAAGTCAAGACAAATGTTTTAAATCTTTTATTGGTGAATAGAGACTAGACGTAGACTGTATGTGATTAATTATTGCTTGCTTGCTTAGCTGTTACTGATAAGGTACCATCATAAGAGTTTACAACTTAGTTTTTCTCTTACTATCCAAACTCTACACATCTCAAAAACTTTTTTGACAGTTATTCCATATCAGTATTAGCCTAATTTTCTATTGTTTCTGTGAGTGAAAACCATACGTGTGTTTTGATTCTAGACATTTAAAAGACAGTCGTGAAATAGAAAGGTTAATGCACTAGACCTTATACCTCGGTCTAATGTTATTATAACGGCGGGTATGGTCACGAGTTAGAAAGATGCAGGTACTCTATATAAGGTCACATTTTATCAACTGCAAATATTTTGACAAAACATTTAATTATATCAGAGAAATAAGGCCCTAGCATTAAAAAAAAATCAGGCTATTTTTTTTTTAACTTTTCCTGACACAAAAATTGTAATATTTTTAAGAGCGGCCTCTGACAGAGAGGCCGCCCTGTCTTTCGCCGACAAGCTCCTTTGAATGAAACTACCGAAAGCGCTTTATTTTTCTTTTTAATCGAAATGTCTTCTGGCGTTTTTCTTGAAAACTAGCGTATAAAAATTTAAGGTTTTTTCATAAAAATAGTTTATATATGTTGTTGAATTTATCCTCAAAATGTTTGCAGTTGATACAATGTGACCTTATATTATATTCTCAGTGATGATAAACTGTCGATACTTGATCTTGAATAACAGTTAAATATTAGGGCATATTAGATTTGCTCAGTGGCGTGGACAAGGAGAGGCCAATATCCAGCGGTGGACTAACATAGTATGATGATGATGATTTAAGTCCAATTGACAATAAATTGTTAACCTGGACCTATAAAAAATACAGCTATAACAGACATGTTACATGAGAGATCTTTGAAATGTCGATCATATTGTTTTGATTCGGATCTCATTACAAAAGTTTGAATGATCAATAGTAGCTGACATCAAGTAGCTGGAGAAATCTGATAAAATATTAACCCAATTAACTATGATACTTTTTCAATATTTGTAAAAGTGTCGAAAAAAAAAAGAGACTCTGAGTTCGTTATTAGTACGTAAATGCATACTCTTATTACAAACCAAGAGGTTAGCAACCAAACCTGTAAATTCTAGTAATTGTTGCTTGAACACTTTTGCCTAGTCAAATCTAATTTAGACTAACACGAGTTCTGACAGTAACATCGATACTAAATAGCTCTACCGATATTTGTTATTGCTGGTTAGTTAGAGCATATTGTTATACTCGTAGCATACTACATTGCCAGTCGAAATTTCTATCGGGATACAGTGAAACTAGCAGTTTGATAAATAGTCGCATGTCTCAGGAATTAGAGACCACCCGCGATGTGGATTTTACATACTCATTTGTCACTTGAAGACTGTGCTCTTTATATGCCGCCGACAAAGAAAATTCGCTCGAATTACAGCTTTATTTCATCGTAACAAAGATTGGAATGCTAGAAGCATTTCTAAGTCAGCGTCAGCATTTATATTGTTGTAAAGTAAGACAGACGGATACTTATTGCGTTAGATGGGGTACTCGTTTGTGTCTATTAGAAATCGAAAGGATAGTAAACGTGTAAAGATTAATTTTGTTTGATGTTTGTTGACATAATCAAAGTGATGAACAATTTATCTAAGCGCACCGCACATATAAATTTCTTAGGAAGAGTTACTAATTGTTTTTGTCTGTATTTTTCGGAAGTCCACATTCAATATACAGTAGGAAGTACACAGTAGTTTTGCTATACAGAAGCCAGCAGATAAGTCAATAATGGCAAATCTTAAGAAGACCGCCTAGCTCACTATCAGTAGGGAATTCATCCTCACACCTCAGTACCAAAATGGTCGAGTTCAGGGCAGTTTTCTGCGTATGTGCAAGGTTGTGACTTCATAGACGCGTATTCGTCATTATACGCTTAGCGCCTTACAAATAAACAAAGAATAAGGTCCGAATAGTTATTCCGTGTTTTGTTTCTGTCATTTAAACGTCATTTCAAATTAGAGTAAAAGAGACAAAACACGGAATAACTATTCGGACCTTATTCTTTGTTTATTTGTAAGGCACTTAGCAGGCATACCTGCTTGCAGCTTACATACAAAATTATGCTACTCTGTTGACGGAGCGGCAACAACGTCGCGCTCGCGTCGCTGCATGCAGGCGTCAAGCATGACGCCTACCGTACCACATTGTCATACGCCGGGGCGTACATAGAGAGAACGCACGTGTTTATTAATGTAAAAAATGGCGGGAACGGCTGCAAAATTTGTTCAGATAGTAGAAAAATATGTGTGTGTACAACAATAATCTTGCTGAATATGCTAGAAAAGATTTAACTGAAAAGGAATATTATCATATTAAGTAAATTCTCATAAGTTGTTTTACTCATTCTATAGAGTGAGTGAAATGCACTGTCGTCTTTTAATAATTCTCTTGCCGCTACGAACAATCTAACAGTTGATATTTTTTTTCTATTCATGGATGAGTCCAATATAATCGTCGTCTTCGGCGACTTCGAATGTAGTGATAAGCCAAATATCGTCTTCGTCGTCCGACTGCATTCTCACAAATGATTGACACGCTTGCGTTACGCCTCGTGGACAGAGAACAGTACGCGCTGGCTGTTTTTCGTATTTTGAAGCGTCTATGAAGCTAGCTCCGTGGACAACTACACTTAGTGATACAAAAGAATCTATGGCCTGACCTTATGATAATAAGACCTGATGAGATGGCAGCTTGGTAACCTGTCGGGGATGGGACTTGCGCAGACGCTGTGGCTCCTTCGAATCTCGGTGACTCATCACTTTTCTTCACCTTACATCGCAAACTACAAAAATACAGAAACCTGGCACTTAACTATTTTGTTGTGCCTCTTTTACAGTAGTGATGTAGAGACCGTTGGTCCACAGAGGAGGTATATCTTTTCCTAACACGTTTATCAACAAATTTAAGGATGATGCTTGAATAAAATTGAAAGTACAAAGTGATATTCATACGTAATTGTCGCTTTTCATACTGAGAAAGTAAATCTTCAAATAACAAAGACAGATGTTCGTTCAGTGAGAGTTATTTGTGTACGTACTAATCTTTACAACTTGAATCATAATAAAGTTAATGTAAAACTCATATTAGCGAAAGCATATTATAAGTATAATATAATAGCAATTTAATTTGAACTTTAAAATGAGTAGTAAAAGGTTGCGCTCGTGATGAACATGAAAATACTCTCGGGAACGATCAATCATGTCTGTTTGTACGTACGTACTTGTTAATGCGAATAGTTACGAATGCATAAATAAGTTATTGTAGTACTTAGATCGTGAATCTATTGTAATTGATGGCGATTTGATTTGGTGCCGAGTGAAGTGTTATAAAATCAATTTGGGGGCAACTTTCACGGTGAATTTGTTCAGCCACTACTGGGGGGCCTATTATAAAACATCGAGTAGATATTGTAATCTCTTTAAACTTACATATAGTGTAGGTACCTGTATTTGTATGCAAAGGATTTTTTGTTATGATTCCATATTTTTACGTTAAACTGATATAACTTTATACTAAATCATGGTAACTTACATTAGTATATTAATCCCGTTAAGAGGAAATACTGAGGTCGACTGATTATATGAAGAGTAGACAAAATCAATGTTTCGGAGTCTCCGATTCCTCTTCCAAAACTGGACTGATTTAATTACTTTGTTCATTAAAAATTAAAGAAAGGCTTTGGCTGTGTCCCTATGTACAAACTTCTTTAAGTGAACATTGAATGCACTGAACATACATACATACATACATACCATCACGCCTTTTTCCCAACGGGGTAGGCAGAGACCACATCCTTCCACTTGCTACGGTCCTGACACACCTCTTGCGCCTCCTCCACTCTCATTACTCCTTTCATACATGCTCGTCGGTTATGGGTACTCCTGACCTGACCTTTTCTTAGTACGTCTTGGACTTGTCCTAAGTACGTCCGTCTAGGCCTACCCTTTCCAACAGCTCCATCCACCCTCGCCTTGTAAAGTTTCGTCCATCCTTTCCATATGCCCAAACCATCTTAGAGATGGGAATGCCCATCTCAATTTTAGTGACAACATCCTCTTTCACACCACAACGCTCTCTAATTTTGCTATTCCTCATTCTATCACTCAATGTCACTCCTGCCATACTTCGCAATGCTCTCATTTCCACTGCATTTATCCTACTTTCATCCTTCTTTTGCCATACCCAACTCTCACTTCCGTACATAAGCGTCGGCACCAACACCCCCGCATGAACAGCCAGTCGCGCCTTCTCTGACACTTTCTGACTGTTCATAAACACTATTAACTTGGATAAACCTTTGTTTTATTTAAATAAACCATGTAGTTTTGAGTTTATTAACATTTTTAACTTCGTAATCTTGCGAAAGCGCAAAAATTGCGTGAATTTGTGTGACGTCATACTACTTCATTGCGGTTGCTTTTGCTTGGCCTGCACTGCGGCCTTTGCTTGCGTAAGCTTCTCTACAATGCAAAGCGTGCGTAAACGATAGTACGACCTAGTAGTTCAAACGCAGTAGCGTCATGCATACCATGCACTTACACAATAATTCAGAAAGTATATGACGTAAGTATCAAATATATTTTTGCTCATTATGTCGCGAAGAAAATAAAGAGAACATTCATTTCCTTCCAAATCTTTAATTATTTGTTTCATGACAAAACATCACAAGTAAGATTTGTTTCGATAAGTATTAGAAAATTATGTACTGGAATAATTAACTTTTACCTAGCCTGGCAATATAGCCAGGCTTAATTTTTGTTAAATATCAACCATATCTAATTGTATGTTTGTTAAAATAAAATAAAAAAAAACTGTTTTCGTGAGTGTAAGAAAACAAAAAATCTAAAAAAACATCATCACAGTTAAGTAAGTAGTTAAGTAACGGGACTGTTATTAGATCCGAAACATATTTTTTATTAAGTCTTATTATTGAATCGGGTAAAATGAACAGCCTTTATCATTATATAAGGTTACATTTTATCAACTGCAAATATTTTGAGGATAAATTCAACAACATACTTATAAAAATTATTTTTATGAAAAAACCTTAAATTTTTATACGCTAGTTTTCAAGAAAAACGCCAAAAGACATTACGATTAAAAAGAAAAATAAAGCACTTTCGGTAGTTTCAATTCAAAGGAGCCAAAACAGAGAGGCCGCAATGCCTTCACCGCTTACACGTGCCCCTAGTTTCATTCAAAAGAGCCGTCAGAGAGGCCGCTCTTAAAAATATTACAATTTTTGTGCCAGGAAAAGAAAAAAAAACTAGCCTGAATTTTTTTTTAAATGCCTTAGGGCTTTATTTTTCTGATATAATTAGATGTTTTGTCAAAATATTTGCAGTTGATAAAAAGTGACCTTATATTGTTTCTAAAATTTTTCATAATGTATCTTTACGTTGTCGTTACATCTAAAAGCTAGCTAGACCATCGAAGTTTCGACAATTAGATTTTCATAGTACGCCTGCGTTGTTCAGTGGTACATTATTCACGGACTGCCAGCTTCCTTGTGGTGATGGGAACCTTGGTTCTGGTACGGTTGAGCGCACATCAGACGTGACACTTTTACGCACACGTCGCAAATGCATAGTGACACCTTTGACATTGAGTATGCCGTACTCCTTTGTATTTGTTTTTATAAACACAAACACCTATACATTTCTTGTTTCATGATTTTGTAACAGATATAGTATATATACGTAAATAGAATCTTTTTTAATACTCGGTTAACTAGTACTACTATTATTATTATGTTTGCAATGTTAAAATTGCTGATCTATATGAGTGAATAGTAATGAATGCATGTCATGCGATGTCGTCTTTTGCCAGCCAAGTACTTACAGTTTTAGCAAACACACATTTTTACTTTATCAAATAAAATAAAATTTGATGTAGCAATAAATTTATCTTCAGGTCTATGGCAAATATTTATTGACAACTCAAATAAAAAAGATATACGATCATATTATTATAATAATATCAATAACATAATCCTACTACGAGTATAACTGTGTGTTATAATAAATATTTTTCATAACATTAAATCAAATCAAATTCTTATCCTTATGATATATGAGATTAAATGAAAATCATCATCATCATCATCATCTCAGCCAAAAAGACGTCCACTGCTGGACAAAGGCCTCCCTCAAGGATAAATCATTTTGAGGGGAATTTGCCATAATCGCCACGCTTGGCAGACGGGTTGGCGATCGCAGTAAGGTGAGATTAATCACAGAGAGACGCTGCTGCCCATCCTCTGGAATGGAATGGTCCCATAGTCGCCTTCTACGACACCTACTGGAAGAGATGGGGTGGTAAATGAAAATACCAAAGTCATATCTAAATAATTTCAGCTCAGAAGTCTCTTTGTTAGAAGTAACCTCCCTTAATGGGCAGAAGTGGAAAAATATTATATAATATACAAGGATAAAATATAACCCGCCTTCCGTAAATACACCGTTGGCCTGAATAACCCGAAAGATTTAACTTAACGATTCTACAGCCTAATTAGAGTATATAAAGTTATGTAACACATAGTCCTAAACCCCATAATAAAGGAGATATTCATTATTTAAAACAAATAATAATAAAAAAAATATCAAGTATAACACACCCTAAGGTATGACGTAGACACCTACTACTTTCACGCAGACGCACTTACCTAGGTGCCTCGTGTGATATCGGAGCGATTCGTGAAGTGTCATGCTCGCTCCCTGTTTCTCAACTTAAGATTAATATGATTCGCTTACTCTCTGAAGTAAAGGCTTGACCATAAAGAAACACGCTATTACTATGATTTAATTTGTATTGAAAAAGTGGGTCAATTAAAACACACATTTCGACCTATGTTAATATAACGTTATTTACTCGTACTGTCGTTAAGAATACGTGGTTTAAATCTTTCGGGTTATTCAGGCCAACGGTGTATAATGCGGGCGCATTATTTATTATTATCCGTTATTTAATTATCGTACCACCGCAACAAATGAAGTAATTCTCTAGATCGCGTTTCAGTAATTATGGTGTTGCACTTTAAACATGTATAAATTTAATTAACACCGCCTATGCCTGGCTTGGCCGAGACCGGAGCGTTCACTTTTCCATGTGATGCAACACACGTCAGCGAGCATTTATGAAGTTAGAACCTGTAGTCCAGTGCGATAGACGAAAGCTCCAAAGCTACGTGCTACTCTTCTGCGTTGCCGACTTTGAAAAACATATTTACTCTTAATTTAAATTAATCGATCGCGAGAGGAAACCACGCATTGTAAGCGACCATGTGCAAATTTGGGCCAAATACTAAGCCTTGAGGTATCCTGCCGATTCGACAAACAAACACACAAAATGCAACAATGTAGTTACAAAACAACCTTTAATTCAAAATAAACTTTTACTAAGGTTTTTTGACCGTTAAATCTTAACAATTTTTCAGAGAGGCTTTTGATTATGTATGTCATAATGAATGTAATTTACACATTTGCTAGAAATTCTGCAGATTGACTGTGCCCATACTAAAATATGTAGCTTATAGCTTATCTGTTTTGGCCGTGAATGTTCACGTCCCAATAACCTTGAATGCGAAGGTTAAAAAGAGTTCAGATTATCTGTGCGGATATCCTAATGTCGCTAAATATACTACAAAAAATATGAATAAATGCACGTTGTGTTGTTAAATATTTCATTGGTTTTAAACTATGTTTTGTGGATACAGTTTGGTGTGAACATAGCTCTTATTGCAACCTTAGATTTTAAACTTTAGTTTTATTTCGTTTACCAACACATTTAGTAAGTATAGTGTACCGCAGTCGGTGTAGTAAATCCTTTCGTTAAGCAAGTAGCTACCCCATTTCACACGAGCGTGTCTCGGCGATGCAGGCGCAGCCGATGTAAAGCGGGCACTCGAGTGCACACGAGATAGGCGTGCCCAAGCCTCTTACAACCTATATTGAAAAGAATATTCGAGACAATGTACACAGTAACGAACAAGAATATAAAGTTGACACCGCTTTTTTACAACATACGTAAGACACTAACCCCCTTACAAATAAACGGAAAATAACATCCGAATAGTTATTCAGTGTTTTGTCTCTTTTACTTTAGAGTAAAAGTTCATATTAGATGAAATGACGTATTTATTCTCTGTTTATTTGTAAGACCCTAGAAGTCTGTTATAAAATTTGTTACAAAAAAAGGAATAAAATGTAAAGTACCTATTCAACATTTATTTTTACAATCCTGATGCTGCGTGTCAAATAATAATACTCATTTCTTTATAATAATTATTATAATAATTTTATAATAATTATCTTAATTAATGACTTCGCATAATTGTACAGTTCTGTTCTGTTCCGTTGTTCGGTAATTGAGTAAAAATAGAGTCTTACAGAGTCCGCAGAGGCGCAGAAGAACAAAGGTAACCGACAAAGCCCGAAGAGTTGCTAAGCTCAAGTGGCAGTGGGCAGAACACATTGCTCGCAGGACTGATGGCCGCTGGGGCGGAACAGTCCTCGAGTGGCGACCGCGTACCGGAAACCGCAGTGTGGGCAGGCCTCCAACAAGGTGGACCGACGATCTGATGAAGGTCGCGGGAAGCCGCTGAATGCGAGCAGCACAAAACCGGTCGTTGTGGAGATCCTTGGGGGAGGCCTTTGTCCAGCAGTGGACGTATTTTGGCTGAGATGATGATGATGATGAGAGTCTCACAACACGTGTTATTACACGAAAGAACTCGAGTAAAACTTCCTTTACTACACATTTTTAAAACCTTGACATTAACCATTTATATCGCGTCAAAATGTATAATATTATTTAAGTGTAGGTAAAAATAGTTATTTGTTATACAAGAGTGCAAAGTTGCTTTTAAACCGCGTGCTCAATTTTGATGACCGAGCAAGCGAAGGATTCTAAAATTGAATCACGAGCGCAGCGAGTGTTCAAAAATTAGAATCCTGAGCGTCAGCGAGGGAATCAAAAGAGCACAAGGTGAAAAATCTTTGCACTCGAGTGCAACACGTAACTTTTCATCCCACCTCAGCGAGGAAATGACTAAATGCAAAAAAACACATTTACAATCACAAGATACTTTTATTTCAGTTTAGGTATTAACTACTTCATTATGATAGGTAAGCATTACAGAATAATCTTTAAATTATAACAAATAATACTTAGATATAATTAAGAAAAATTGAAAGTAACGTTGCTACAGTTACTTAAGGGGGTGCAGCGCGGACGCAAAACTGCGAGTTTCAAGTTTCTTTATGATAGCGAGCGAGCGGCGCGTGGCAGTGTGGTATGACAACGGCGCACGACTACAAATACGCACGCACACTAATATCTGTACAAAGTAGGCTGGTGATTTAATTAGAGCAATGTTTACTTTAGTAAAATCATAGGCGTTTGGGTAAAAATAATAAGTCTTAATATTTTCATATTCATATTTTTTAATTGAAAAATAAGACAACAGTGGCCTGTGGAATATCAATACAAACATTTTGATGTCGGATCATTGTTTCATTTGTGCTGTATTTACAAAGTTTCTGAAGAAATAACATTGTAGATATCATTACTTTTACGTATTGTTTATGCAGTTCCTGGATATTTGTTTCAAATTCCAAGTCAACCATGGCCTTGTGAAAGGATCAAGCTAATCTACAGTAGTTTTTTTAATGTATATGATCTATTATATAATCTATTATTAAATACCTATATTGCTTTCAACATGAAATCATAACAATCAAATCGTCGTCACGGTCCGTCACCAAGTACGCGATGTTCTTCTTTTTTCTTCTATCCCTTTTTCTTCTACTACGTTTGAATTCAGGCCACGGCGGCTGCCAGTAAGTATGCCCGAGCAAGGAGTCCCGGTTGCTATAGTACTGATAAATTCTGCACCATGGAGGTAGAAGTAAATAGGTTTGATGATGTTTTGAATTCACAAACGTAGTGCACACGATGTTCTAAATTCAATTTACTTTATCCTCTAGCGGATAAAAACGGCTTTTGCACTCAGATATCGAAGAGCAAAAATACTCTTTCCGAGATGGGGGGATGAAAAATATATAATCATCTTAATAAAATACTAAACATCTACTCTAAATCTAAATTAGAATGTAAAGAGATAGTTAATCTATGGCTATTGAAAACATACGACCAGACAGAAGCACTAATTAAGTAAAATTTTAATGACAGTTAAAATTCAAAAACACACACACACACACACACACACCCCCCCACACACATACCCTCACACACACACACACACTCACACACACACACACCCTCACACACACCACACCCCCACACCCTCAAACACATACACACATACACACGCACGCAAACACACACACTCACACACACACACACCCTCACACACACCACACCCCCACACCCTCAAACACATACACACATACACACGCACGCAAACACCCCCACACACACACCCTAACACCCACCACATACACACTAACACTTATACACTTAGTTATATTTCGTTTATTTTATAGTAAATAGTTCTCTTCCAAATGTATCATTTAATCGCAATGAGGTACCTATAAGTAAAACCCATGTATTACGAGGGTCGGAGGCCTGGAGTTCTAAAATTACCGGCAGGGCACGGCCTAGTTTAGACTCCAGTCTCCCACAAATATTAAATGTATGTTATAGGTTAAGCACACTGTTTATTGTAGTTTTGTGAGAGAAAATTTTATTATTTATTATTATTGTATTATAGTGTCCTGGCATTATACGTGCTATAGCAGAAAATTATGATACACAGTAACGCTGAAAGTTTTTCTTACAGCTTTGGCAAAAAAGCATTTGTTTACTTACTAATGTCCTATAAACTAACTATCCTATGCTTTATATATGACTAGTTGACCCGGCGGATTTCGTGCCGCATTATTTTTTAATATAGCCTATGTTACTCAGCGCTAATGTAGCGTTCTAATGGTAAAATAATTTTTTAAAACGGTCCAGTAGTTTTGAGTTTATTCGTTACAAACATACATACAAAAATACAAAGCTTTCCTTTTTATAATATTAGTATAGACTAGCACTTTCGAGATCGAATCGGATTCGAGATTTTAAAAAGAAACTATTATTACTATTTTTTAAAATAAAATATAGCCTAAGTTCGTAAGGAGGAGTTCGATGTCGCAGTGGTTAATGCGCCCCGGTCTGCGAGTGCTGGAGGTTAAGCAACTTTCGCAAAGGCCGGTCATCGGATGGGTGACCAAAAATGTATTATCTCTAGCTCCTCTGTGCTTTGGAAGGCACGTAAAGCCGTTGCTCCCGGCTGCATTAGCAGTCGTTAACAACCGCCAACCCGCACTGGGCCCGCGTGATGGTTTTCGACCCGTTCTCCCTATCCATCCATAGGGTAGGCTCGTGCCCCAGCAGTGGGGACATAAAATGAGCTGATGATGAAGATAATAGCCTTAGTTACCCGAAATAAATGTAGCATTCTATCAGTGAAATAATTTTTGGAATTGGACCAGTAGTTCCAGAGTCTACCCTACGCAAATAAACAAACAAACAAACAAAGTCGCAAACTTTACCTCTTTATTAATAATAGTATAGATAAATATCTACTATATATCTACATTAAGGCGAAAGGTAAGGCACATTAGCGCCACCAATTGATAATTTGAGAATTACTAACTGACCGAATCTTTTTTTAAACATTGCGTACCGTCCGACAACAGGAAAGCATCCATAGTATTTTTTTAATAATTGTGTACTACTTTTTGTTGCGTGGTTTATTCACAAAACGGGCTATCGCATTTATTTACAAACAATGGCCACTGTTGGTGTTAGCGAATGAATACAAAAACAAACCTAAAAGTAGTGCACAATTATTAAATAATAGATGTTTGCCTAGTGTCGGAAGGTTTAAAAGTTTTTTAAAGTTTAGCAGTTATCAAATTAAATCCATTAGCGGCGCTAGTGTGCCTTACCCTTCGCCTTAAGAGAAATCAAAACATATAGTTTAAAGCCCTCTAACAATTTCTTCTCATTATAATTCGATACTTGGAATTGCCCTTTTGCTTGGAAATGTTGTTGCTTAGTTTGATAACATATTATGAATTGAATATATTATACGTTTTATGGCTTAACAAGTAATTAATTAAACAGTAAAGTTTTCGAAGTCCAAGTTTGATTACACTAGAGTAGAGATAATGTTTGAAAGGAGTCTCACCAATTGATTTCAATTTTCACATAATAGTACATTGATCCAGTCTACTCAATTATGAGATTATAGATTTATTAACTTGTAGAATGTTCCTGTCATTTTGAAAAAAATATTTACATTTTATTAAGTTTAAATTTTTTTTCAGCCAGTCAGCGTGTTGCCAGGTGAACACCCATATCTAGTGATGATCAAGGCAGAAAGCTGCATTCCTGTAACAACTTACCATTTCTTCGCATGCGGATGAATGGGATATTGGGATACGGGACAATCAAAGAGGGAAGAACATACATTTGACATACAAAGATTTTTTTTTTGTAGTATTTATTGATTTAACTAATTACATGACGGCAATGTAAGTATCGAGATAAAAATAAATTACTGTTGGTACAGACGCCAGCATATCAATCTATCCACCAAAACTGTCAAATTTCTTCAATACATTTTCAACCATATTAATGAGGCATATACACTTCTCATCAGAAAAATCGAAACACCTTGCAAGTTTATGTTTTGTAAGGATTATCAGAAAAATGTGTATATTTAGGAATATATGTCAATTGTCGTTTAATAGTATATATGTAATATAAGGTTTTCAAATCCTAATGTTAATGTTCTAAATTTAAATTAACTTTTCATAGGTTTCGTATTTTGTTCAACAAGTCAAAGGCCGGCAACGCGTTTGCGATTCCTCTGGTTTTGCGGGTGTCCATGGGCGGCGGTGATTAATCTCCATCAGGTGACCCGCCTGCTCGTCTGCCTCCTTCTCATATTTAAAAAAAAAATTAACCCTGTATGGAGTATGAAAGAAATTGATAAAACAACACACTCTTATCACTGCTTCCGTACGATTCTTCATCGATTAGAGTTTTCGCTTATCATGTAATGGCCAAACTGCCAGCTATACAATCATATGATTTTTTTCATGGAATGAAAACTCTTTTGTGTAAAATTAGGACAGAAACCATAAAAACGGGGAAGTGTTTCGAATTTTCTGATGAGAAGTGTAGTTCAAAGTCTATTGAGGAAAGACAGTTTGTGGCAGGGGTATGTACTAAGATGCTTAATCTATTTTCCTTCTAACACTTCCGCTAAATCTCATCTGTTCGCTTTTAGTTAATATTGTCCAACAAGTTAAAAAGTTGCTTGTAATGTTCGCAATTAATCGCGTAGCTGTAAGCGACTGTAACTTAATATAATACAATGTAGATAGTTTTTTACAAGAACAAAAAAGCATCGCCGCGTTGCGATCTCACATAGCTAATATTCGCTATAAACGATATACATTGCTTTGGATGTAACAAAACGATTTAAAGTACTAGTTAGGAAAGGCGTAATGTATTTGACACGTAGGCGGATTGTTTCGATCTGCGTTTCGAAAGTTTAGTGTTGTAATATCGCCGTCTGCGGTCAGTCTAGTCGCAAAAGTCAATGGCAGGCCTACTTTCCAACACGTCACGTAATTTTTTTTGGTGTTCTCGATAACTGGCCTATTCGATTGTTGTCGAATGGATGTTTGGAGCATTATTTCCGCTACGGGATAATTACAGCAGCGTGTGGTGATCTCGTGCAAATCTGTGTGGTCTGATTGGCTTTTGTCTGCTCGACTAAGGTTAGAAACTGTGTCAGGTCATTAGTTTACGTTCGTGTGTAGTTTGATGTATTTGGGTACACAATTTTAAATTAATGTGCCACGACTTATTGTACTTATTGTTTAGTAATTTTTGGGTTAGTAATCTTAATTAAGCAAGCCATAGAAATTGAACAGTAAAGAAAAGAGATAGGAAAAGTAACACGTCTTCGATTTTAAAGTTTGAAATCTTGATTCAAATCCGTTCGATATTTTTGTTTGGATTCGGTATGCAAATATACTTAAGTATAACTTATGTACCGTAGAAATTACGACTGGATAATTATGATAATAATTTAAGGCAACGATTTTAAGATTTACTTTGAACTAGTACTTCTCCGTTGACCTTTCATTTTACGGTTGAATACCGAACCCTAAGTTTTCAACCATTTCCTAAATATCATAAATTGAAATAAATAAACAATAATTGTAAGAATTATTACAATTATTTTATTATTTACTTAAAATAGGTAAGTATAATAAAAATAAAATAAAAATAAACTACCCTAATATATACTACCTTACTAATATTTATAATTATAAATGTATGGATAATTAAAGTGCTAAATCAAATGACTTGCGGAGTGTTGGCCTACTGACCTTTTAGTCTGAATAGACTAGTTGAAAACAATAGTGTTGTGTAAACGAATAATAAGAACAGTAATTTCAATATTAGTCATATCTTGGTTTTATTGTTTTGGCTTTTCATGAATTTTAATGTTATCAAAAGTTAAATTTGGCATACAAATACCATACCTATATAAAAGTACTGTTTACCAACTAAAAAACTTAATATAATAGTCGCCTGGATTGCAAAATTTTGTTTGTACAGACGCCTACACAACCACCTATCCAAAACTGTAAATTTTTTTTCCAATAAATAAAATTTATACTAATATTATAAAGAGGAAAGCTTTGTATTTTTGTATGTATGCATGTTTGCAACCAATAAATTCAAAAACTACTGGACCGATTTAAAAAATTCTTTCACCATTAGAATGCTACATTAGCGCTTAGTAACAAAGGCTAAAAAAAAAGGAAATGCGGTACAAAGTCCGCCGGTTCAGCTAGTGGTTTATATGAAAAAAAAATAAAAAATAACGAAAAAATACGAAATCATCAATTACTATACGTATAGAATAATAGAAATAAAGTTCACTCTATTGAGAAAATTTTACTGTTTGTGGTAGTCTATGTCTCTGTCTACTAACCCTGATAGGTAGGGTATGGCAGCTGGAACTACGGGTCCGGCTGTCTCTTCAAGGGTACCACGGGAGTTCCGGTCCTGAGCCCTCTGCCGGTTAATGCCTTCGCGGGCGTCTCCAGAAGGCCCCGGACATAGGTTGGACTCGTGGTGGCATGTGGTTAGCTGTAGAAGTGGGAATGTTCGTCTGCCTGGTTGCTGTTGGCCAGGCTTCCATTTCGTGCACAGCGAGCGGGGACCAAGTAGCGGTCTCGAGGGGCCTGATGCGAACGGACTTGCGGGGCACTTGAGTTGCCCATAGTTGGTTGCTATGCTCGGTGGTTTTCACAGAGCAGAATTCCAACATCTCTGGTACTAGTCTGGGTAACTAGTAGAGGTGTCCGCTAGATGCAATACCTCCGGTTGAGCCAGCCGCGTAGGATTGTGAAACTGGCAAGGTGCCTGGATGGGTACTGAGAAGTGAGTGGGCTTACAATTCCGCCACCAAAGAGGACATTTGGTAGTCGACTTTAGAGTCAACGACCCGAGCAGTGGAATCTGCGAGTTGTGCTCTTAGTGCAACGAGAAGTGAGCGAGCTTACAGCTCCGGTAATCTATCTGGATAATAGATAGTGGACTATACGTGTCCACGGGGCAACTAGCTCGAGACACTAGTCTTAAAAGTACCGGATGAAGAAAGCGCTTCGGCGCGTCCTGATCTGGCGTTATGACGTGACGCAGATAGTCCCTTTTGCTTGCACAAGGATGTCTGACACCTACTTTGTAACCTGACGGTTGGTAGGGGGTGTCAGTATAAACTTTAATGTCGTGTGTAGTTGGGTTGTTTGTGGTAGTCTGATGTGCACGCGTGTGTACTGGAAACTTCAATCTTTTTTTTGGAAAGAGATTGTTTTTGGACTTTTGTGGGTTTCAAGAAACTATAGGTTCCTAAGACTGCGGTGATCAAACATCCCCAGTGGAATTCTAAAGGGGATGGCATAACCCAAGCGCACCCCTGTCCCCTACATTCTCCGAAGCGTTCGGATCGGATCCTGAATTGCAAAGTGTTGTACGAAGATTACTTTAAAATATAATATACCCCGACAAAATTGAAATTGAGTTATGGCAATAGTAAATTGAATCTGCGATACAAGATGAGATCTAGTGCAACCGACAATTAGCGGACCGACCAACTATCGCGGCAATTGCCCGGCCTGTGCTTTAGGGCTGCCTCGTGTTAACAAATAAATTAAATAAGTATAAATGTGTTTACGTATTATTTAAAAATATAGGTTCCAGTGAAAAAAGCTCAAAATATCAATAGATTTCTGATCATTCTCGTCATTTGTCTTCGAAGTTCAGTGCTTTTTTTTGTAAAAAAAAACCTACTATTCTAGAAAACTATAACCAGCTATTCTCGTCCTCTACTAGTTGTCAATTAGCTATAATATTTTTAAAAAATCCTTGCGTAACGGAGTTAGATACCTGTGCCTCTCTACTGAAAGATACAAGGTGTATTCAATTAAATTAATAAATAAATAATTGGTTTCGTCGTGACAGCTACCGTGATTATGGTAATCGTGCTATCATCACGGTAGCTGACACTGTACTTTAATCTGACAAAATTGATTGCATAGATTATTTCTATCCAAATAAGCAATGTTAGTATCCCAAAACATATTTTCGTAAGCGAGCTCCAGTTATCTACAACTAGTTTGTGTGTTGGGTACCGTAAACTAATGCACACCTGAGTGGTGTGTACAAGTTTTATTCATCATTCGATCATAATTTTTAAAAACGAGAATAAAATCGCGGCTTTACGTCGCCGTGTCGTCGGCTTATATTAATTATTAACCGTATAACATTTTCGCAAATTGTTCAAGAAGTCGACAGCCCTAAAGTTCATTAACTTCCGTCCACTTAAATTTTTCTGCGGGCAATAGGTCACCACATCACTAATTACGCGGGATAAGTTAAGATCGGGTTGCCTAGATAGTTATTCCAATTATCAGTCCCGATTGCAAACGCCCAATTTTTATCTACAAGTATTTAATTTAAAAGTGAAATAAACTATTGCTGTGGAACCAGGAGGGTACGTGGGGCACAAAGTGAGGCCAAATGATTTATTTTGGAGTTGGGTCGGCGTTGCAGGGACAAGGGCTACGGAGCGTAGGTACGCCACCAGGACCAGGTGGTCCAAAGAGTTTCTAGCCATACAGCGGGGTAACGCGTGATAGAACTTTTGGGCCAAGTACGGTTTGAGTTAGCCATACATCGGGGTAACGCGTGATGGAACCTTTGGGCCGAGTACGGTTCGAATTAGCCATACATCGGGGTAACGCGTGAT